>NDXB01009796.1:23225-132021 GCA_002631895.1 Agapornis roseicollis
AAAAAAAAAAAAAAAAAAGGGACAGAGAGAAAGAGGGACACAGTTTAACTGTTTCTCTCTGCCTTGTGAACGTATTTTAAGACTTCTAAATGTAAGCCGTAAGTGGACAGCTTCTCATTGCTTCCCAAGATGTAGAAGTTATGCTGTTACAACATAGTCACAGCAGTGGAGATGTCAAGGATGGTTAGCAGTGAAGACACTAAGGTGAAGATGAATCTGGAAGGGTACAGCAATAGAAAGAAATGAGGAGGTCCACAAAGATGATCAGAGGGCTGAAGCACCTCCCCTGTGAGAACACATTGAGAGAGTTGGGCTTGTTCAGCCTGAAGAAAAGAAGACTCAGGCAAGACCTGATGGCAGCCTTCTAGTACCTAAAAGGGGACCTACAAGAAAGCTGGAGAGGGACTTTTTACAAGGACATGTAGGATAGGACAAGGGGGAATGGCTTTAAATTGACAGAGGGAAGATTTAGATTAGACATGAGGAAGAATTTCTTTACTGTGAGGGTGCTGAGGCACTGGCACAGGTTGCCCAGAGGAGCTGTGGCTGCCCCATCCCTAGAAGTGTTTAAGGCCAGGTTGGATGGGGCTTTGAGCAACTTGGTTTAGTGGAACGTGTTCCTGCTCATGGCAGGGGGTGTGAATGAATTTTAAAGTCCGTTCCAACCTGAACCACTCTACGGTTCTATGAAACACAAAAAGATCTTAATTTTTGTCCTCCTTCCTGAATACCTAGTCCAGAACACTGGTTTGGATAGTTGTCCCAGTGTCTGACTCACTGTGGCCATTCTTGTATTTATGTAGCACCCAAAAATGGGGGCATGGAAGGATAAGTAAGCACAGTTTTATTCCTTTGGAAAGGTTGTCTCGTGCCTGTGTTAAAATAGAAATTTGAAACCTGCAGACATAGACAGAGAAGAAACCGATCTCTTAAAGATTAGGATCACATGCATGACATGATGAAACAGCAACCAGGCAACAGAGACATCATCAAGGTCTGCAAAGATTTATTGAACAGCAAGCACTTGCCTAATATGAAATATTTCAGGAGGAGGAACTTCTAAGCAAAGGACTGAAGAGGACCAGTCAGATTATTCAATCTATAAGGAAGGGAAAGAGCCCAGAAGCATCTTGTTTGTTGGAAGACTGAACAGAAAATAACAGAAAATGAAAAAAATCCTGTCTTGGCAGCAGTTTGAAAGCCACAATTCCTTTCCAGCTCCAATTTCTCTGTTTCTGTGAAATCCATAGCAAAGGCCCTATGGAGCTTATGGCTGTGACTATGTAGATTGCACAGGCTGCAGTTCAGTTAAGACTCTAAAGTATATGTCTATGCATAGATCTTTTGACTGAGGCTTTTTGATATAAACCTAAAATGAATTAAACAAATGATGAATAAGAAAGGGATCACTTGTTTTACAGTGGGCCATGAATTTGTCCACTTTGCTATCATGACGGCTGCTACAATGAACAGAAACTCTTGGGTCCTGAGATAGCTGATAATCTTTCATCGAGAAAAGAAGAGTTTTAATAGAATAGCTTAATTTATCTCTTGATGTTATAACATATGCTGCCAGTGAAAAAAATTGTATTTGTAGAACTCTCATGTTTTCTAATCCATTTTATATTTTTACCACTGTTCATCTCTTGTGTGTATTCAGATAGATGATCTCTGCTACGATGGAAGATAAAAACCATTCTTTAAATCCACCCATCAAATACTGATAAAGTGCAGTTGGTGTAATTGCTTTTAGATGTATAATCCTTCATGAAAGGTTCAGCAAACTCTTATTGAAATGGCATTGCTAAGAAGCCTGCAGTTTATTGTTCAGTGGGTAAAACTGAGGGTCTATCTACCACAGCAAGCAAAGCCTTCCCATGAGAAGTTGTTACCCTAGATTCACAAAGATACCTTTTCACACCTAAAGTAGTGATGACCAGCCTCTTCAAAACCCATGTGAAATGATACTTGGACCAGGGAACTGAGGAGACCTTTCAGAAACAGAGTGCCCTCTTCAAAATGCCCTGCTAATATCGCTGTTTCTTCTTATTAGGTGCCTTTCCTGGCTCTGGGTGTAGTGGTTTGGCACAAGGAGGCAGTTCCTTAGGTGGACCCATGCCAGACTATTTTCAGCTTGAGAAACCTTTACGTTTCCAGTGAGAAGCTCCCAAAGAAATGCCATCACATGTTTTTGGCACAATTTCCTGTTTATGAAGAGAGCAGCTGTACTCCACAATAATCTCCAGATGCTTTCAAAGCACTAGCCCCTAGGGAATGCACTGGGCCAACCTGGTCCTGGAGCAACAGGAGCATGAAGCCTGCCTGAAAAGGCAGGGACACAGCTTCTAGCAGAACATTGCTGGCAGAAAGCTGACTGAATTATTTCTGTAGTTGGTTTATTGGGCCGTATTGGGAAAGCAATGGGAGCCTACAAGTAACCTGTACCTGCAGCCAGGAGCAAGCAGTCTGGAAGAACAGCACTCAGGATGCCATCCCATACTTACCAACACCATCATGGTGTGTCTGTGGAAAGCTTCTACCAGCCTGGTCTCATACACTCCCAAAGAAAAGATTTAGAAATACCATATTTTTATGCAGGATCCCATTTTTATTCATAAAATCAGGAAAAACTGAGTTGCATTTCTGAACCAAAAATCTCAGCAGTTGAAATGGGGTGCTATGGACAGACAAGAGTAGGGGCTTTAAAGAAATCTCTTCTTTGTGGAGTGAACCACTTTCAAGTCTTGTAGCCTAGTATGGGATTTTCTGTTCTGGTACACCCAAGGGGGACCTCAAGGCTGTCTTTGCCAGAGCCCTGACAATAACCTCAGCCAAACTTCTCACCCAGACTTGGTGTCTTTCTAATAAGCAGCATCTGCAATGCTTTCTACATCCACATGATGGAAGCGGGGATGTTTTGATAACCCACATTTCCCTACCCCTCTCCCCACCCTCAAACTGACACAAATCCATATCCTGAGGAAACTCACATACAAAGAAACACAAATAAATGCTGAAAGAAATCCTCACTCGGAATTGGCCTCCATCTCCATCATCAAGTTCCAAGATATAACCCTCCACCGGGTTGTGAGTCAAGGGTGGCATCCTCCAGGCCAATGTCACACTGTTGTTTCTGGTGCAACACTTCTCCAGCTGCAGTAATGGGACGGGTGGCACTGTAACAGGAACTGGGTACAGATTAGTGTAACTCTGCCCTTCCCCATCAGTCTGTGCCGCAAGCAGTGTGGCAACAGCTCACCTCCCTCCCCTCGCAGGGGAGTCAATATTCATTAGCAAAAGGGCCTGTTCTTCTCCTTGAAACAAAAGGCAGTATAAATGATATAACAGAATGTCATTACTTGGTTAGACAAATCATTTGGCTGAAATATGTAAACAGAAACATATCTGGACATGCTTTTGGTGCCTCATAAGACCTATAGTCTTGGGGGTCTCGTATCTGGTTCCCCTCCCAGAGGTCACTGGCTGGAAAAGCTTTCACACTAGAGCACTTGCTCCACACTAGAGCACTTTGCTCCTGCTGTTCCCCAAAGGAGAGAGGGAGCAATGGTGACCGGGGGTGCCTTGGGCCATGGGGCAGCATGGGGGGTGCAGTGCTGCCAGGAAGCCCAGCTCATTAACGAAGAATTGGGTTATGAACCAACCTCCAAGCACAGCGGCAAGATAAAGCCTGAATTCCACCAACAGCAGGAAAACAATTCTTCACAATAGGGCTTGTTTTTGCTTGTTGGTTTGGTTTTAATCTGATTTAATACCACTCACCCAGTTTTCAATCAAAACCACCTCGGATAGGATATCTTTATGGCAGCCATACTTAAAAAAATGGCTGAAGAAGATTGTTCTATTTGCAACTTTTATCTAAATCCCTTGATTCAGGTAGAAAAATGAGACTGCTTGTCTCCAGTCTTCTGGAGATGTATCTTACACACAGTTGAAATCGCACAGGTTAAGTGGGGATGTAAGTGATGCATAGACCCTGCATCATCTTCTGCCCAAGGCTGAATTTTACCAGTCAGGAACATTTCTGCAGAGCTCAACCGTGTCTTACAAGGAGCTGAGTGCTCTGACCATTCATTGACTTAGCTCTTAACAATGTCAGTTTGCTCTTCTTTTATCTACTCTGCTTTGAGCCTCTAGTTTATTTTCCTCCCTCTGTCTAAGTGAGAGCTAAGCCCTTGAGCTGTTACTTTGGTCCTATTTTACCTCTCTGGATAAAAGAGGACTGTTCGTGTTTTGTATAGCAAGCAGTCTGTGGGAAAATGGATGCTGCTGTGTGACAGGGCTAAAGCTTCACCCCCACTTTGGCAGTGACACAGAAGTCAACATCACATGTGATAAACAGTGCAGAAGCTACCATGGCTTTCTGCTAGTGTTATCCATCACTGCAGTGAATGCAGATGGTTGGTAGCACAGTAGAATAACTGTGGTCTAAGCCAAAAGAGCTTTATAAATTAGCCCTTGAAGGTTTTTCTGTGGAAAGAGAAAAAAAAACCACCTTGTTCCTATGCCTTGATATTTGATGATGATTCAGAGGGTGCCGTAAATAAAAACCTGTTTGCTTTTCCACATAGAAAGTTCAGTCTTTTCTCTAGGAGATTGTGTATCTGGAGAAGTTAACAGAAATGTGACAAGAGTCAAAAACCTGAAAACTAGGAGTTCAGAGGTAATGGGATTTTTTAAGTGAACCACTGTAAGTTTAGGGTTTTGTCTGTGTTTGTTAGCATCTGTATTTCCAGCGATTGATGAGCCTGGGAGAAGATTGGGCAGTATCTTCCATCCACACTCCTGCCACTTTACCTAACCAGCTAACCCTCCCAGGAGGCATGCACTGGGTCCTTCCATTTTGAGACTCCCCCTGGCAAAACTGGATGAGAACCTAATTCCCAAGGTTTATAAAGTACAAAACACCCCTGAATAAACCACCAACCTCTCCAACTCCCTGCAAGAGACTCCTAGAAACATTGCCTGGAGGTATTCAGGGACTATTTACGTAAAGCACAATGCCAAAAAGAAAGGATCAGAATTTTTTGGGGAGGGTAGGTACATGTTTTAGGAGTCCCTTTTTACTATGGAAACAGGAATGCCATCTAGAACTAGATTATGCTTTCATACAGTAAAGCACTGTTGTTCCCACCTCCCAGGGGCAGTCTGAATTTTGGCCCTACATGTGAGAGTCACACCTGCCATGGGGAAGTTCCTGGGCTTCTTTACTGTGTCACTGGACATTTAAATTTATCAGCTTCCTACCGCCCTTGGGCAGGCATTGCACAACCTGCAGTAGGTGAAGGAGAGGTAAGAAGCTCCCACCAGGCAGCTGTGCAGCTTTATTGGATGGCACTTGCTGTGGCTGCCCTTCTGCCTCCTCCTCTGGATGCAGATGGGCAGAGATTTGCTTTGGTTTCAGATTCCATCTGGGAGAAGAAAAGGTGACTACTTGTAAAAGTCATAGAAAAGTGTGAAGTGAGTTGAATAATGGGGACACTGGCGTATACTTCATAGTGAAGGGCAGTGGGACAGGACTAAGAAAATAAAAATACAGGCTAAGTGTCAGGAAAAAAAGAAGACTCAGATGCTAAATTACGGTGCTGTCCCACTTCTTGTTTAACTAAAGGTCCTCTAGAGAGGTTTTGAAGGAAAAGATTAAAAATATAAAGGGACAAATGATACTGCATTGGCACAGCCAGATCTATTAATGAGTCTGAATGATATCCTGCTATTTAAAAGCGCTTCATGCACTTAGCTAAAAAATGTGATACTGATGTCTCATGTCAACTCAGCAGTTTCATAAACACATTGCTCAATGTGTCTCACAGCTGATCTCTCAGGATAGAGTAGGGCTGCTCTAAGATGTGGTCTGCTATTTGTCCTCTTGACAATCAAGCTGTGCAAGGATGCCTTCCACTTTCCCAGGTTAGTTTTTAAAGGACTAAGTGCAGTGAAAGGATGGGACCCTCAGAATCATGAAAACCTCCTCCTAAACTGCCATATGAACCCTCACATAGCATGAGTCACTGCTGTAGGAAGTACCCTACAAATAGTGTTATGGAGAGAGAAGGAAAGACCACAGGCAAAGAGCTGTGTCCATGACACAATGCAGACAGAACCAGCTTATGGCTGGAAATGCAAAGGTCTGCAACAAGAGATGAGTCATGGACTGATTTGCAGAACGAGTCACTCCTGACAAGGAGAAGTAGCATATCAATGAGTATTCAGAAGTGGTACAGAGAAGTAGAGAGAAGCTGTATTTTTTTCCTGCTTTGTACCTAGCCTCAAGATTGCATGACAATGACAGTTCCAGCTGTTTGAACAAAACAAACCTAAAACACGTATTTGCCTGTGCCCATAGTTTGAACTGAGGAACTGTGCTATACGCATTGAGCCAGTCATCAAAGAGGACAGGAATTTTGTGCCAAGGCACCTGGAAAAAGCAAAAGAGAGGATAAAACTTGGACAGAGGAAAGGGATCTGGGAAAGCTTATAATGCCAGCAATTACTAGAGCTGTGTATGTGTCTCAGCATGTTAGCTACCCTGGTGAGCATGGGGCTCTTGCCAAAGGGCTATCAGTATGACCCTTCGGTCAACATAACTGCTTAAATCTTACTTCTGCATCAATCATATTTCTGCACCAATCATATTTCTGCACATTTGTTACCAGATTGATTTTTCTTTCTGTAAAAAGGATCTTTATTTATTGAAATAAGCTTTAGATAAGGGCTTATAGAGTCCACCAGTAAGGTAGATGAACAAGTCATCAAAGCAAATGCAATGTGATTTGTTCTCATTTTCATTCTTCGTCTACCACAGTGAATCAATGTTTACTTACAAGCATGTTTCACTCTAAATGACCCATGCAAGCTCACTGAGGTTGAATGAGGCCAGAGTTTAAAAAAAAAATATAGGCATTCACTCATGCACTAAGCATTGATAACAATAGTTCAGACCTTATACTGCAAAGCTTTTGGAACAAAGCAGCTTGCAGATGGAAGAGCCACGCTGGTCCTATTCTCCTAGTCTTCCCTAAAACTCCCTTTACAGATAGTCTCATATGGCTTTAATGCATTTACTCATGTCAGATGAACCAGTATAGTGACTTAATATCACTTCCCTTGACATCCAACATTTGGCAAAGACTGATGACCTGTTGGTGTGCTAGGGTAGGTAGGATTGGAGAAAGAGGGGCATATGTGAAGGAACACAGATTTTTCTTTCTAAAATTGGAGGCTTAGAAATATACAAATTCTGATGGCAATAAATAGCAAAACATCACCCTGCAACATCAGCTTCTCCTCAGTCAGCAAAGTGACGCTCCCAGTAAGCCTGGCGCTCACTGCTGAAATGGTGAGTTCTCTGTCGCACCTGTATTTCTAGATGCAGGACCACTATGCATGAGAAGAAAATGCAGGGCTAGTTGAGGTCACAATCACAGAGGTAAAATTTCAGAAAAAAAGTGCCAGATTTCCAGACTAAGTAGTGCGAATACAAATAGATTCAATGACATAAACTGAAAAAAAATATAAATACACCTTTATAGACTAAACAGTTCTCAATACCTGTGAATGTAAGCTTGGGACGCGTTAGTGGCTTGTTCCGCTTGGGCACACAGAGGTGCAAGGGGAAACAATGCTGTTGCTTATGCATTGTCAGGAATTGTGGCCAGGTTAATGCCATTTCCACCATACTTTGCATGGTGTGTACATGGTCACACCAGTTGTGTTGATCAACTGAACGGGACATGCAACAGTCAGTCCTTGGTCAAGGCCAAGATAGATCAAGGAAAAGCCCTTCATGAGGGCTAACTGTTAAGGTGCCTCTGGGGAGCAAAGACCAAGGGTGTTCAAGCAGTCCTGTCCTCTCCTCTGCTCTTCAGATTGCGTCTAGCTTAGTAACAGAGCTTCACTGTGATCATATGATAAATGAGAGTGCAGCAAACAGCACTATCTTTCATAAAGCTCCAGTGAATTTGGCTCAATTAAAGTCTCATAAGTCTCTCATAAGTCTTCAAGCTTAAAGACAGATGAATGTCCAAAAGCCAAACACCTAAGCTGCTCTCACCCCAACTGGCCTCTGGTTAATTAGCAATTTAACTGGATAGTTTAACTGCATTTCTATACTTTTGGGAAGGAGAGTGGTGGCAGATTAGTATTAAATATATTGAACAATTCATATGGCCAACATGGAATCTAAACTGAATAAAAAAGACAAGTGCAGACCGCATTTGGGGAAGTGTCATCTCTTGACTCTGCTTTCCTGGCTGTCAGTGTTTCAAAGAAGCAGTTTGCAGGTGGTTTTTTTTTGAGTAACTTCACCACAGCCTGTTTATGCTGAGATGCAAACCATTCTCTGTGAGCAGACTTTGGCTCTTAACGCTTTATCCATTGTTTCTTCACATATTCATCTCCCAAATTATCCACCCTAATTACTTCATCTTGGGTCCTGTAGGTTCAGAATTAGGCCCAGAGAGAACACATAAACTGAACAGAAATCTTTATGCTTGCTTAGAGTCAAAAAAAAAAAGCAAATCCAACATCACAACACTATTATCCTTAACTCATTCATTGGCTTCTGGCAGCCTCTACCCTGTCACCCAATGTATAATTAAGGCTTGAATCAGCACTGGGGGAAGCTAATGGCATCATTCCCAGGGACCACAACGGTCTTCAAATCTAGCTGGTGTATGGATCTATCTAATTCTGATGCAGTTCTCATCCTGCTCCATATAAAACCAAGCTCATTACAAGTGCATGCTGTTAAATATCTTTTTTCTTTGCCAGTGGCATTTACTGTTCATCAGCTTCTGCTTTTAAATACTTTTAAAAATCTCCTTTCCCCTTAGTATGTCTCTTGGAATTATTCAGATACTTGGAATCAAGGAAAGATTTAGCCATGGAGTTACTTTCCCCTTGGGAATCTCTGCCTCATTATTTGTTTTAAGCCGGGCAGTGTTTAGACCACAGTCCAGATATAAGTCAAAGGGTTGAGGGTTTTTTCCCTATTCAAGCATGTGTGTGTGTGGGTGGGGATATTTATTTACTACTTCAGCTGTTTCTAACAAGATTGGGGTAATTGGTATTTTGAATTAACCGTGTTAAATGAAAGATTGCTGTAAAATGGCATAAGCTTTCATGCAGCTGATGTCTTTTTAATCTTCCAAGCTGATAAACAGCCCTTCTCTGAAGAACTTATAGATATTCTCAAACCTTTAACTGCACCTGGTATCTCTGCTGAGCTTGTTCAGTGAGGTGAGCACACCTTTCTAGGAAACACCCAGTAACCTGAATTTGCTTGAAAACCTTTTACAACCACACAGCAATTTCAAGTCACTCCTTTCTCTTCTCTTGGTGCCCCCGTCCCTCCCAGCACCAATTCGACATATGCATGAAAACCAGAAAAAAGAAAATAATAAAAGCTCACCCCTACATTTCATCTGAATAAAATCCAGCTGGTGAATTGACTGCAGCAAAGGTTCACTATCCAGAGTCAAGTCAAACTCAGCAGACACTTTTGGCTCCAAGGCTCCTTTGACCCACTGTTCCTGAGATACCTGAACACGCTTGATTAAAGCATCTGAAATCTGAAAGAGAGTTATCAGGCTTATATAATTATATTATTTATAATGAAATGGCAGATGCACACATTAGAAGTGACAGAATGTCTGGGAGATACAGCACAAAGAAAGCAGGAATACCACAGAACAACAGCTGAGATGGGATTTGGTTATTTTGGTGTAAGGTCCATTAGTGTTGCATCCTTTCATCTCAGCTTTTCAAAACAAATCTCATCTTAGGGTAGGAAAGTAAAAATCACATTTATAAAGCCTGTTAATACTGTGCTATGTTTCATGCCTCTGAATGCCACATATACTTCTGCACTCTGTTCTCTGATCTGCACAGTCTAGTTTTGCTCTCCTGTTTAAAATGCAGTTTCACAAAGAGAGGCTTAAATGTTAGAGGGTCTCTCCATTCAGCACAAGTGATTCAGTGGATGAAAGCTGAAAGGAATTAAAAAAATCACATGGGAAGGAAGGTGTATATTTCTCACAGGTGGGTGCTAAGTTGTCAAAGAACATGATGGGGTTGCTATAATTACATCAAAACTGAATTTCATTTTCAAAGCTTTGTTCTAGCTAAGCCCACAGACAACTAGGCCAAACATCAGACTAAGATGATTGCAATGGACTCCTCTGGAATTGAAATCCTAGCTCTGTGGAAATTGGGAGCTCAACTGTCCTTGAATCCAGTAAAGCTGCCATTTGGGTATCTGGAGACCTTCTCAGTGAGCTTTCTGTGAGACACAGGGAGCAGAATTTTCTTCTGGCTAAGTCAGAGACAGTTTCTTCTTTATCGCAGGAGTTCAGATACCTTTTCTTACTACTGTTACTGGAAGACACTCCTGTCTGAGCCCCTGCATCAACAGCTCCTAATCAGTATAGTCAGTAAGTGGAGGAGCTTCCCATAGCATTCTTACATCCTTGGAGTCACTTACTGGGATCCCTTAGCTGTGCTCAACATGCTGGCTGCAGGAGTGGTTGCTTTAAGTAATGCAGTGCCTCAGTGTTTGCTTGTTGCCTTGAAAGCATCATCAGATAAATTAGGCGAAGGTAAAAATAAGCATATATTTTTATAAAAGGTGACTGCAAAGAATGAACTCAAAAACGTTACAGGAAAAATAAGCTGAAGTGCAAATGAAGCATATATCTAGCCAGTACGTAGGTAAGATCTAAAGGTTTCATTTGCCCTGCAGTATCCAACCAACAGCCTGCTAAAATCTGTACAGTCTTGAGATTAATATACACCACACATTCCCCACTCCTGCTTGAGACCAGACATGACAGTAACAATCAATCTGGAGTGCTAATAGGTTTAAGTTGGCTAATTCTCATCCTGATTTTTAGAGATGCAGTGATAGTCCACAACACTCATGCACTCATGTGTGCAGTATGCCCTGTTCAGCTGACAGCCACCGATCATTTTGTTTGATGTGCCTTTCTTCTTAGGCAATTGATAAGGCAACAAAACTAACAGGGCAAAACAAAATAATTAATAAAACCAAAAGTATTAATTAGGTAAAATAATTTATTGATAGTAAAACTGTTATGTTTTCTCATCAATAGACAGTTTCACTGCTTGCACCTAACAATATCCTGCAAATTAAGACAACTGTTGGCTAGGCCATATTTTGCAAAGAGTGGGTACCTGGATCTTCCAGCTACAAGTCAGGTTTTGTTGCCCTGTGAGGTGAAACAAATCCAGTAAAGCAAAGCTACGTGCAAGCCCTTAAGGGCTTTCCACACAGGGTAGATGTTGAAGGGACTCTTTCACATGGGAAAGAGTAATGAAAAGGGGAGAACCAAAAAGCTTTGCTGAGTCACAGATCTCTCCAGATTGATCAGAGAGCTCTGTGAGGCCCTGTGTTGGGTTTCTTAGATGAGAATAAGATAATATGCTGGAGAAAGCTGTTGTTAACTGCACCTCGGTCAGAGTGCAGCTGTTCAAAACCATCCCTTTGCTGGGACATTCATGCAGCCACCAGGCTCTCAGAGCTATTAGACAGTACTAACAGGAGTAAAGGTGAACCTGCCTCAGCCGTGGAAGAGGCAAATTAGCAAAGCCATCTTTTTTTTAGACCTAACTTTAGTATCTTTTCTTTTTCCTCCCTAGAGCATCAGAAAGAAAAATACCTGTAAAAACCCAGAGGGATCATTTTCTTTGATAACTTCTAGGCAGTACTCCATAAGCCCCGTTGACTGGCGTAGCTTCAGAGTACAGTGATTTATCTGGTCCCAGACAACCTGGAAAACAAGCATCAGTGCAGTTCTGATAATGCCTCAGATTACAGAGAATTGTATAAGATTATTCCAGAAGAGACAGCAAATGGAAGTGTGTGTTAAATCTACGCTTAATTTAGCTGCCATATGGCCATTGCCATGTCTCCATCAGCTACACTCACTTGTTCTGTATTGTAAATACTGATAATTAGCTTGGCAAACGTGCACAGGGAATCTTAATTTTCCGAACAGATTAATTGCTCAAAGATCAGGCTTGCTTGGGGCAAAAAGAGCACAGAACATGTTTCTGCATCTGCAGGATTCACATTTACAATCACACTTTCACTAAAATCTGAGCTTTTAAAAAATCCTTTGCTTACAAGGCAAGTATTACAGAGGATAAGTGCAGGCGTGGTTTCTTGTATATTATACTCTATTGTTCTTTTCACAATTCACCATTGATCCTGCTCTGCTTAAGAATGCATTGCTGGGATTGAGAAATAAAAAAGACTACATGTCATTTTTCCACATATTGGACCTGATTCTGCTGCCACAGGGCTGCAGACTAGGCCTAATAGCACTGCACTCAACAGCGCAAGTCCTGGCAGGAATAAACTGCAGGATTAGCTGTGCCATTATCACTGTGTCCAAAGTGTTGGTTCTTGTTAAGCATGGGTGTTTTCAAATGCTGATCTCAGGTAAATATCATTCATTGTTTGACATGTTAGATATTTCACTTCAATTTCTCCTTTTGTCTTAGATATCATTAATGTTACTGGCACTATAATATCTCAAAATGACATATACAGTTCGACATTTCAAGAAATGTGTCTGTCTAAACATTTCTTGGGTGCCACTTTGTTCAGTCATTTATAGCTTTGTTCTCCCCACCACTCTTTAATGCATTCCTTTAATATCTTTTGAGTGGCACATGGATTTCTGGAGGGGGCTTGCCTGAATTTCCAAGACTTAACTAGACACCAAAATCCCAACATTTTACTTGGGCAGAAGGTGCCTGAATGCAAATCACACACAGGTTTCACTCTCAAAAGATAACCTCAAACCATCAAAGAAATAAAGACTAATTCAAAGAACTGCTGAAGTACACACCTCATTTTAAGTGTATAAAGTTCCATTAAACTGCTGAACTGGAGCCTGCTAAAGGACTTTAAGATCTGGTCAGTAAGAATTTCCATGGTATAAAGGGCTGGGGATCTGACAAAACACACAGTAACAAGAGGCGTCAGCAGCTGTGCTCAGCTGGTGAGACTTGTGCTCACCTTCAGCTTGTGCTCACGTTCTTTGGTCACCTTTGTGAGCAGTTTAGCTTTCTGTCGCGTTAATGCGTCAACCAAGGCATCACACTGAGCAACAAGGCAGGCTTCATAATCCAACCCATTCTCCTAGAAGGAAGTGAGAGTTATGCTCATCAGAGAAAGCATATTTCACATCTTAAGCTTTTGCTCGTCCTTACCTGTTTTTCCATACAGAAAAGATTTCCTTTCAAGACCTCAGCATTTCTGTTGCCTTGCTGATTTCATTGCAGCTGTACCAGTAATAGCTGCATGCTATAAAATGAAATAGGAAGATGCCATGCCACAAATAGGCTTATTTAAAAACTTGATATACTAGCACTTCGTGGACAACAGACATACTACAATATAATGTAAAAGCTAAATGTAAAGTGCACAGTGCATGTATACACATAAGAGGATTCTGCCCGGTTCTGTTTTAATCATCTCACTGTAGCAACTTCAAAATCACTGGCTCTACACCATGGCAATTAGAATAGAATTATGAATCTGGTCTACGGGTTTATTACAAGGAAATCAATGAGGTACAAAACCTTGAGATTTGTGTACCGCTTCAAGTACTTCTTTAAAAATAGCCAGCACTTTGCAGTGCAGACATGTATTTGATTAGCTTTAAAAAGAACAAAGGAAACACATGGCAGTTTTTTATTCATATTGTGGTCAAACTCTTTGCTAGGCAGAGGCCAGCATCTGAGGTATACAACACTGAGCTTTGAGTAGCTGGATGTCACTTATCACTACATAAACTCCTATCCTATCAATGAGGAACAAACCATACTACCACAGAATCCCATGCAGCTGTAGGAATCTGAGCAGATGGTACTACAAGGTGCTGAGCTGTCCCTCCTGACAGGGATGCCTTTTTCTGGCTGCGGAACTGATGCTGTAGTTCCCATTTAGGGGGAGGCTCTCCCTCGCTTCCTCTGCTTGTGAGACTAGAAGAAGGAGAAAGCTTTCAAGCTCCTCTTCAGAGGAGATGTTCATTTTCCTACATCACTGCACTCACCTCCCTCACTGCAATCCATGCATGCCATTCTCCAACTGAGGGATGCAGGGCTGCTCTTCCCTGAGAGGTCCCATCACAGTCCTAGACCTGCCAGTAGGATGGATGGGTGCAGAGGCACCAGACAGCTCAGTTACATAGTTCACAGGTTTGTCTTAGACTCTTCTTGTTTGCATCTCTCCCTCCTTGGCTTATATCACACCCAAAACCCCCTTTAGCCCATTTCCATCCAGCTACCCTTGAAGTGCAGGTTTGCGTACAGAGCCCAAATTAGTCGATGGCTGTAGTGCATAATTTCTCTCCTCATTTTCTATTCACACATCAAACATTTGGCGATATGCCTCTTCAAGTGAGAAAGGATGAAATTGTTACAGCAGATGGGAAAATGTGAAAATCAGATCATAACAGCAACAAGGAGGAGCAAGGAAGCAGCAGGGGCAATGAGAAACAGTCAGCTTCTGAAAAGAAGAGGGCAAAACGTTTAAAAGTGACCTCAGAAAGAAGAAAGGAAGGAAAAAAGGGGGAAAAAACAGGCCTGCAAAGCATGGAGAAGAAAAGTAGATTATGAATTTACAAACTCCCCCGGCAACATAGAAGCACAGCTCCTTGTAGCTGTAGAAAACTAAAGAGAGGAAATAGAGTGCAGATGTTTGTCTGGTCTGCTGCGCATTGAGACAGGGTAATAAAATGTACAAATTACTCCTTTGTGTAAGCATATATTTTAAAGACATTTTTGCTGAGGGGTAAATATCTTTATGTGTGTTAGGCAACCACCATAAGACTTATTAGAAATAACCTGCTTTGAGATACATGACTCTCGGTATAAACCTATGCATGAAGGCTACACCTATTCCTCCACAACTGTGCAATAACTGTTTTTTTGGTCCAGATGCCAAAAGTCACAGATCAGCTCATCAACAGGTCTTAATCCCCAAATAGTGTGTTTGTATCAAACCTGCCTATCAGGAGTATTCTTTGGTATGTACTATCACCAAATGCTGCTTGAGCATCATCTGAGAAGGGTGCAATTTGCCATAGGAGAAAGCCATGCCAGGGAGCTTGATAGGGGTTAAAGTGTGTGGCTGATGGTCTCAGAGCTCTGCCCTAGCCTTGTTTTACTTAGGAATACATATGCAGTTGATTAGTCCTGCTGTTTCTGTCTGCTGAAATTCCATGTCCTTACTCAGACTCACAGTGGAGTCTGGTTCAACATGTGAGGGCCAGATTCAGCTTTGCACCCAGACATGCCTAAATGTCAGTGGGTGGCATTGACTCTTCTGACTTCTCTTTTAGCAATAAGCAGCATTAAATAAATGTCTTGGTCTTTTGATCTAATTGTAGCAGCTCCCTTATGCAGAGCAATTTGGCAATGATTTTATTGAAACACTTTAAAGGATTTTACAGCATAGTCATAAATAGTCATAATAGACCATCTTTAGGTTTCAGGAGGGAAAAATACATCTTTAATAGAGCTAGATGACTCAAGACAAGATTGGTGATAGACTACTCTTTTGGATGACTTATTCCATCCTAAATTAGCTGTGCATACCTATAGGAAGAACTGCTCTCTAAAGATGTCTATCTTTCTTCTTCAGCAAAGAAAGAAGTCTAAATGACTAGCTTAGATCAGCTATGTAACTTTCAAATAAGTGAAATCAGTTGAGAGAAACTTTACACTGTGTCCAAACACATAGCACATGACAGGCACCAGCTGATGGATTCACATCGGTCTCTTTCAGTTAGATGTGCTTTTTTTTCCCCACCCGTTTCTCAGTCTTGGTTTGCTCCCTTTCACACGTGTCCACGTAAGACTGTGAGGGTGGGTAACTATGATGCCCTGTGGCAACCTGAGAGCTTGGTCAGCACTTGCGATACAAATTTATCATCAAGAGTGTTAAGTGGAATATTTTATTGATAAAATTCCAAATGAAAAACAGATTTTTGAACTTCTACTTCATTTTTTCTGTTATTAGCAGGCACAAGACTTGCTGGTTGGTGGAAGATGAGTAAGCAGCAGAGTGAGCATGTCATAGAGCAGATGATATATATCCCACAGAAAACCCACCATCACAGTGCACCATTACTGTGGATAGCAACTGTCCTCTCCTGGGCACTGTTCCCATAGCTCAGACTATGGTAGCACATTCCCAGCCATGCTCTTCAGGGTAAGAAAGACCTTGAGGATCATCTGACCTTCAGCAGAGAAGAGGCTAAATTTGGTTAAAATAGGACAGGTTTTGTTTTGGCTTTGTGCATTCAATTACTGCACTCACCATGAGCCCTTTTCTGACTATTAAAGCTGGACAATTACAGGCACGAAAACACCTCTACTTCAATAAATGACTACATTGATTAAGCAGCATTTGTTTCTTCTATTTTTGGCTTGCTACAAATACCCTAATATACAGGTTGATTGGATTTTGTCCAGAAATTAGTACATTGTTAGAAAATGCAAGATGGAAAGCAAGTAGTAAATTTTGAATGTGTTAAAATGAGAACTTGTCCTAAATGCCCAATTTGAGCAATTTTAGTCAGGAAGAAATCCAGACACATGACCGATGGATTCAATCAAACACTAATCAACACAGCTTAAATGTCCAGTATTGAGTACCAGCCTCTTGCAATAAACAACAAACAATTTAGAAGCTAAGAGGGGCTTGCAGGCATTATTTGTTGAATAATTTGCCTAGAAAATCCATTCAAGAAAGCTCAGATGATTCCAGGAAATATGAGAATAGCACAGGAGACAAAGTCATCAAATGAATTATTCACTCAGTTCTATTGATTACTGTATTATCAGAACAGCTAATATTCTGCAGTTACCTGAATCTGCTGCAATAAATTTTTCAGCTGGACCAGAAATTCTTTTGCTTCCTTTGCTTTATCTGAAACACCATTTAAAGCCTGGGAGAGCTGTGCCTGCAAGGGAGGGAAAAAAAGGGAAAATTAGAGATAAAATGCAAATGTGTTTCTTAGTAATCCTTGGGCTTGATGATTAATAATGTGCTAAAAGGCTTACTTGCTGTCGCATGTACTCTTAAGATGCTGTGTTTGTGCTAGAAAAGAATAGATAAGATTTTCATTGTAATAAAATTTAATAAAGGTGAAATTTGCTTGTGGGGGCAATCAAGAATTGTGTCTGCACATTCCACTTCATTGCAGTAACTTGGTAAGTCAAAATACCTTTTTATAAGACAGCTACCCACGTATATAAGGAGCTAATAGTCTTACACTTACACAGTAGCATCTGTCATGCTAAAAAATCCCCAAGTGCTTTCCAAACCATCACTATTTTTTTTTAATCAAACCATTAATTCTTTCTAAATGTGGTAGACATTACCAAATTTGAAATACACTATAGGACTTCAAACATAAAGCTGCATTTTCAGACTTCATAGTAATGTCCCTTTGGGGCTTCATTTTCCTATGCTCCAATCTAACAAAAGGTGAATATTCACAAAGAAGTTGGAAAAAACCCTTTCTCTTAACTTTTTACTGGTGAGACATATGGAATATGCCTTTTGTATGTACACACTGAAGATCCAAGCTCCCCTTTCCTCAGCTGGCACCTGAGATCCCTAAGCCAAACCGGAGGCTCTCAGTGGACTTCCAAGACAGGAAGGAAACAGTGGTTCTGTCCCCCCGCAGGCCCAGAACCACCCTGGTCTGACCGGAGTAGCCCTGATGCAACTTCTCTGCAAGCCTGGCTGAGATTACAGAAACCATACTGCTCTGCTTATCAGAACATGGCAAGCCCAGATCCAGCATTACTTCTCTGTGCAAATGTAAGTGACCAGATAGGTCCCATTGGGAGTGTCCTGCCAGTTAGACACTCTTTGTGGGTCTACCTCTCAGGCAGACTTGGCAACTACCATATTGCCAATGCCTACTTAATTATCCTCACCAAACAGATACAATAACTGACAACTGGAAATGGAAGATGGAGCATCTTTGCTATCATCAGGCTCTCAGGAGGTTGCAATCTCTTGTTTCCTTAGGACTAGGGTGTGTCTTGAGACAGAGCCTTTTAAGTAGGAAGACACAAAGGTTATGAACCTCTAAGAGGAGACCTGATTGAAATTCCGTAAGTCACAACTCATTCACTGTTTTCCTCTTGCTCCTGGAAGGCAGTAAATCACTCCACCCCTGAAAAGGGCACAGCTCACTTCTTAAGGCTGCCAAAGTTTTGAGCTTACCTTCTGCCTGAATGTTTCCTACTCATCCTTCCCTTGTGCTCACTTGCTCATGCAGGACAGCAAAGAGCAGACCCTGGCAGCTCCTCATGGGCATTTCACACCCAGCTCTGAGACAGGCAGCATTATGCAGGCAGAAGTTCTGTCTAACTCCTCACTCCTCTCTGGCAAGTGGGTACAGACCCTGAGTGGGAGCTCGGATTGAATTAGAAAGAAGCCATCCTGGTGTTTTTTCCTCATATTCACACAAACTTTTGCCTTTTAGCCCAGTTGTAGGTATTACATTTGTTCTAAATTTGAAAACAAAATATGCTCTGCTACAGCTCATTTGTAACAAATGTGATGGGAGGGTACATTACTGTGTCTGTTTCTCAGTATTTGAATATTTTGCATTCTCCTAAACAAACTCCTGTCACTGCACAAAAATACAAAATAGTGATCTTTGGTATGAATGCTAATGGAAATCATAGAAGCAAACTCCAGGTCCTTGAAAGAGTTCCAGTCATGGCTGGGGAGGAAGCGAGAAAGAAATAGGTAGCAAAAGCATTGACTGACCCAGCTAAACTGGAGGCAAGGGCTTCTTTCTTTCAAATCAAAAACAACAACTGGTCCAGACAAAATACTTCCACTTTCCCACATCTACCCTAGCTCTCAAATCATCTCAAAGTGCATTTCACCAGATAAGAAGAGCCAAAAGCAGTATGTAGGCCCACAGCAGCCATAGAAAACTGAATCACTGTGGACAAATTGTAACTGGCATATGTATCGTTGGCAATTCATGCAGTCATTCCTGGATCCCGGCACACTCCCAGCACTCCCAGCACAAAGAGCTGCAATAGAAACTCAACAATGTCATTGTGCAAAGGGCTCATAAGTGAATAGCCATGTTCATTAAAACCTGTGGCTGCATTAATGCAACTGCAGCATGACGCTGAGAAGACCAGATCTCCGTTTGTGAAACCCACTTAGAGATAATAGCCTTGTTTTTCCAAGCATTTGTAACGGATATGTTACAAAGAGTGGAATTTAGTCATGCACTCCCCATTCAAATCAAATGGAGCTACATGACTAAGAACTCAGTAAATCAACCAAGCCATAGAAAATGTCCTGTACCCTCAGAGCAATCCTTCATACTGCAGAGATATTTACTGGAAGCCAAACTGAAAAGTTACTAGCTCCACTGACTGCGACAATTAATAACTCCTGACAAACAGTATTCTAGCTGGTGTTATCTTTACTTGAATACCTGGTCTAGGAACAAATAATGTGAATGCTGGAGATGGATACTGAGTTTCTACTTCTATTAAATACAAGAACACAGAGAGAGATAACAAGGGTGAGTAATTAAGCTCAGGTGGGCATGGAAGACAGATGCTTCCTTTGATTTTAGAAAATGAACCAGATAATGGCCATGTCCTTTTTCAACTGAACAGTTCATGCTCATATAACTTGTTTTCCTTCTATCTCTCTTTAGTAGCATATTAACTATTGATTAGATAAGCTCACTCTGGTGCTGAATTCTGAAACAGCCCACATTCTGGGAGGAACACAACTCTTTAGGCCAGGAAATAATAGCAGGTATTTAGACTCCAAAGCTTGCCTTCAGTCGCCCGCTTTTCTGCCTTTTACAGACCTATCCAGCTATGGCTTTTTTTCAGTGTTTCAATAGATCATAAATCATAGAATCATAGAACAGTTAGGGCTGGAAAGGACCTTAAGATCATTTAGTTCCAACCCCCCTGCCATGAGCAGGGACACCTCACACTAAACCATGTCACCCAAAAATACGTATATATTTTAGCTTTGCCCAATCTAAATGGGCAATATGTGACCACTGCCTGAAGTGTGTCCACTGTCTTGAGGCTGAATGTGTCCACCACCATTCCTGTTACTGGCAGATCAGAAAGTCTACCAACTTATATCTGGCAATGGTGTCACTGTTCCTGCTGTGAAGACAAAAGGACTTGTTTTTGGCAAAAGACTTACACAGTTTTGCTTGATAACCTTAAACTGGTGGTCCAGATGCACTTTTCATGCAGATGAATGGAACAGACTCCGGCTAAGTTAGTGGATTTTCACAATTTTATGCCACTGGAACCCTGTTGTTATTTTACATCATTTTTAATTTCCCTGTAAGAGAAATGGGCTATGGGCCATGGTGAACCTGTACCATTAACGGGAGACAGCCAGTCCACTTCAGCTTTCATGTCAGCACTAAAGCTGAGGGTAAATGACCATTTCATGGTGAGACACTGGAACAGGTTGCCCCAAGAAGCTGTGGCTGCCCCATCCCTGGCAGTGTTCAAGGCCAGGTTGGATGAAGTTTTGAGTAACCTTTGCTAGTGGAAGGTGTCCCTACAGAGATGGCAGAGGATTGGAACCAGATAATTTTTAAGGTTCCTTCCAACTCAAACCATTCTATGATACCATGATTTCATTGCATGGTCTGCTGCACTGTACAGACAAAGCAAAGCACTCTGCAGTTTGCCACTAGATCACTATATAATGCACAGACAACGAAGTTGTCAAACACTTTGAACAAAAGGCTAATGCATGGAAATGGATCCTGAAGCTGAAGGTGAGCAAGGCTTCTGGAAAAGCAGCTACACACGGTCAATAGAAAAAAAAGTTTGAAGTTTGTGGTTGTGGGATGAAACTGTGTCCTGAGAAGTGGGGAAATGGCTCTGGGCAGCCCTTCTTATGTGAAGAATACCAGCCTCTGGCCTCAAGAGGAGGTAAGCAGGTGCATATCAGCTGATGGTGAACAACTGTCAGTCTGTCAGATCTACTGAGCTAAGAACACTCATGGTCAAGCCCTTCCAGCTGTCTCTACCAGCTACACCTGGAGCATCTGGGGAGAACACATAGAAGGTGAATTACATTTGGCAGGCCACTCAATGTAAGTAACTTATGGTTTGGATGAAGTAACTACAGATAATAAACTTGTAGAAATTGCTGTACTTAAGAACAATTTCTAAGCAGAAGTATGTAATTCTAAACCAGTTTATCTGAGTGGATGTGAGCTGATGATTTAGGTTGCCTGGTTATACAGTTCCATTATATTATTTTCTTCCAAGTGCATTTTTCTGGGAAAAGTAATATTCACAAGAGCACAATTTCAAAGTTCCCAAATTAGTTAATTTTGAGTAATTTTTTTCTTTCACTAGATTTTTCACACTGTTTGAGTCTGTAAATCAGGAGAAAATTACATTCTATGATACCTTAGTCCCAGAAAAAAGTACCCACCGGGGCACTGTTCATGCTTCTAACAATATTTGATAGTGGGAAAGAGAGAAAATGACTGATTCTGATTACACCAGAGTTTATCACATTGTTCAAAAAGGCGTTAAACAGTTTTAACTCAAGGTAGAACATAATAAGCACAAGCTGATCTCTCACACTCTCTGAAACATCAGCCACACTTGAACAGTGAACTCAGTCCTTGTTCATTGAAATAACTCTGCTCCAAAGTGGGTTCTGCCATTGGCATAACCAGCAACAGCTATGAATTCACAACCTGCTCCTTCTCGGCCCAGAGAACTTCTCCTCTGCACAAATACCCCTCGTGTTAGGTAGGAGATGGCTGAGCCTTTGGCAGAGCACTCAAACTGAAACATGTCCTGAAGAACTTTGCTTTCTTAGGTGGACAAACTATGCAAATAACCCAAGGAGCATATTTTTAATAACTTAAAAATCAAAAGTCAGTTTTCTGCCTTGCCAAATGTCTTAGCCTAGCTTGTGCTCAACCACCCCAAACCTGAGAGATGGTGAGATGGCTCTTGAATTCATCCTCTCCTGCAGCATCTGAAATGATCTCTTGGTGCTTCCTTTACAACTAACTGCAGCAGGAAGTGGGAAGAAGGTAATTCCGAGGGCAGCAGCACTGGCCAGGTGCTCTTTGCCCAGCTGTGGGGGAAGTCCTTTCCTCCCAGTGCAGAGGGGTGCTCCAGAGGACTGCTGTGAGCACTCAGGTATTACAGTCCCCTGTGTACATTCACCTGCATTAACTAATCATTTTTCCAGATACCACCATTTTTAGCCAGAGAGCTAACTTCATCCACTCTTTCAATGCCTAGGATTGTGTCCTGCTCTTCATTCAGATGGTTGCAAAGTCTTATTTTTAATGAGGAGAGCATGGCCAAGTGACCCAGCAGCTCTACCAGACTCCTGCAAGGCTCTGCAAGGCTCTGCAAGGCTCCTGTGTGGCAAAGCAGCAGGCTTTGGTGTCTCTCCAGGGGCTCCAGGGTGGGCTAAGGTGCACTGCTTTCAGGGAAGCATGAATCAGACTGTGACATTATGTGAATCAGAGAAATCTCTACTTGTTTCCAAACCCCATCCACCCTATGATTTCTTATTCATCTTTGTGTCATGAAGGTCCCTTCACCCACTCCTGTTGGCCTCTTTGGGGACTGAGGGGGAAGTAAGACCTCTTTGAGGCCCAGGAGACAGCACAATATCCCACTATCCTCCTTAACACACTTTCCTGCCTAAAATCCTTGGGTGGCTCTGGGCCACTCTCCTTCCTTGACCTGTGGTGGGAAATGCTTGTGGCAGCTTGCACTGAATCCAGGTGAAAGGGAGCTGGTGCAAGGCAGAAATGTCCATCCCATCTCCTCACAGGCAGCTGCTGCCACCTGTGAGAGGATGGGATGGCCAAGGACCCTGTGGAAGGCAAACACGTTAGTGAAACAGTTGCTAATCCCAGGTGTCTTCTTGAGTCCTGGACCAGCCTACAATTTCCTTGCTACAGTGGAAACAACATGGGAGGGACTCTGGGTTTTCTAACTCTGAGCAGGGGTTTCAAGGGTCAATGGGCAGTCAAGAAGGACCAGAGACCTAACAGCACCAGGCCAAGGGAAGAAAAGTCAGGGATGGTGATGGATGTGGAGTAACCTTATGTCCCACAAACCACAACCTGACATCAGGGCTTTGGGACAAACCCCAGGGCCAAGCATCACCCGACTCCTCCGGGCTGACTGTTGGGTCTCACCTTGTGTTGCTTCCACATTGCGCCCAAGGGTTTGACGTCGTGCTTGCCGTGCTTGCCCTCCTCCAGGCACTGGTAGCACACGGGGCTGCGGCAGCTCACGCAGTACATGCTGTAGTTCTCCAGGTCGTGCTCGGCGCACGTCGGCAGCTTGCGGCCGCCGCCCGCCCCCTTCCCGCCGTCGCCGCAGCCGCCGGGGGCGCCCGGGTGTGAGGGCGGCGGGACCAGGCGGTGCTTGGCGAAGGGCCCGCGGGCCGGGTGGCAGCGGAGCTGGCAGGCAGCGCAGTACAGCACCTCGCACTGCTCGCACAGCACCGCTGCCGGCTCGGGCGGGCTGCGGTCGCAGAGCTGGCACTTGGCGGCGGCCGCGGCGGCGGCGCGGCCCTGCTGGTAGCGCTGCACGATGGCCTCCAACAGCCGGTTGCGCTGGAAGCCGCGGAGGCCGCGCTGGTCCAGAGAAGCGCTCCTGTGGCACTGCGGGCAGGTGAGGGACGAGCTGGCGGGGCCGGCGCCCCGCGGAGCCGCCGCCGCCGCCGCTCCCGGGGGCGCCGGCACCAGCGGCAGCACCCGCACACCATTGGGGGACTTCACGCTGGGGGTGTAGGAGCCGTACCCGCTGTCGGTCTCGCTGTGCAGGCTCAGCTTGTCCGCGTGGTCCCCGCCGCCGCCGCCAGCCGCGCACTCCGAGTCCGGGCAGGCGGCGGAGCCCGTGGCCGCTCCCGGTCCCGGCGCGGCGGCGGCAGCGGCAGCGGCAGCGGCAGCGGCTGCCGGCGCGGGGCTCCGCGGGTGAAGCAGGGCCGGGAGGTGCTGGTCGCTCTCCGGGGTCTGCACGGCGATGGTGCGGGCGCAGGGCAGGCAGACATTGTGCGAGCAGGGCAGGATGATGGGCTCCCGGAAGAGCGAGCCGCACACCGGGCACTTCAGTTCCTCTTCCATGGCCGCGGCCAGGCTTTGTGTGCGGGGCGCGGGCGGGCTCAGGCGGGAGGCGCGGGGTCGCCGCCGGCTTTCCCCATCCTCCGCGGTGCTCGCCGCCGCCTACCTCGGCTCCGGTCGCCGGGGCGAGGCCGGGAGGACTCCGGGCACCGCTGCCGCGCCGGGCAGTTCAGCACCCGCTGTGGGTAGACAGCTCCGTGCGTCCAGGCCAGGGCCGGGTCGGGGAAGGGGCCGGAGGAGCAGCCCGGCGGGTGCGTGCGGCGAGGGCAGGGCTGCCTCGCACCCGAGGCGCGGGCAGGGAGCGCGGTGGGGCTGTTTTAACGTTGGTGGCATAGAGTAATAATATACGGGGAAGGGAGGCGGGGGGAGGAGGGAGGGCAGGAGTAGGAAGGGGCGGGAAGAGCCCTTTGCAGCAAATAAGTGGTCGCTCTCTCTCTCTACGGCTGGGGACGGCGAAAACATTTTTTAAAGGATCTCTGTACAGCGATGTCTTTATATGTTTAAATAAAGCCATTGTTTGTGTAGTGGGCTGAATGCAGGCGGGGTTTCCTTATCCCTAGTAGCGCCTTTTCTCTCCCTGGAGAAAAGAGGATGCTTGCCAAACAGACTTAAGAGTGTGCTTCTGCTTCATACACATCTCACCATGCAGGAGCACGAACGAGGTGCACTAAATGTCGGGCACTCTTCGAGGGAAGAGCGGAACTAGGGTTACAAGAGAATCACAAACCCCGGGTACAAACGTTGTGGCTGGAAGGGAGGGAAGAGTGGCGAGCTGGAAAAGTGCCACATCGCCCCAGCTTGCAGCCGGGTAACCCCGTCAGAAATTTGTGGTGGAGATAAATCAGGGATGACAGCTGAGAGTTTATGAACTGAAAATAACCACCCTTAGAAGAAAGGAACCAGCAGTGGGAAATCCTCCATCTGTTTTGTTTACATATGCTTAGCGTAGATGTAGCAGTGGTTTATTTTTGTAGTGGAGAGAGATAACACATAAGAGTGATTTCACTGCTTTATTTATTTATTTATTCATCTATCTTGTTTTAAAGACCCGTCTGCATTTGGCTCCGTAAGCAGATCCTAATTTTTTGTTTGTTTTCAAATGGAAGTTGTTTGTTTCAGAGCAGCTATTTTACACATGCAGAACTAAAGAAAAAGAGAGAACATATAAATGCATTGCCTCTCATCATAATGTTTCTCAGTATATGATGAGCATTTTGTGACACTGGGTAGGAAAGGATTTTCCTGTTTCAGGTTTTGCTTTTTCCAGATTATTAAAACTGTTGATGCATGGAAAAGGAGAAATGGGGGCAGAGAGTAGGAATATATTAAAGCTTCCATATTTTCTCAGTCTTTCCACAGTTTTCCTTCCTGTATCTTGTCTAGCCACTTTCATGAGAAGCTGAGGGGGGGGGGGGGGGGGGGGGGGGGGGGGGGGGGGGGGGGGGGGGGGGGGGGGGGGGGGGGGGGGGGGGGGGGGGGAAGTTTTGAGGGGCTTAGAGCTTTGTAGTTCCCCAGTTCAAAATGGAAAGGGCAGGCAGGGCCTGTGGCACAAAAAGAAACAGCTCTGACCCACATAAACCTGCTTGTCTTTTGGCTAGGAATCTTCTTTTGTGTGACCTCTGTACCGAGACTGAGAGTTTCTAGACTGTGTGTTTGGGCTACCTTCAGCCAGAAACCTTGGCAGTGCAAGAAATATTCTGAAACACCGTTGATGTCACAGCAACCTTATGCTACTACAGTGCAAGACAAAGCTGTGGGTGAAATACTGTTATCTTCATAGTTGTCCTTCTCCGCTCTGCCATCTGTCAGCAGCAGGAATAGGTGCATGCTATGGATTCCTTCAGACCTATAGGTAAAGCCAAGTCACAGATTTCAAGTCTATGTTGGAAGCCATAATCCTAAAAATTATTAGGAAGGCACCATAGCTCTTTCCTCCACTTTTGCTTTCTTTTTTTACCTGTGTCATGGTTTAAACCCAGTCAGCCATAAATCACACAGTCGCTCTCCCAGTCCCTCCCCTTTCCTTCCCCTGCTCCCAGAGGGATGGGGAGGAGAATCAAAAAGAATGTAACTCCCACAGGTTGAGGTAAGAGCAGTCCAGTAACTAAGGTGTAACACAAACCACTACTGCTACCACCTATAATAATAATAATAATGATAAAGGAAATAACAAGGGAAGAGAATACAGCACCTCACCACCCGCAAACCAATACCTCACCCCACCCTTCAGTGAACTAGCCCTTCCGGGTTACTCCCAGTTACATGCTGGGCAGGACGTGCTGTGGTATGGAATACCTCTTTGGTCAGTTTGGGTCAGGTGTCCTGTCCCTGCTTCCTCCCGGCTTCCCCTCCTCCCTGGCAGAGCAGGAGACTCACAAAGTGCTTGCTCAGAGTAAACATCGGTGTTACCAGTGCTGTTCCGAGGCCAAAAGTCAAAAACACAGCACTGCACCAGCTACTAAGAAGGAGAAAAAAATGACCACTACTGCTGAACCCAGGACAACCTGGCCTGTGTGTTAGCCACCAGTGATCATAACATTTGTAATGGTAGCAGCAAGTCTTATCCAACTGATCCCAGAACAGCTCTTGTTTCCAAGGAATTCTAGAGTTTGAATGAAGAAACCTTCATCCCCGTGGCACCAGGGACTGCTGATGGGACTAGCACCTACTGTAACAATACTTGATGGTCTGATGGATTTAAGTTGCAGAGCACAGATTTCACTCCTTATGACAAATTTTTATCTGTATAACTAACTGCACTGCTGATGATAATGGAGATGACCAGCCAAAACACTGCTGTCATCCTTAGTGCTCCAGAAGCCAGAACAGAAACTGATTGAAGTGTTGGAAAATGCCACTGAGCTTGAGAAGACTGACTTTGGAAACCCTTATTCTTGCTGAGAAACAGATCACACCGAGTCAATCCCACTAATTTTAATGGAGCTGTTCATAAAGCACGGCTAAGTCTGAGCCTGAGGGAATCAGGCCTTTACTGTGTTTTGTAATCAAGCCATTTTTATAATGGAGATGATCCCTACGATTTTTCATCTTTTTATGTTCAAATGAGTCTTTAATCTTTTAGAGCTATAATGGTATATAGATAACCTAGAAACCCTATTCTGGCAGTTCTGGCTTTGATCTCTATTTTAATACTTCAGTATCACTAGTATCATCCCCTTAAACTATTTACCTTCTGTAAAAACTTACTAACATCTTTTACATCCCCCCTGACAGGAAAAAAGCTAATGAAATTATGAGTTCATATAAAAAAAAGATAAGGCAGTACAACCCCTCAGTAAGGAGAGAGATTTGATTCATCTTTTTGTGTCTCTTGTTTGATTGCGTATGTTTATGTTTGTTGTTTGGTTCTTGGGGGAATGTGTGTGTTTTCATGTTCCATTTATTGTACCATTTTATACGTCATATTGCCCTCACACGTTAACCCCTTTCCAACCAGTGTTCCCTGTTTCTTTTCTCATTTTTTATCTTCAATGGCTGTCCATCAAGGTCACTTCACTTTCTTCTGGTTTCTTCTTTTACCACCACTGTTTCCCAATGGGGAACTTTTTGATTCTAGTATTCCAGCATCGCTCCTGCTAACAGGCATCACTCCAAGCACACATCCTCTCATTTGAAGGGTAACAGAGAGAATAAAAGGATCTTCTCTCCACAGGTGCTTATTCCATTGCAAAAAGGAGACCAAAGAGATATTTCACAAGAGCAGAGAAGACAAAATGGGCTAATGTCATCTGTTTGTGTGGCAGTGGAAGGTGAAGAGTCTTGCTGCTTTGTTATGAATGCATGGTGCTCAATTACCCTTAACAGCCACTGTGGACAATGCAGCTGCTGGTCATCTCTGAATTTTAGACTGGAGCGCTAACCAGTGGCTCTGTGTTTTGATACATGCACCCCGTCCAAATATTGTTCTTATGCATAACAAACAACACACCACACTGTGATGTCTCCTCTCTGCTTGTTCTTCATCACATTCTTTACCCAGACTCTTCTTCCCAACATTACCAGCTCTGGCTGATGCTGGTGTTGCATGTTCTGTTTGAGCAGTGATGTGACAAAGAGGCATGGGAAAGTGGGGTCCCACCGTGGCTTAGGGGAAAAGCTGATGTATACGAACTGTGGGGCAGGGCAGCTTTAGAAATGGTAGGTATGTGCAACCGCTTTCCCTTCCCCATTTTGTAGATTTGCTTTAGGTACATTATGTTGGTGTAGCAGTTTTGAAATCAGTTTGGTTCTGGGGCTTTTTTTGGGCATGCATTCAAGTAGCTATTATGTTATTTGAGGTTTTCAAATGTTTGCACATTGATCTGTTCATGAAAGGAATGAAGGCAGAGCTTGGCAGGAGCCCAGAAGAGTGCCACAGAAGCATGGCTGCTGATAAAAAGCTTATCTGTTGGCTAGCAGAAGACTGTATCTGTAATAGAAATACAGCTACATATTGAATGTTCTCTGTCAGAGGCATAAACCTGCCATAAAAAATATAATTCATAAAGGAGGACAGTTCTATACAATGGAATTTTATTCAGACTGTCTGCTGAGTATATGCTTGTTATGATGGTTAAATGGCAAAAAATGATGCTTGCTCCTAAACACTGCTTGACAAATACTCTCACTTTTAAATCTATTTTAGATATCTATGGACAGAATCCAATACAGAAGAAAATACCACTTTAAACAAACAAAATAAAAGTGGTAGGTTGGTGCAGACAACTTTTAGTAAGAGGTTGGTTTCAACACTTCTTAACAAATTTGTATGGAAAATAAAGAACAAAAGGCACTAACCTACAGTGAGGACTCTTGAAAAATGTCATGTTTCTGTGATGTTGTAAAACTACCTCAGCCTGCAAGCCTCTGGAATTACTCCAGGGATATCTTGGCTTTTCTCCTGTGCAAGGAGCCCCCTCTTTTTTGCTGTGCTTGCAGGGGAGTGAGATCTTTTCCTTTGCTTCTACAGTTCTGAGGCTGCATCCTCAGAAGAGTGCTTCCTTTTTGGGGAGGATGAGAGTGCTGGACCCTGAGCAGCTGCGTGCAAAGGAAAGCAGGAAATTGTGCCCTGCTTTGGACCCACCTCAGAGCACCACATGGTCAGCATATTCACAATACGATTATAATAGAGAGCTCTTGTTGAGTTTGCTGCCTTTTCTAAAGTAAGTGTGTCAATGTCTCAAAGAACTGATTTAGTTTCAATGGTATTATGGCAGAGACTGGGTTATGCTCCTCACTTTGTTCCCTGTGCACACTGGAAGAGAGGGTCATAGGAAGCTGGCCTGAGCATGGACTTGCACTCTGTGTCAACCTTCTGCACCGATACTGCTGTGGTTCCTTGCCCTCCCCACCTGTTCCCATGGTCATCCCATTCATGCCTATAAGGAAAAGAAATTTAACTAGCTTTTTAAACCAAGGATTATATAAAATCCAAATCAAAAATCAAAAATCCAGGCTGATTTTCTTTTGATACAAAGGCTGGAAGAACTCAGGAAAAAATCATGGCACCCTAAGCATTGCAGGATGAGAGGGAAGAAAGAAAAGGGACAAACACCTGCAACAAAACCAAAGGAACAACAAGTAAGCTTAACATGGAACTGCCAGCATTTCCTAAGAGCACAGGATGGGCTGAAAGAAAGCAGGAATTTGGAGAAGAAGCTCAAGTTGTTTCAGAGCTTGTATATACAGTTGTAAAGTGGAGGTAAATTGCCACCATGTGGCAATCTCTCCACATGTAAAGAAAATCCTTACATGAAGAGCATAGAGAATCTTTGTCCCTGAAAGAGCAGGCAGTATTCTGGGAGCTGCACTAGGGAGCTGATCCATTTGTGACTCACTGAGAAAGGTCTTTTATCAAGAAGGGAAGCCCACTTAGCTCTGCTACAGATTACATAAGAAAATCAAAAAAAGCATTGTCGTTGTTTAGCAGAAGACATCCAGTGAGGAAATTTCCCTGAGCTGTGGAGGATCTATAAATACCCTAAGAGGTGGGCTTTGATTTCCTATTCTGAGATCAGAACCTCTCGCAAGGTCTCCAGAAATCATACCCTGAATGCATATTTGAAACACCAGGACACCTTGTGAAACCTGCCTTGGCAGACCCAGACAAAATTTACATGGAGTTCTAGTAGGTTTGACCAAAGCCTCCTCTCTTTATTGTAATCATAGAATCACAGAATAGTTAGGGTTGGAAAGGACCTTAAGATCATTTAGTTCCAACCCCCCTGCCATAAGCAGGGACACCTCACACTAAACCATGCCACCCAAGGCTTTGTCTAACCTGGCCTTGAATACCAGGAGCATCAAAAATCAAGATACTTGGAAGCTTCATGCAGAAACAAGAGGTAGGAGCCAAGAAGAGGATCGTCCTTTCTGCTCACTGTAGATTTTACACAACCACAAGAATTAATCCAGCCCAGACAGTTAGTTTTCAGCACCAGTATATCGATTCAGGCATGCCCATGCCTACACAAGTATAGGAATAGCAGAGAGCGGCTCCTTGCAACACCACTGGGAATCTGTACCTGATCCAAAAAGCAATGTCCATAGCCTGAGACATCAACATCAATCAGGTGGGGAGGCAAGTCCACAAGATGCCAAGCTTTACATACCTCTTCTCATCAACACAACACCTCACCTATCCAAGATTTATGTATCCCTCCCTTCAGCAGCTCATTGAGCTGCCCAGTAGGAGGGAGAAAATAGATATCCGTGAAATCAATCGTACTCACACCAGCAATGTATCTTACTGCTTCATTTAGCATTACATTTTGTGATTTGAAAAACAACTTGTTTCTGCCTTTGTCTTTTACTTTAGCAGCAGAGAAGTAAAACAAAGATAGTATATTTTAACACTCTTAGATAAATACAGAGATTCTACTTTTCTCTTCCTTGTGTTGCTTTCCCTTGCTACTCTCCACTCTCTCGTTGTTGCAGAGAAACTCCCTTGCTCCTTCACCTCCTCCTTCTGACACCCACTGCAGCCTTTCTGCCCTTCTCCCATCATTAGTCTCACAGACTGACACCCCCTCCTTCCCATACTCCACTCACACTGAGCCCAGCCCCAGGTCCATCTTTGTTTCCCTCCTTGGACAAGATCTGGAGAACATGATTCCTACGCAAAGAGGTGTCACACTCCTCTGTATTGTGGCAAGAAACCCTCATTCAAGAGTAGGATTTGCATGCTGGTCCCTGAGGCACTAAAGGGTTGCCCTTTTCCTGCCCTCACTGCAGGGGAAGGACCAGCCAGTTAATGGGGTACGATGCTGATCATGAGGTTTTGTTTTGCATGTTGCTGTGATACAAGAGGTAAAGGATCCTCCCTGGGGAGACTCGCTCACACAAGAGGTTTCATTCATTAGTGTGCATTGTCCCCAAACAGAAGCACAGCAGAGAGGTGTGCATGAAGAAAGTAGCATCAGCTGACTTCTGTGCACCTCCACCAATCTAGGTCATCAAGAGATACAGGAATCTGTCACCATTTAGCCTACTGGGAAGTGCTAACCTAGAAAACATTCAAGGCCCTCTCTGGTGCAGTCAGAAGGTACAAAGACAACTATGAATCCTGCAGACACACCAGACAGTCTGGTCCATCAGATTTATATTGTTATTTATGTCAATTTTGTGCCATTGTAACCACTGATTTCAATAGCTTGAGCTTCTTTTTCACTGTGGCGTGTATATAACATGAAGTATGAACAGAATCAAGTATATACAGTGGCTAGTTCCTCTTTATGCTTCTGCTGTTGCCCTGCAGGAATGGCTAATCCACTTTCAAGCCTCCTATTCCTTCCCTGAGCTTCATCATTTCCCAGTACACATCATGTGGGAAACTAGAATTCCATAAATTCCACTTCTCAAAAAAAAAAAAAAAAAACCCAGCCATTACCAACCTGATTTCTGTTTTCTGCTTATACTTGCTTTGATACCCACAAAGATAAATGAAATGACAAAGTTCATGAAATACCCGATCTACTGCATGTGTATTTAAACCCAAATCCATCAGCACATTAGCCCATCTGCAGAGAGATTAGTCAGAATCTCCCTCCTCAACTTTTCCCTCCTGCATCCTCTGAGTTGATTCCACTTTGAATTTTATGTTTCCATCAATAGCAAAGAAGTAAAACAGCTGAAGGGGGCAGATAAGGGACTTAGCCCACTACAACCACCATCCAACTCCAAATGGGATTGACTGGCTGAGTGCCCCCAAATCCTCCGCAGATATGCAATTTCATAGAAAGAAAAAGCTCCACACACAAAGAAAAATACGCAGAAAATAATAAAGCCACTTTACGAAAAGTAACAGTTTCAGCAATGTGTGTATGATTGTAGCCTTAACTCAAACAAAACACAACCCACACACTCTTATGTTGCCCAAATTAAAAATAAGATGATGATTTAATTTGTCCTTTTACTAAATGATTTAATTTTTAGCAAACCATTACCAAAGGAAGAAGAAAAAAGGCAGTATCACCTGAGCCTAACAATGACTCTGGTCCACTTGTCAACCAGTAATGGATTCTGAGGAAGACTGCAAAAATAGGAGTGCAACAAAACAGATAGAAAAAGTGCTAAGGAGAGTTTGAGGAAGGGCAAAACTAGGTTAAGGCAGGTGGAGGAACTGCAATAATGCCCTTAGTTTTACAGACAGCTGTGTATGCACCATATCAGTGACCCAAGGTTTTACTTCCATGGATGAGCACACATGGGTTTCTAGGGAGGCAGTTGCAAGCAGCAGCAAGCTGCTCCCTGCGAGCACTGCTCTTGGCTGTGCATGAGTGCTCCCTTACCTGATGGCAGCAGTGGAGATGAGCTCTGCTGCCTGCAGAGGCAGAGCAGCAGGGATTTGGCCAATCTTTAATATTTAATGTTATTCAGTTAATGGGAGGGCTAAGACTGTAACAGCCCTACCAACTCCTTTGTCCCAAACCAGGCAGGTCTCTGCCCCCGTAGCATGCAGTGCTGTCCTCATCTCTCCCTCTCACTAGCTTGCTTTTAAATTATTCCATTTGCCTTCACAACTTGCTTTTCCTTGAGCACATAATAGGATGATGACCCCCTGATCCTTTTTTAGGAGCTTTGCCTGCAACCTAGCCTTTCCATTCCAGACTGCCAAACTTCCATTTGGTCCTTATTTTCCTCCTGCTGTGCCACTGGTGTCATCAGTCCCTGTCTACATCTCGAACTTCCTGTTTCTTTCACTGTTTTTCTGCTAGAAAAGCTCAGTTTAGGCTATTCACTGTTGAACCACCACAGCAGATACCGAGTAACAAAAAATCAGTGGAATATTACAACATTTGCAGCAGCTCATTTAGCAGCACCACAAATGTTTTGCATAAGGGGAGCACAGTGATTTCTATTTGCTCCTAACAACTGGAATGTCTCCAATTTGAATGCCGCTGGGTTGGGTTGTGGTTTTTTTTTCTGGTTTGGTAAAATCAGAGCCTTCATTTGTGATCTGTGCACAGCACAGGTCTGCAAGCAAGAGGTGAAGGGTGGGATCACTTCACTCTGAGAGCACGGTTCATCCTACTATGGCACAGGCACCTCCAGCCGTGGGTACCAGATGCCCATTGCCCCGACTGCACAGCTCCGGGCAGCTGGCGAGGGTAGAGCTGACACCCACCCTTCACGTGGGTCAAGGTGGATGAGGAGGATGCTGCCTCCAGGGACTTTGCCTGCTAAAGTGACCGCAGCACCCCGGTTAGGAGCTGGAGAGGTACTGCAGAAGCAAGGAGGAGGGGAAAAGGAGGGAGGCATAATTGTTTTGGCAAGATTCCAGTTTGTACAACAGATTCCTACTCTACTCACTGTCTTGTCTGCTTCTGGGCATCAGGTTATTTCTGGCTCTGCTGACAGCCGTTTCTGTTCCTACAATAACTGTGGGTAGCAGTGCTAGCTCTGACATTCAGACTTAATTGACCCTCATCCCTCAAGGACATAATGCAGAGCAAAGAAAGGCTATGCTATAATTATACTGAAATAGGCCATGCACCCTTGTCTGGAGAGCCCTTCATCTCTCCTGTCATCATCTTGCCTGGGGGCTCACTGAGATGGTAGGCTCTCCATGGTGCCTCTCCCAGGCATGTGGCCAGAAGCAGCTGCATGGCTGTGCAGCCTTCCTCCAGCCCATGGAGATGCACCAGCCCCCCGGAGAGCACTGGTCCCTCTGTTACTGCTTGCTTGTCAACTCAGAAATTGTTACTCGTCCCAGGTGGCCCCTTTGTGGCTTTTGGCAGGGCAATGTGTTCAACCGTTTCTTCAGTGGAAGCCGGAATTACCAATACTTATGGCACAACAGCCACCAACAAACATTCCCCCCTTGGGCAAAAGATGGGCATTCTAAGCTAAAACTTGGGTGATACACAGGCCTGTGCTATTACCAACATGTAGTGGCATCATCAGTGAAGTCATTACTTAAGACAAAAGAGGTCTCAAAACAGTAGTTTTGGTCGGTTTATTTTTTCCATGCATGTAACCCTATTCTATGAGAGTGTATATATACAGAGGACATACCTGTTGATTACCTCTGAGTAATTTCAGCTTGCTTTCTGTAGCCCCGTCACAATCCAGAGAGGGTGGGTGGGAATCCAGGGCTTGAGGATTGCAGGAATTCTGGAAGAGGCTGCTGGTTACCGCAGTGCCCCAGAAAGACATTTGCCTTCTACTTGCTTCTTTCTTTTTAATATTTAAAGTTTCAGATATTTTTCCTAAGCTATTTGTCAGTCCACTACTAATAATTACAAGGATCACCACTGTAAGTATTAAAGTGTGGCTTTGTGATGTCTTAGCCACTCAGTTGAATGGTATTAGATACGAAATTCAAACTATTTTTCCTGTGCATTATTTTTACTTTACATCTCTATTTAATCTGCAATATAAAAAAAGCCTCTGCCTTCACATTTCAGCATTACAAATACAGCATGACAAACTATATATATACATACAGACATCTACCCCTCAGCCTGCACAGCTGCTAATAAATATGTACTTTACATTTAGCCAGTAACTGCTGTTCAAGGTTTCTTTCCAGGTGCTCAGGGGTGAGTTAAACATCACTTTGATTAGAGGGTGATGCATTCACTGTATCAAAAGCTAGCAAAGGTTGCTCCTTTGATGACAAAAGAGACAGCCAGTGGTGATTAAAACAAGCAAATGTTCTTGGGTAAGTGTTTGAAGCAAACAGCAGACCCTGATCAAAGCACACATAATGTAAGCAGCACAAGGCTAGTAGGAAGGAATCCTCTTGTTTGTTAGACCCACACACACTGTCAGAGAAAATGGACAGCTTTTGATACAAAAGCCTTTCTTCAGGTCTACCGTTTGCTCTAATAAACAGTGTTGTGTCTCCCTACCTATGATGCTTTGCTAAGCCAGTACTCCTGCTGCTACAGCAGAGGTTAACTTTTGCTGTCAGACATGACTGATGCCACGCTGCCTAACAGTTTAAGGGAATCATCTCAGATCTTAATTATTCCAATACAGAAATGCAGCTCCCAAGGATGATTTATCTGAGTTATTGAAAGAGCTCTGTCAGAGGAAGAAGAAAGAAGCAGTTGAAAGATGTATTTGTTAAAGCCCAGCTTCTGTTATGACAAGCTATTTTCTGACATGGTAAAGGTTCCCATAGAGTGAAGCTGTCTGAAGTCTGTCTTTCGCTCTCTGTGCAACTTTATTCCAGTGACTTCATATATTTATTTGCTTCTACGCCTCCCTCTGCCCTATCTGTCACCTGCCTGACTGCTTGCCTGCCAAATTGAGATTAAAAAAGCCCTTCTGCCACTTCCTCCCAAGAGCTGCAAGACTGACAGAAAGCTCACCTGAGAGCAAGCAGAGAGCTGAGAAGAGCCCTCTCCAGCTCTCATTTGCAAGGGGTTCACTGCTTCTGAACTCTTCTTCATCTCTCAGTAGCAGCTTCCTCCATCCTGAGAATCTGGGATCTCCACGGGGAAGGAGGCTGAGCTGATGATAGAGCCTGGGCCCCATGTGGAATGGCAGAGAGGAAACAGTGGGACAGGGAGGAGAAGGGAAAGGTCATTAATCAGGGTGAGAATTTCTGCAAAGACAGCATTTGACATAGAGATGGGCAACAACTCAGAGAAGAGCGAGCCTCAAGTTCTTGCTCGGTCTATACAAGAACATAAAGCAGATTTGGAGACTGGAATTGATTTATCCTGACCATGAGTTGGGTACCTTGGAGAACTGTGGGATGTGACTGAAGTGGGAAGAGGCATGTGCAAGTCCTGGGAGGGGAGGGTGGCTCTTCTGTGAGAAGACTGTTTGAAACTGCCTCCCCTTCACATGGGTGTGTGTGTGGAAGGAGCAAGACAAGGACAAGAGGGACAAAATGTTAAGCCAAGCCTTTATTTTCGTGAATTTTGAAGCATTTTGACTGAAGGTAATGCTGACACATGCTCCAGTTGCAGAGCTGCCAGTTTACTTCCAAACCGTCTGTGATCAGAGAACATTGTCACCAGCCTGCTCTGCTGCCAAACAGGGTAGCAGGAGTGTGACAGGGTGGCTGACTGACTTCCAAATGTTAAGGTTTGCCTCTAACTCTCTTTTCCTCCAGTTTTACAGAGGCAGGCTGCCAGTTTGTGATGGCAGTGCCTTGGGCAAGAGGACTGTTACTGCTCTTGGGATGCTGGCTACCGATGATGCACACTGCTGCTGAAGTCTCATCACATAGTAATCTGTGAGGAACGCACCTTCATCTGCTTCCTCAGGGGCTGTGTTTTCTCAGCCTGTATAATATTGTGTGAGAAGCTGCTGCAAAGTCCTCTGCAAATGTCACTTGCGCTTTCCTTGTCAATGCAGAGCTCAGCTCTTGTTACAGATTCCGGCTGTGTAGCAGCATGTACCTGTTTATTCCTCTTACAGGCAGATATGATACATTACAGTACATCGTGTACAAGACTCTCCAGAGACCAGGTATCTAGTTTAACAATAACATATCACCAAATGTATTCCCTCTCAGAGACAGAAGAGGAAACAATATCTCCCAAAACAAACACAACCCCCATCTATCCGACCCTTCTATATTCCTGCAGACAAGAACCTGAGGGAAGAGATGTAATTGTAACCTTTGCCTGAAAGCCCCTTGCAGACCTTGCCTGACTGTGGCATGACACAGCAGGGGTCTTCACTGGGAATGTTGTGTAGCTGTGGCACATCAGAAATGTCCATCAGTTACTGCCCACCAGTTTGCTCATACTGCAAACCATCAGATGGTTTTGACAGCTGTGTTCTGCTGACACTATCCTCTGGAGACTCTCAGCGGTGATGCCTGAGTATAGGTGGGGTAACACCATCCGTAACTCACATATACATGGGTAAACATGGAAAAGCACCATGTAGAGGTGCAGAGAGATGGGAATGGAAAAAATAAAAGCTTTACACTGCATACATTAACAGAAGTTTGGGAAGAAATGGGGGTGCATTTCTGGATAGCTGGCCTTGTTGCTCTCTTTTGCCCCTTCTTTTGACTTCTCCCTTCTGCCCTGTTGACCATTTCAGTAACTGTTACAAGGGTGCTATTTATCTCAGCACTGTATCCAGCAACTTTTTACTTCCTTTTGCCACATCTTTCTTTGTATTTCTTTCTTTATATCCTCACTGGTTACACACCTCATCCTACTGCTGGACCAATATCCCCCAGACTCACACTGCCATTTGCTTGTTCCTCCCCATTATCTTTGCCCCAGCCAAAGCCCCAGTGATCTCTGAACATAGCTCCTTCCCTGCAGAGGTCTTAACCTCAAAAGAGGCTTTTCTTCTCTCATCACCTTTTTACCATTTCACTGCAACTTTTTCAATGTCATTATCTCTCTTTTCCACCACCAACACAATCATCTCAAAGCTACCCTTATGTTTTTTCTTCCAGCCTCTCCCGAGACTCTCCTCATTGAATTTCCCATAATGATCCCTGCAAAGATCACAAGACCCATAGAAACCCCTGCCAAAGTGATGAAATATGCATCGGCTCTACCTGTGCTGATGGTGATAACCCTTTGGAGCCTCCCATGTCAATCACAAACTCTGCTGTTCACATGGTATCCTGCAAAGACGATAAACTAAGCACAGACTCCTGCAGAGAAAATAAAAGCCAGAAGGGCTCCCCTGGTGCTTCACATTACATTGGAGCTTCAAAAAGGCAGGGATAAATACATTCAACCTTTGAAGGCAAGGAAGTGCTGCAGATTGTTTCAGAATGACTCATTTAAAAGATTTTCATAAATGTGAAGGAAATACACAGCACTGGGTTAAGACACAAGAGTGATGCAGAGCAGAGTGTTATAAAACTTGGGAAACTGCATAGGGAAAAGGGGAGATCAGGAGTCAGAGCCTGGGAATTCAACATTAAGTTACCACAACTGCTGCATATATAGACAATCAGGACCAAGTTGACTGAGAAAGGCTTAAACCTCTCTCAGCACCTTGCTGCCTCAGGCAGTGTCTGCCCCTAGACTATGAAGTACCTGATACCCTAGACCCTCTGTAGCTTTACCAGTTCTTTGGCCTGTATTTCCAATACCATCCTGAACTAGGTCTAGCACAATTTAAGTTGCAGATGACACACATAAAGGAACATTCTTGCACACAGGGCTGCAGTCCTTTTGCAAATTGTAAAAGCTTAAAGTAGTTAGCAATTTCCCAGGCACTGACATCAATAAATTATATGAGGAAAAGAGGTTGGAAATTAACTGAATCTTTGGATGAAGTACAAGAAAAGGAGGGCAGGCACTGCTGCTGACTTATCAGAGCAAGGACAGGAGTAAAGTCTGGGATCTTCTCATGGCACTTCAGGCAGGCTGTTGGGTACAGCCATGGCTCAACCTGGGGCAAGGGTGCTAAATAGGTTTGAGCTCTTTCTCCTTCCAGCAGAAGGCAGCATGAACAAGCAGCACTTCCAGCCTGTTCACAGATGTGTCCCTCCTTCACTAACTGACCTGGGACTTAAAACCCGATGACACCACTACTGACGTTCATGTATGAAATTCATTTCACACTAGCAAATTCTGCAGGTGAAGGTTTCGCTCAAGACCAATGGATTCTGCTTCAACTGTCTTACAATGTGGCTTGGTTTTATCTAAAGGTGCATTAAAAGGGTCTGTTAAAAAGACCTATTAAAGGTCTATTTAAACTAGATTTGCACACAGATTCATCCCAATGCTACCAGTTGGATGCCAGCACCTCTAATGAATGCTTGGAGAGATGCAGAGTGACTCCAGCTGCTCCAGCCAATAAGTCAGATTTATTAGAGGCTCAGCTCAGATGCCTGTATACAAAAACACATAGTATGGGGAATAAACAAGAGAAATTAGACATGTGTGCATGGCTACAGGGATATGGTATCATTGGCATTATAGAAATATGGTGGGATGGCTCCTATGACTGGAGTGTTGGAATGGAAGATTACAAGCTCTTTAGGAAAGACAGGCCAGGCAGAAGGAAAGGGAAAGTTGCTGTTTATGTCAGTGATAGGCTGGAGAGTATGGGACTGTCTGGGGACAGGTGATCAGTTAGCAGAGAGCTTGTGGATCAGGGTCAAAGGGAGAACAGCAATGGGGGACTTTACTATGGGGATCTGTTACAGACCGTGTGNTCAGGCAGAAGGGAAGGGAAAGTTGCTGTTTGTCAGTGATAGGCTGGAGAGTATGGGACTGTCTGGGGACAGGTGATCAGTTAGCAGAGAGCTTGTGGATCAGGGTCAAAGGGAGAACAGCAATGGGGGACTTTACTATGGGGATCTGTTACAGACCGTGTGACCAGGAGGACTGCGTGGATGAAACCCTCTATAGACAGATAGGAGCAGCCTCACACTCACAGGCCCTTGTCCTTATGGGGGACTTCAATCACTCCAGTATTTGTTGGCAGATGGTACTGCTCGGGCAGGAGGTTCCTTGACCATGGTAGTTGTGGAATACAAGTACAAATGAAACAATGCATGATGATTGAGAAAAATTACTGTATGAGCCATGTTTAAATGTATATAGTGGTACAGTGCTGTAAACTGGGAGGTGTGGACAGGCTGCGTGACAGCGGACACCTGGTGAGCAATCCAGAGGTCTTGGTGCTGGAGGATGGTGTCTCTGCAAGGCTTACATGAGAGCAGACAAGATAAGCTGAAGGCCATGGATGAGGAAATGTATAAACACCAGCTGCAAGGTTGCCAGAGTAAGCAGAAGAGAAAAGGAACTGAGAAGCGACAATTCACAATAGCCTGACTATTCTAAAGGTCGAGTTCCCAGGACAGTGTTATCCAATCCTAGCATTGTTAAGGGTTAAGGTGTCCAATCAACACTTGCCAAATCAATGTAACTGTCCTAACAATCTCTATATAAGGTTAACACTTTGTCTAATAAAATGGCATTTGCTTGATCACATTGGTCATCTCAGCATTGTCCGTAGGAATAATGGTGCTCCCGCAGGGAGGAGAGGAAGAGCAGGGGGGAATAATCCTTTGGTCAGGCTAGGCTGCCTCTGCTATCTGAGAGGACAAAATTAAGGCAGTAAGGCATTGCCAGGCTGCACTTCCCCTGCCATCTGAGAAGAGCCCAAGGGGAGTTGCACTGTGCTATCTCAAGCTATTTTCTTTCCCATCTGCTCAAGTTGATTTAGAGAAGTGCATTATGCAATCTAACTGCTCTGCTATGCTGAGGTTCAAATGGATGTGGAATTAAAATTAACACATCTAGGAGAAGTTTTGAGGAAAAGGAGTGATTGTATCAAACTGGGCTCTTCAGTCTGAAATGGTAAAGGTATTGCTATATGATTATTAAAATACTCCAACAAACCAAGAAACCAATAAAAAAGACAAAGAAAAGAAAAGACCAGAGGAAAGATAAAGATTAATACTAAGAAGGGCTAAGTATGCTCAATTGTATTGGCAAGGAAGAGTAATAGCATGAAAACCAGTCAGGACAAGACTAAAGACACATTACCTGTATAGCTTGGGTGTGTGGCAGCAACATAGTGATGTTATCATACACCAACAATCCAGGGACCGGTCACCTGCATTCTTTTAGATTGTCTCATATCACTGCCAGTGTGGGAAGTAGCATTTGTAAATCACATCTGAAGCGCTTGCCTTCAGCTAAAAAGTAGTTAAACATTTTACAGGCTATTTGTGAAATGTAATAAAACATTTCTATTAATATTTAATGAAGTCCTTCCTCAAATTTCCTACATTTTCTGTGATAAAACTATCTGATGGAGTCCTTCACACACCATCATTCCTGATCCTTGTGTATGTATTATGCACCTCCCAGCTGTTTTTGGTAAATCAGTATTGCTCTAAGGACCTAGCTTCCCTATGGAAAAGGGTGAAAGCAAGTTTGTTCTTGAACTTTTTTCTGAAACACTCAATATTCAGACGCCACAGACATTCAGAGCAGGGAGAAGTGGCTTGTCACAGTGACCTGTGTGACAAAGCACTTCCAGCACAACCTAGCCTTGTTTCTTCTGGAGGTGAACAAGAAACCCCAAACACCATCACTACACTGATTCAACAGTACTATATGAATCTACCTCAGGCTGTTATGTCACAGGCTTGCATTAGTCCCTAAAAACCCAATTTTCCCCAAGAACAGTCTGAGTTGTAGTTCAGGAAGGTTAATCCTCACCCTGAAGGTAGTTCAGGATGAAAAGCTAAAGAGTCCATACCTTCCTAGACAATACAGTTGCATCTGGTGCTGGCTTTGAAAGTCCCCCATATGCACTGATTTGCCTTTATTCTGTGCTGTGTTTATATATTACAGACAGCTCTAAGAGTCACTGCTGCTGCTGGGATGGATTTGACAACCAAGCTGCTGCCTACACTAAAAAATTACGTAAGCTCATCTTTGAGGTTGAGTATCACTTCCTCAATGAGCAGGACATGCACAGGCCTTCAATATGGAGCTTATTTCAGTCCTAGAACCCAACCCAATTCCCTCTGCAGCTGAAGCCAGTGGACAGTCACTGACGTCCATGAGATCTTAATGCCAGAGTTCTCCAGAACATATAAGGAAGCATCTTCCTATGAAAATACAGGAAAGTATCTTAAATTGCATGCTTCTTGAATTTCTAACTAGCTAGGGCTTTGCTGATATGTCATTAAATGAATGAGAATTAAAAGCAATTAATTTTTGGAAACAAGTCTAGAGCAGAGACAGCAAAGTATTTAAGTTCCGAAATGATTAAAAAATCATGGTATTTATAATTTATTACTTTTTTATCTTCTGATCTGTGACTGCTCACCACAGTGATATAAAATTATCATCTTACCTCTCTGTCTCTCTCTGCCTCAAAGCAGTATCAGAGCAAAGAATGACTCAACAAGAATAAAGTTGTTAGATATAAATGGCCTCATCAAAAGAGTGAGTGCCACAGGACACAAGTAACTTGTTTTCAGAGTACTGACAGAATTATGTTGATTCTATTCTAAAAATGTTCATAGTCATTGGAACATAAAAGAACTGATTCTTGTTGTTTTCTGCTTACAGTTGAAAATTTACAAGAATTATAAGGTACCCACAAGTTATTTCAGGCCACTGATACTTAATAAAGTTTTGAAAACTCATAATTAATTAAAAAGCAATTGCACTCATAAAGAAGACCATATGAAAATGATGAGGTGAACGCAAAGCATGCATACGAAGAAGAAGGAAGGACAAAGTTCTTTACTGTAAAGGGTGGTGAGACACTGGAAGAAGGAAGCATAAAGAAGTATGCATAAAGAAGTTCTTTACTGTNAAACTCATAATTAATTAAAAAGCAACTGCACTCGGAAAGAAGACCATATGAAAATGATGAGGTGAACGCAAAGCATGCATACGAAGAAGAAGAAGGAAGAATAAGGAAGGATGCATAAGGACAAAGTTCTTTACTGTAAAGGGTGGTGAGACACTGGAAGAAGGAAGCATAAAGAAGTATGCATAAAGAAGTTCTTTACTGTAAAGGTGGTGAGGCACTGGAATGGGTTGCCCAAGGAAGTTGTGAACACTCCATACCTGGTGGTGTTCAAGGGCCAGGTTGGATAGAGCCTTAGGTGAGATGGTTTAGTGTGAGGTGTCCCTGCCAATGGCAGGGGGTTGGAACTAAATAATCTTAAGGTCCTTTCCAACCCTAACTATTCTATGCTTCTATATGTTGCACTCTAAATCCTATTTCTTACACTGTAGGGGTTTGTGGCCTTATATAAATTATGTTTGGTTTACTCTGTCACAGCTTCTAAAACAAGAAGCTGTGAAAGTAGAGTCAGAAGAAACAAGTTCCTTTTGCCTGTCAGACCTGTAAACTCAAGAGCTGCAACAGATTTCCACCACTTTTGTTTCATTAGCACTCTTTAGGGATGCAAGGGGAAATCCAGTTATTGATGGGCCTTAAAACTGACTTTTAGGATGTATTTTTCACTCTTGCCCACATTTATACATCGGTGCAAAGTCGGTAGTTACTGATGCACAAAGCATAGAGGAATAAACAGGATTCTATGAAACAATGAGCTTGTACAATGTCATGTTATCAAAAATTCATTTCCATGGCATGTATTGGACCTATTAGCAACTGTATTTCTAATGGCCCCTATTCAGGCAGTCTTTGTAGGCTTCCATCTCCCTTGGCCAATTCAGCAGACAGACAAAGCATCCTCTGGTTTGCCTTTGCCCAGGCAGAAGGACTCATATATTTCTAGACTTGCAAAAAATACTTCAGAAATCCCTGTTCTTTCCTTCTAACTCACTTGCATTCCAGTTTGTTCTTATCAGTGACTGATTATGGCTGCAGTGATCAGTTCAACCTGATCTCATTTCCAGCTGTTTAGTTTTTGCAGCTTCCTCTCTTTGTGGATATTTGTTGTCTCATTTCCCCCTGCAAGGGTTTTAGTCTTTTGCTTTGTTTTACTTTAGTTTTTGTTTCTTTTTGTAACCTTAACAAACACTGCAGGTGGCTTTTTGGTTTAGGCTTGCTCTGTACCATGCTTCAAACAGCACTGAGTTGTTAAATGGCAAAGAAATGACTGGATTATTGGATGGTTTGATAGAATCACAGAATAGTTAGGGTTGGAAAGGACCTGAAGATCATCAAGTTCCAACCCCCCTGCCATGGGTAGGGACACCTCACACTAAACTGTGCCACCCAAGGCTTCATCCAACCTGGCCCTGAACACCGCCAGGGATGCAGCACTCACAATGTCTGTGGCCAACCCATTCCAGTGCCTTCACCATCCTCACAGGAAAGAATTTCTTCCTTATATCCAGTCTAAACCTCCCTTGTTTCAGTTTGAACCCGTTACCCCTTGTCCTGTCACTACAGTCCCTAAGGAAGAGCCCCTCCTTAACATCCCTATAGGCCTGCCACATGTGCAGATTGTCTTCAACTATATGACAGGTGCCAGGTTTGCACAGGAATTGTTGCACCCCAGCATAATGCCTATCTGGCAGTGATGCCTGTTGGAACACACAGCTCCACCCCAACAGCTCTGCCAAGGGACAACAACTCTGAAAAGTTAGAGGGGCTTCAGGGAGGGAAGATGAGCCAAGCCGTTGGATCCCCCAGTGCTTTGCATGTATATCTCTCAGTGTACACATCTGTCTGGGACAACAATGTCTGGCTGCAATAAACTGGGAAGCGTGATAGTGCTGTGAAGCACACAAGCTTAGCACGTGATGAGGGGAAGCATCCTCCCTCTTGGCAGGCACAGCTTGCACAGGACTAAGAGAAGCAATCACACAGTTTGTGGGACAGAAGAAGGGTATTTCTAATAGAAAAGGAAGGAAATGAGGTGGATTGGCTTTTGAGCTATTTGAAATGTGAATTCCTTAGATAGTGTTTGACAGGTTCACAGCACGTAAAACTCTGATATCTGAGGTACTTACATCAAGAAGTTATTTTCAAATTTCAGTACAAGTTTGCTGCATGTAATATATTTTATTTTTAAATATTGACAGTATTTTAAAGTTACTCTTTACCTGTAGCCATTATAAAAGTTGACTGCCCATACTAAAAGGCTCAGTCTTATTGCTGTTTGGGTGCAACGTACTAAAATGCTGCAAGAAGTGATGATCATAGTTCAGCTAGTAGAACATCTGCCTCTGAGTCAGTAATTACCGACTGCCCATGCATTGAATTTAGGGGTCACTGGGCTGCTGAATGTGCTTTTCTTGTATGAAATATGAAACAAAAATTCTAATCACTTGTTGGCTATTAAATAACTGATGACAGCTTTCATCAGAGACTCACAATAGCTTTGCTCCTTTAACTATGCCAGGTAATTACATTCTCTTGACCTAAATGAACTTTCAATTACAGAGAGTACTTTTCTCCTCTAAACTGTTTAGAAATAATGTTATGCACTGCTAAATTATTGACCTTGTCCCACCTCAGAGGAGGCTCAATTTCAGCACAAGACAAAAAAATCCAGGTACATACAAGGACATTCCACACAAGTTTTGTCCCAGCCTTGACTCAGCTCCTGGGATTGCTGCAGCCTCATCCACTCTGTGCGACCCCAGCTGCTGGAACGAAGAGGTCCTACTGAAACGTACTCATTGCTCTTTCCTTCTGAGAGCAGGGATAGGAGCACAGGCTGTTTGCACCACCAGGTAGTACTCCTGCTGTATGGGACAATGGCATTTGGCCCAGCTGAACTGAAGGATATGAACTGGGGTTATTTTTATGGCCTTTATTGCATTTTATTATTCAGCAATTCAGTTCAGGCACAAATCTGTCAACTTCCATTGTAGAGGGTCATTTTTCAAGAACTCAGGCATGCCTGAATGTAAAATTATACCCCCTTCACAAGCAAGCATCATAGCCATTCACAGCTGAAGAGAAGGGTTTATCCGCTGAGCAGTGTAATCTGCATCTATCTTATGGAAACATGTTGTCCGACAGATTTACCCATTCAGCCTGGAAAAAAAAAATCTCATGTATACATTTACTAAGGGATAACACACAATAAAGAAGTAAGAAACCTAATCTCTTTATTAATATTAGTTGAACACAGTAGTATATACAAACTCCCATGTTTGCTTACAGCTGACCATTTTTCAGACAAATAATTATTTCTTTTAAAACAATGACTCCTACTCCTCACTCAATAAAGCTTCAAGACAGATATCAAATAGCTAGAAAATCTGCAATATTCTGCACCCTGCAAGCACAAATCCTTCTTCCACACTCGCATCCATCCCTGCTCAGTAGTGCTTGCTTTCTGCAGTGCAGTTTTGCCTAGAGATTTAGAACGCCTGTCATTGTTACCTCAAACGACCTCAGCCCAGCTTAGACAGCATCCTCCAGATTTGACCCGGATGCAGCTCTTGCAAAAGGACAGGACCTGCTCAGTGTCACTAGGATAATGAGACAAATACCTTTAAAGTCTGGAGCTCTGATCCCCTGGCTATCTGCTTTCAGTAATCAGATTCTGGAAAGCTGTTACTGTAAGTCTAGTTGGTACTGGTAAGAGAAAGAAGCAGAGTGTTGTGAGACCAACAAACTGAACTAACAGCAGAGCAGCAGTAATAAATGTCCCCTCAAGCCATCTTTTTGAAGAGGCAAATATTTATCAGAACTATATTGAACCCATAGGAAAGGGGAGAAAATATCAAAAGGCACTTTGAAGTCCTTTTCTTTTGTACTTTTGAGACAGTAAAAGGAGAGTAAAGAGAAGATGTTCACAGTCAGTAACAGCTGTGGGCATGAGGCTAGTTTATTACATAATTATCTCATAAAACTCTGCTGGGTTCTTTCATGTCTACGAATTTTCACGTAATGCTGAAATTACTCATTCCCAGAGCCTACCATTTTTTCTCATTTCATTTTGGGGGACTTGTTTTTACCAGCTGAAACACTCAAATGGTTTGCTTTCTTAACTGCCACAGAAATTCTGCAAACAAGGACACATTGCAGGAATATGAATCTGGTGTGGTCTAAACAACAACTCTTTATTTTCTGCTAGAGTTCACATAATGGGGAAGAATCCATGAGACAGGAGAGGTAGGGGAAAAAGACTGATTTAATAATGTGAGAGGACAGAGTGAGGAAATTTTAAAACCAGTGTGGCAGAGCAGTGAGTGATGTACTGTGGAGAAGATGCTGTTTGATCCAAGGGTAAACAAGCCAGATTTAGGCATCATCTGGGAAATAAATGGTTGGTTACCTTAACTGTAAGTCCCACCAATTTATTATCAGATCAAGCTCTTATTTCTCCTGAGCACAATCCTTCCTATAATCCTGAACCAGAATTTCTGCTATGAAAGTACAGACGATTCTTTTTTTCCCCTTCGCAACACAGGTCAGCAGCAGTCGGTAACTGGTTGCAATGTAAAATAAAACCCAACAAAACCACTGAGAGATTGGAATTAGATCCCTCATCACCGCAGAAATGCTACACATAAATTTGTTCAAAAATCCATAGCATACTTGTTGTGAAAAGGAGAGAAGGAACAGAGCTCTGCTTTGTGTAGCTGCCACTTGCAAACAAAAAGGGGGGGGGAAATATCCTACATGCACATTATTGCTGGCTGGAAGATGCCTTCAGTGGCGAAACAGATCCTCACACACTTACAGATCTCTACGGACCAGTACTTCCATGTAACCCCTGATTCCTGTGTTCTTCTGAATCTACTGCCCTTGCTCTGTCCAGTCCCTTCCCTATCTAGATCCCCAGATTTGCCTATTTCTGTATTACCAGGAGTTAGTCCTGGACCCCGCAGACAAAGGCTGAGGTGACTTCTTGGCTATCTATGTGGTAGCAGACCTATAAAAAAGGTAACAACCCACGATTACTCCTGTTTACTCAGGTAGCTTAAATAGGAAGATTTCTGCTCTAAATCTAAGGATACAGCTTTTTTAGAGACCTAGCTGGAAGCCACTGTGATATGATATTGTGTTTATCAGAATTTATGTGGGTTTTCACCTTTTAGGCATAGACACGGAAATACAGCTGGGAAAAAAAAAGTGCCAAAATTAGGACCTCACCATTTTTACTTAAACCCACTTCTCTGGTGAAAAATGATGCCTAGGAATTGAATTACCTTTAGCCAAAAATCTAATTTCTTTTTGGATATGCCACTATGTGGCGTTGTATATCAAGTGCCAATTATACCCAGCATCTTCTAAATTCTCCTTAGCCAAAGGACCAAATTCCACATCATTCCCAGAGCACCACAGGACAGTGTAATAAAGTGTATGTTCAGGCATTCTGACTACAGGATTACATGTAAGAGTGAAGCATGTGTCACTGATCAGTAATTTGTCTTGCATACACCCAGTTTGTGATGCGTGGATCCTGACGTGTCCTTGACAAACAATCCTGACTGCAGGTGAACCCTATGAGAAACACCTTGCAAACACAAAACTGACTAAAAAAGACAGATGGTCCTGACGGATGAGCTCTGGTGCATCTTGTTTGGCAGACTAATTTTTCAATACCCCTGCTGCACAGCGGATAAAATGTGACATTGGCCAAATCACCACAAAAATCTGGAGCCTTACTTTAAATTTCTAATGAAAGTGGCTTTAAGCAAAGGTGCTGCTCTGTGCATAGGAGCTTGAAGCAGAGGTGTGCATCCTTCTGTCAGTTCTGTTGGGTGGAAAATCATCCCTAGGAATAACAAACCAGGCACTTAAAATTATTGAGCTTTTTCACCATGACCTACCTTTAGCTCCAAGTGTCCTCATTCCAGTGTGGATAACAGTACCACCTTCAGGCTTGTCATAGAGAAGAATTCATTAACAGTTGTAGGTAAGTCAGTTGTTAGATGGGAAAGCATCACAGAAAAGGCTGTAGGATACAGCCTTGATAGATCAATTCAAGATACGCTATAATGCACATAGGTCACCACATTTGGAAAGAGAAACACTAGTAAAAGACGTACAAATGATAAACAGGCATTGTGCATCCCCCTAATGAATGAGGAAAGGAAAAGCCATTGCCCATGAAGATGTAAATTAGAAATCTATCATAACACATCCTTTGTGTAAGGACATGGTATGAGACACCTCTTGTCCAGCACTTCTTTATGCTTTATGACATAAACTACATGTATTCCTATTGTGGGTTTTTTAACTCACGCCCCTAACAAAGGACAGTTTAGACAAGTAACATATTTCTGTAGTTCAATTCTAGAAACCAACAAAGACCAAGTGGTTTACAAAGCTAATGAAAGCTTACTCTGTAACCAAGACTCCAGCTTCCATTATCACCATGTTATAACTAGGTCAGACTAAATAAAGCAGTAGATTTAGATTTCAAAGGATAGTTATGAATTTAAGATGAATGAAGGCTAGGTGAGGTCGCCAGCTGAAAGAAGGGTCACTGACAGCCCCCAAAGTCATTTGTTTCATACTTCAGATGATAAAGTTGGGCAGTAAGCCAGCATAAAGATTTTTGCAACAGTAAAGATATGGCAATAAGGTGCCTAGGGGACCCGAGTGTGCAGAAAATGCATTTAGAATCTAATGAGATCAGGCATGCTGAAAAAAATAATTAAGATAAGCTGGTTTAGATAAAATAAGAATATTCACAAGCTTTTCCAAATAGCTGTCATCTGGAAAAAAAAGGGTGGTGGGTTGGAAGGAGAACAAATAAATGTATATGCTAGTAAGCAGGAAGATAACAGTGCCTAGATCCGTAGGAATCGGGATCAATATTTTTGCTGTCAAGTACCTTTGGCCCGGAAAGGTACTTTTAATCTACAACAGGGATGGTTTTAAATGCCTTTAGATTCATAAAAGCTCTCAGCACTGTTCTACTTTCCACAATTGACTGGGGCAAAGTGGCATCATGACAAACAGGGGAAAAAATATCTTCTTGATGCCAATGTACAAAGCACTGAAAAGCACATCAGGCTTTCTGAAAAATCAATCCCTAAAATAGCATGTAAACATGAGTAAGATTGGCAGAATCTTCCTCCACTGTTTTAAACTCCATGGTTTTAAAACAATTGTCACAGAGTCTGATGACATTTAAACCATGGAAAAGCCATGCAAGTCTGGGAACAAAACTGAAACCAGTGTAGAAGCTTAACTCAAAATCATTGTATCTGGTTATTTCTTGAAGAAAAAACCCCACAAACAAAGCATGGATGTGGCAACATGACTGCACCTTTAAACAATCTGGCTTTGCAATGACAGCGTGTTCCCAGAACTCCAGTTTTATACCCTGCTTCGATTTGGATTTTGAATGATTCAGAATTACCGTAATTTATTCAAGAGACTCCAGAGATATAAACATGCCATGCAAAAAGGGGCAAAAACCTAAAGACATACATATGCACTCACAATTGACAGATCAGGGTTGTGCTCCTGTGATGCCAGAGCTGAGGCCACACTGGCAGCTTCAGAGACTCCCATGGCACATCTCCCCTGCCCCAAACCACCCCATCCTGCAGCATGGCACCCTTCCTATTGCCCACTCGCATCAGTGTGTGGGTATGCATACAAGAGCATGTAGTGACAAGGGAGAACAGCTTTAAACCAAATGAAGGCAGATTTAGACAAGATATAAGGAACAAATTCTTTACTATAAGGATGGTGAGACACTCGCACAGGTTACCCAGAGAAGCTGTGTCTGCCCCATCCCTGGCAGTGTTCAAGGCCAGGTTGGACAGGGCTTGGAGCAACCTGGTCTAGTGGAAGGCCTCCCTGCCCATGGCAGGGGGTTGGACCTAGATGATCTTTAAGGTCCTTTCCAACCCAAACCATTCTGTTTCTATAATTTCTGTAAGCCAGAGCAATAAGCTGCCCTATGAATAAACCCGGAACAAAAAGAGAGCTGTCTCTCATACTGATATAGTTGATTCACAGAGCAGATACACCAAGTTTGTTTAGCTGCAAAGCCCGAAGGTACAGACTTTTGACACAAAACCTGGCTGTAAGGATGCAAAGGGAAACACCTTGATGGGAAACACTTTGACAGGAGACGGAGAACACTTTGGTGTTACCAGGTGACTGAAGCAGAATCACAGAATCATAGGTTAGGGTTGGAAAGTACCTTAAGATACCACACACTAAACCATACCATGCAAGGCTTCGTCCAACCTGTCCTTAAACACCACCAGGGATGGAGCATTCACAGCTTCCTTGGGCAACCCATTCCACTGCACCACCCGCACAGGGAAGAATTTCTTCTTTATATCCAATCTAAACCTCTCCTGTTTTAAGTTTGAACCCTTTACCCCTTGTCCTGTCACTACAGTCCCTAATGAAGAGCTCCTCCCCAGCATCCCTATAGGCCCCCTTCAGATACTGGAAGGCTGCTATGAGGTCTCCACGCAGCCTTCTCCAAGTTGAACAGCCCCAACTCTCTCAGCCTGTCTTCGTATGGGAGATGCTCCAGTCCCCCGATCATCCTCGTGGCCCTCCTCTGGGCTTGTTCCAACAGCTCCATGTCCTTTTCATGTTGAGGACACGAGAACTGCTCCAGAAGTAGTACCATCACCAAAGAAGAACCGACTACCCTCTGCATTTAAGCAGCTTTCATGGTTGCTTTCACGGCATTTCACAGTCCCCTTCATCCCGGCACCCCTAAAGGCTATGCCTTGTCCCCAGGGCACACGCTTCCCCAGCCCCAGGGCACCCGGCTGCCTGGGGGTGCTCCTGCATGGCTTCAGCTGGAGGCAGGCCGGCGGGCAGCCGAGGCTTGCCCGAGGGGACGCGGCCCCCGTGCTGCGCTGCGCCTCGCCTCGCCTCGCTCACACAAAGCAGCCGTACTGCGGCGACAGGGCCCGCCCCCAGCGCGTCCAGCACCCCGGCACCTGCGGCCCGGCCCGGCCCCGCCGCTACTGGCCCCCCCTCCGCCAGCCCCGCCACTGCAGCCTCCGCCCCGCCCACCGGGCCTCTCCCCCCCACCTCGGCCCCGGCCCGTAGGCGGGGCGGGCTGCGGACGGCACCTCCCGCAGCGGGGCCGAGGCGGCTCTTTCCGTCGGTCGCCGCTGCAGCATGAGCGGGCCGGGGCTGCTGGGGCCCGGTGGCGGTGCGGGGCTGCCGCCGTTGCCCAAGAGCCTGAGCGGGCTGCTGAACTCCTCCTCCTCCGGCGGCGGCGGCCAGGGCGGGCGCTGGCGGGACCTGGAGCGGCTCTACGCGCAGAAGTCCCGCATCCAGGACGAGTTGAGCGGCGGTGGCCGGGGCTCCCCACGCCCGCCCAAGCCTCCCAACCTGGACGCGGCGCTGGCCCTGCTCCGCAAGGAGATGGTGAGAGGGGTGGGCTGGGCCGGGCCTCCGCGGCGGCGGCAGCGACGGCAGACGTGGCGGGCGGCGGCGGGGGGCGCTGCCGCCGCCCAACGGCCTCCCGGGGCCGGAAGGGCGCCCGGTGCCGGCGGTGGAGCGAGTAGTCCCGGTGCGTGCGGGCCCGGCCCGATGCGGCTCCGCGTAAAGCGGCCCGGGTGCTGCCGGTGCGGGCCCCGTGGCATGCACCGGTAACGGCGTCGGGGGGGGCGCCCATCCTGGGTCTGTAATGGTGGGGCACCTCCGCCTGCGGGATGAGTGGCCAGTGGCATCCGTCTGAAACTGACACCCATCTGACAAGGCTGTCGGTAAAACAAATAAGTGGCAGCACTGATTCATTCCGTTCAAGCGAAGTGCAATTAAACATGGGTTTGTGCAGGACTGTTTTGGTTCTGCGGTGTGACTTTGCTGGTGAAATCCCTCCGGGCCACCCGGCGCACCTTTTGGTTGAACACTAATTTGGGTGTTGGTGCTTTGCTGGTGTCAGCTGCGGTTGTAATGAGTAATAATAAGCTAAGCATTGTGCAGTCGGTATTCTGAAACGTAAAATATGATCTGGCTGAAAGTCTGCCTGGTTAAAGAGTGGTTTTCTCGTGGTAAAAAGGTGTTTGAGCAGAAGAAACTCTGCTGACTCTTCTGTGGGTTTGGAGGGAGAGAGTAGCGTGCTGAAATCTTAGTCTGCACCAGTGTTTCAACAAGTAGCTCAAATACAGTTTGAGATAGTATTAAAACTGTGTATTAGAACTGCCAGTTTGCATTGAAGCACAAGTGGCTATCGACCGCTGGGGCTTTTTTCAACAGTGCTCAAAGGGGAAACAAGGATACTATCTTAGCTGTCTTAATCCTTTCCAAAAAAGCAGAGATATCTCATTATAAAAGTCTAATCTATTTTTCCTAATGGAAAAATCAAATGAGATGCTTGTTAAGACGTTTGATAACTAGAGTTCTCCTTTAATACTTCTTTATCCTTGGTGATAATTTGCTAAAACTCTTCTGAAGAAAAAAAATACCCCCTGAACACATCAAAGACTCTTGAGCAGCAGTCTCCTGTGTTCCAGGTGTACTTTTTTGTGGCCTGTACAAATTAGAGAGACTCTTGTATACTAATAGGCTGCCTTTCATCAAGTAGATAATAGCACTTTATTATTTATATTGAACACACTTTATTGCAGTAGTCAGAGATAGCATTTCTATTGCACTTGCTTTAGATTTCAGTAAGAGAACGAGGAAGAAAGGCATAGCAGCATCTTTCCCTGCATGATCAAGCAAGTTACTATGTATGTAAGTTTTTAAAGATGAAAAGGTGGTGGATTTAGGTGCTTTGGAGGGGGAGGGAAGAAAGGAGAGGTCATTTCAGACCTGTGCTCCTGAGGAACAGAGTCAATTGTGTGGAGCTGTGCATTACAGGTTGTCTTTCAGATTCTGCAGTATAACTTGACTCAAATGCAGGTTGGCTGGGATTAAAAACTTTCTGATTGTGCTAGCAGGCTTGGATGTTTCTTCAGGGTTTTGCTACCTTGGGGATCATACTTGGAAGTTGTGAAGAGCTAGAGGCTTCATTTTTCTTAATAGACTTTTCTTGTTTGAGTGACACTGATAGCAGCTACAGAAAAGCAATACATTAAATGTAACTATTTGGGAACTATTAAGGCCTGCTAAGTAATTCTGCTGAGCAGTTTCTGTCTTGGAGGTTGTGCTTGGCATAAAACTGCTCTTCACAGAAAACACTGAAGTGCTTTATGGAGCTGAAACGTGAGAGCTGCTGGTGAAAATGCTCCCTCTCCCTCAGGAGACAAAGAACCAGTCCTCTTGTCTCCAGGTTGAGTTTTCTGGCTCAACTCAGTCCTAACTGCTCTTTGAACAGTTCCTCACCACTGTCTTGTCCCTCAGACATTTAGCTCTGATGCAAGTCTGCCCGGTGGGTCTCATGTTCACGTCATTGCATTAAGTTCAGCTTCACAGCATCCTTTCTTACCTGAGGCAAGCAGTTTGTTTAGGTGGGGTAAGCCAAACTTCATCAACTGCCACCTTCAAAGGTTGATGTTAAGACTTAATCCTCGGGCAAATAAATAGTCATTAGCTCAACAAGTCTGAAGAAATTACTTCAGCACAGCCGGATGGAGGGGACTGGATATGGTGCAAATACTTCCCTTTCATTTTTCCTCCTGCGATCTTGGTTGGCTCATTGGCTTTTGTTTTACATTTTTTTTTTCAGAAAGAAAGCACAAGTGCTTGTTTCCTCTTACAGAATAGAGAGCACGGAAGAGCAGCATATGCTTCCTGCTTCATGCTTAAGTTGACAAGGGAAGAGAAAGTTGTGTTTGTTACAGAGGAAAATGGAAATGGGTGAGAAAGGTAGCATAGATCTGAAAGGCTTATCAGTGACCTCCTGGCAGCTAGTGCAGTGTTCCACAATTTTGTCCATGTCTTGTCCTGAAGTCCCGAGGTTTGGTCTGCATGCGACATCATGGCTATGTGACCTCACCGAGTAATTTGTGTTGGTGCTGAAAGACAGCATATCCTATTTCTCTGAGTTGGAAGGGCATTGTGGTGCATGGTACTTCTTTGTTTTCTCTCCGTCTTGCATCTTCAGAAAAAGGAGCTGGTAACACCAGGTCAGTAACACCAAAGGAAGATCTTCATGCTGGCTTCTTTTGGTTTTCTTGTGTGCTGAGTATATCTGTCCTTAGAGATCAGACATGCAAGGACAGATTTTTGGGGTAAGAATCCTCCATACCCTAGTGTTCAGGCTGCAATAAAGGCTACTAGCATTATTTGATGAAATTGCATCTCACTAGTAGCAGTCTGTTGGCTTAACACTGATTTGAAAATTGAGGCAGAAATGGCTGTTTCTTGAAATGTTGAATTGGGTAGTGGTTTTACTGCAAGACAAAACCTAGATTGAATTTGATCTGACTTGGAAGGCTAACAGTATCAAATGGACAATTCCCTCTTTGTTGGTAGAGAGGGAATGACCAGCTTTATTTTGCTTTGCGGTGAGACGTTCTGGTTTTATACCTGACATGAAGATACAGGCTACAAGGTAACCTTTTCTCAATGTTGCCCCAAATCTTTAATTAGCTCCGGATGTAATATTTTAGAAGTTTGGGACCAAATTAACAGCTGCTTCATTGTAAATCAAACCTATGCTTGAGTAGTGCATGAAAATATTCTGAAGATTTGCAGGCTGCAGTGCAGGCTCTCATCTTACTTCTGCTTTACTTTTGCTGCCTTCAGGCAGCATGCTGTATTGTGCTAGATGTACCTAGCAGTGTCAGATGTCTATGTGTGTCAATACAGAAAAGAAAATTCTAGTAGAAGATACTTAGCTGGGAAGTGGAAAACCAGTCAGAGCTCTGTTTGCAGCTTTTAACACAGGCTGTTTTAAACAAAACTAGAGAGCCTGTGATACTGTGTGAGAAAGATGTGTGAAAGTCACACAGTGTTACTAGAAATTTGTGTCCTCTCGTAATGAGGAATATAATTTCTGAATTTATCTCTAATGCTTCAAATAGGAATGAACAGCTGGGCAATGTAATACAGCAAAATCCTGAAGAACACTTTGGTCGTGTTTTGCTGTGTCACATTGTATTGTTCCTTGTTCTGTTGCCCAGTTTTTCCCATGGGGAGTCTGTCACCTTAGGAAATGAATTCTACTTCCAATTTCATAACTGTTCAAGGTGGAAAGAACCTTGATCCTTTTGTTAACAGTGAGAGATACAGAGCATTGTATTGCCAGTAAGCTCACAATTGTAATGCTGTTTGTTCGAATTCTTTCCCCCATAGGTTGGCCTTCGGCAGCTAGATATGTCATTGCTGTGTCAGCTGTACTCCCTGTATGAATCCATTCAAGAATACAAAGGTGCCTGCCAAGCTGACTCTAACGCAGACTGCACGTACGCTATGGAAAATGGTTTTTTTGATGAAGAAGAGGAATACTTCTAGAAGCAGGAAGATTCACCTCCAGGCTGACCAAGGTTCTTTGGTCCTCTCCCTGTAACACACTTCAGTGAGAACGACTGGAGCCTGTATGGATCCCTCTTCCTGAGGAGGAGCACCCAGCTACCCCAAGTTGTGTTAAATTCACTTATTTTAACAGGCTGTCAGTACAAGTTACTCATGCAAATACCACTTGAGGAAAGTGCTGTACTCTTAACTTTTGAAGAGTCCTCAGCCATGCTTGACAAGAGTTTTCAATTTAATTTGCAAGGTGGGTGTTTTCAACTTCAAACCTTGGTAGCTTATAACTGGAATTTTAATCACAGAAGGCAGCAGCGACTTCCTGAGTTGTAATAACTTTGTAAGGGAGAGGGGGGGAAGCCTCTGCTGTGGTGTAAAATAGGTGATTTTTGTTTTGGTCAGCAGTATTAATAAATGCTTTTTTGGACAGGCATCTGGATGCACGCACATCCTCAGCTCTACTAAGCTAGATCTGCTCTTAACAGCTGTATCCAGTTTTGTACTGGGTGGATTGTTTACACAGTTTAATTTTTTTTTCCTTAAGCTAATTTTTACTTTTCCTTATTTCTAGCTTACAAGCTGTACATGTTTTCATCAGGGTTCTCTTCTGTTGATCTAATTCATGTTCTTGGTACTGCCACTTGGCATTAACTTTTATACTGTTGTCTGGATTTCTCACATCAACATAGCTCTTTGACCTGCTAAACTCTGTTCTGAAATGGTTTGCTTAGCTTTTACTGCACTGCATAGTAAAAGCACAGATTCAAACATAGTCTGTCTGCCACTGTGTGGCTTGGGGTAACATTGAACTCTTGTGCAAATGTTCTCGATCATATGAAGAATAAGGAAACCTCTCATATGACACAATGGGACAAATTGCAATATTTTATACTGGGTGAACTTTGTTTCTGTAAGGTAGACTACAGCTCTTTATAAAAATGCAAGATAAGTATTTTGAGCACATACTTTGCATATGTTAAAACTTTTTATACTAACTTGTTCTTTGAAGTATAACTTATTTTTGTTTTCAGAAGTTGCTAAAGCACTCAGTTAAGTTTTTATTATTTCATAGTGTGTAGATATAATGCTTAATCAGCTTAGAAATGAGAATTGCCAGCTATTCGAGTCTTCACCCTTCTCTTTTTTTGAAGTAACATCAGCTCCCAATGCAATTTTCATTCCTTAGCTTTAATTCTAAAGATTGCTGTAAAGCATAGTGCCTGAATCTTGACACAAGCTAATAATTAAGGGCTTAAATCTCAAAGGGTTTTTGCATGGTTCATGTCTGGCATACATGCAGTTTACAGAAAGAATTGGAGATCACATTCTGGGGTAGCGCCTCTCTTAGTTTTTAGCAAAGGCTAGGATGTTGCAGTGATGAAAGCCAAGAGACTTCTAGGGTGGAGGTTTTGTGCATTCCCTCTAAACCTGGCTTATTGTAGTGTAATTTAAGGGCCACAAGAGACTGTGCTATAATTGTGTATGTGTATAAGTTCTTGATCTAGTCTGTGGCAATGGTTGGAATTCTCTTTAATGTTAATTCTGGTCTAATTACTTCACTCACCCAAAACTAAAATAAGGCAAACACAGATAATCCAAATGGCTACATCTAAATTTAAAAAGTTGTGTGTGTTTGTGTGTATATACACACATGTACGCATACAACTTTGACTTAAGAATGTATCAGCTTTGGCTATAATTTGCTGTGCTTTTTGTATTTAGATGAGGCTTTCTGTAGTCTGTTGAAGTACTGATACTTTCTTGCTCTTCCCTCAGAAATAAAAAGCGTGATGGTTAGCATAACTTTATGTTGTGTGTATTTTAATTTACCATTTCAGCGAATCCAAACCCTCTCCCCTTCCTAACTTTTCCCTCAAAAGCCAAGGACTAGTGTCACCCCTGGATTGAAGCAAGCATTTTAAATTACAGTGGAAACTGTTCTACTTGCCTGTATTTGGAATGGTAACTTCAGCCTTCTCTGTCTTAATTGGCTTTTACTTGGTTTTTTTATTCAACAGAGAAATCCTGTCTCTAGTAGAATTAAAGATTCTGCTTTGCAAATCCTTACACAGTGCCATTCATTAATAGTCCCACTGGTGAGAAGGGATTTGAGCAAGATTCACAGTACCTCTCTTATAGAAATGAAGCTTAAGAACATAAATAATTTTGCCTTCTAATTTTAATGCAGTGTACTTATGAGTTGGGGAACATGGAATGTTTGGCTGGTATTTGCTGTACCAAGAGAAGCATAAAAGGCATCACTCCACAACATTATCTGCACTGGAAAAAATAATGGACTATTAGGAATTCCTAAGTTTTTAGCACCTTGTGCCATTTAATAACATCTTCTTGCATGGGAGAGAAGTTACATTCTGTATACTTAAGGCAAATTCAAACACTGTGAAGGTTGGCTAGCTAGACAAAGGTTTTAAAACCAGTAAATTTGTTAATAAACAATTGTTCCAGAGGCAGATTTCTGTGCCTGGTGTTTCAGTTGTGAGTTCTATCTGTTTACCACATTATAATCGTATGAAGTAGGGGAATTGCTTTGAAAGAGAGGTGCTTTGTGAGAAAGTATAACTTAAATACTGAGTAATTGTTACATGCAGCTTCAAGTCAGAGTTTGGTTGAGTGCATGACAGAACAAGCTGTATTACTACAAAAGCTTGCTACCCTGTGCCCAGACCACATACCAGCATAGCTCTCCCATTTTCACTCCATAACCCCAATTTGAATTACACATAACCTTTTAAGGATACCTTTTAAGGATAAAACAAAAGAAACTCTTGCAAACTTCCTTGCCCAGTGAATACTGCACAGTTCTTTCAGTCCCACAGCCAGATTAGTACTGAGTGGATGCAGGAAAAAATGGGTTTACAACGAGACAAGGAGTCAGGCTCCTGCTGCTCAGAGACAGAAAACTGAGTACACAAGTTGAGAAGGCAGTCTTCCATGGGTAACTCTTCACTGGCCCTTCTCCAAAAGGCCTACAAATGTGGTAAAGCAGTTAGAAATAAAGAATTATTGGGTCTCTGCTAGCTATATTAAAGATTATTTTTTTTAACAACATTCCACCCTTATTTTATTGCTGTGGCAACTGTAGAGTCATACAGCCACAATGACATTACAGTCTACTCCCTTGGAAATGATCTTTAGTCTACAAAAAGAGCAGAGTCTGAAAGAAGTGCTCTACTCTGGAGAAGGTAGGTGTCAAAAAATGGGTGGCTGATGCCCTGGCAGCTGTAAGAGATGAACATTTAGGTTCAGCTTTAGCTCCTGGTGCGTTTAATGTCAGCCCTATTGATTGCAATAGGGATGGACTTCGAAGCAAGGATCTTTTTCCTGAAATTGGAACTGATGCTTGAACTCTTATTTCCAAGAGTGTGGAAGAGCTGCATGGTATCTATACTAAGATACAAGAGGTACTCAAATGCACACTGAAGTGTTTTCAAAGGTACCACGTTGTAATGCAGTGAAACACAGTAGGCAATTGTTTAAATAACTTCGGAAACAGATCAGTCTTGCTTTTGAGAAACAGTTTTCTGATAAAGGAGCGGCAAAATTACACTTTATGGATCGCTTGGATTCAGATGCTTGCTAAAGTTGAGTTTTACTGAAGAGTTTAAAGTTGAGTTGTTTTACTAAAGTAATGCAAACTTTAGTGTAATCACATGAAATTGGAAGGTCAGGAGAATTGTTATGCAAAAATCACTGTAATATTTATAATTACTTTAGACCCTAATCATAGGTAACCAAATCATTTTGTGTGAACTTTTTAGACATTATGTTGACGTTTTCTTGCAAATAATGTAGTTTGCAAAGTTTTAAATTCAGTGAAGAGAGTAGTGAAGGCCTGAGCAGATGTCTAAAAAAGTTGATCCACTTAGGAGACAACCTTAGGTTTGTAAATAGGTACTATTTAGTCTAGTTCCTAAGGAAACAAAGCTTTTGCAGTGAGACTGTCTGTGCATTTTGTCAGTTTATTATAAACCACACCTGATAGAAGTTGGAAAGTTGCTCTGCTTTTATAAACCATGTAAAAATTGGCACCTGGAGGAGGAGAGAGTTACTGCTGCTTCCGCACACAGGATAAAACTCACCTTTTCATTGCTGTCTGGTCACCCAGCAGCCAGAAAGCAAAAGCCGGGTGGTCACTCAGCTGCTGGCAGCTCCACAGCAGCCGGGACACATGCCATATCTTCTATGGTGCTGAGCAAAGGGGGTGAGAACCTTCAGCACATCTTTTAGTAAGTGAGGGTGGAAACAGGATAGAAGAGAGAGCTCATGAAGACCCCAGGTGTTGCCTTTGGGACTAAATGGGATGCTGGAAGAGGTGAGTTGTGGTGAGGGATGTTACAGTTTCTGAAGGTTGGAGCTTCATGCAGTTTGTAAGGAGATGCCAAGGTCGCAGGACACAAGTTAAAAATCCTGTTTCACTCATTCTGCTGCTACAGCCTGGGGGATTTTTCATGTCTTTTTTTCAACCTGTTTTAGAGTCTGTGTATGTACTACTTGGCATGAATTTTTAATTTGCAGTCATTTGTTGCAGGTACACAGTTTTGCTTAACTGAAAATACCGTGTTTTATTTGCCTTGCTGCCTACCTAATGCTATTCATTTTGCTTGAGGGATTAGGTTGCTCTGAGGGCCAGGGGAACTAATTCCCCCATTCTGTCATTCAGCTGACGGCTGAGGAGGAATGTGGAACCGGAGCATTAATTGGGTATGTGTCGAAAGGAACACTATCAACGGGTCTTTTCTTCTCCAGTGTGTGGCTTTGTGTCCTTCAGCCACTTTGAAAGAATCCACTCCTGTTTTCATGATGCCTGCCTGTAGAGGATATGTTACCACAGTGGTTTGAGGTTCATATCTCTTTACATATACTAGATGCATTTTCTCAGAAAACAACTCCTCAGAAGTACATTTTTCAATCTGTTGTTATCTTTGGTTTACTTGAAGCTACTAAATTTAACTAGACAATGCCGCATGACCTAAGGAAATAACTCTGTTTTCTTAGCAAACTAGTCAAAAGTTCTGTCTTATTTTGCGAAACCGTCTTGATTTTAATATTTTCTGGAAGTTTCAAAGCTCCCTAAACTACATGCTGAAGCTTTCTAACTGGCTGTTCTATGACCCTGTAAGCTCCCAGCTCCACCACTAGCTTTGCAAACACTCAGGGTCTGCTGTGAGGATGAGCTTCTGCCCAGGCACCTCAGGGTCTGTGTGGATGTGGTCTGTGCACTTTGTGGGCAGTTGCACTTTGTAAGGAAGCAGTAGGGTTAGCAAGGGGTTCTCACTCCAGATGACCAGCAGTGAGTTTGGCCATTTGCTTTTAAATGATGGAATTTGGGAGGGGATGAATATTGACTGCAGAAGTCTGTTTCTTTTACTTTTCTGGCTCTCTTTCAGCCTTTCTGTTCAGGAAAACTCATTACATGAATGTTGGAAACAACCAACCCTGCGTAATGAAGCCTACATCTGATTTCAGAGGAATGTGCTTTTAGCAGTAGAATTTACATTTTTCAGATAAGGTTGGTATGCATTCTACAGAGACAAATCCATTTGTGATCGAAATACACAGGTTTGGGACTGTTCCAGCTCTTTGCTGAACTGTTGTCATGGGGTTTGAATGCATTCATGCTAAGACATTATTAAGAAAGTATCTTCAAGAGAATGTAATCTCTGAGAATTCCTCAATTTAAAATGAGAAGAGAAATCCCATAAAAACCATGGATTTATTGGAATTTAGAAAAATGTGGCCGGAGCAGACTGTTCCGAATTGTTCGTGCATAGAGGGTTCAGTCCTGTGTCAAACCACTGCCTTAAATTCATGTTAGCAGTTCAATCGTCCTCACAGTTTTTACCACTCTTTCAGAAATCACAAGCATTTCTTCCATAGGTCAGAAACTTCCCTGTGATTATCTGGCTAGACATACGAGTAAGAGTTTGAGAGCTCATTTTGGCTCAGGAGACCAGGCACTGTCACAAACAATATAGTTGCCTGTCTGAGCCCTACCAGCCTTTGTTTAAACTCTTCTGACTCACCAATCAGCAGAACCTTCTATGTTGCCTTTTTGTAAATGATTTAGGAAGGTCCTCACTTCAGTTATAAAAGCACCCGGGCCACAGAGACAGTGCATTTCATTATTTTTCCTCTCAATTCAATCTTTACAGTGTCTTTAGTTTAAGTGCATCTGAAATTTAACAACAACCTGTAGCACTAATTAGTTGTATCGAAAGCTCTCACATCCTACAATTTCATTAGGGTTGCTTAAGATGATGTTAAGTTCAAGCAGGTCACGCAGAGGCGAATTAACAAGTAGTGATGCAAAGTTCCAAACAAGCAAGTTCAAGTTTAAACAGGACGACATTTTTAACTGGTTCCATTACTCCTAAATATCATCACAGCCTGTTCATGTCATGGCATAAAATGATTTTTATATGCTGCATTACCCAGAAGTGTAAAGTACTGAAATACTGAAATAGTAGTCTGGTATAGGGGAAAGATGTTTTATCAGAATCAGATGACAGAAAAATAATAAATCACAGTGAAAATTAATTTCTTATTCCACTAGAATATCAAAGTTCTCTTTCTACTTGGTTTTTATCCTGTATGAACACAGCATGTTTATATTCTCTGTAAGAGTCTCGACACTCCTTTTTCTTCTGTTTACTATTGTACTAACTGTACACAATCTTGGCTTGTATCTTTGGATTACCCTTGCTCTTTCTGACTAATACTTAGTTACATTGCTCAAATTGCAGAAGCATTTCCTTAAATATCTCACATCATACAGTATAACCTGTAGAGAAATGGCATACATAGCACCTATTCACTATATAATTTATGCCTCTATTTGTGTGCACTTTCGGAAGAGGAAATACATTTGTGAACAAAACTCTAGTATATTTGGGGACTGGCATTGCACAGTCTTTGTGCTTGCATAAAGGACTGAAATTTAATGATAAATGAGAGAAGTAGAAATTTGTGTTAATCTCTGTGGGGAAGAAGGAATTCTGTTTTATGCATTTCTTTTATCCTGTCTGGTGTCCTTTTCTGTAGGATTTTCTTGAGGTCTGAGTTTTCATATGGAAATAGATTTGTTTTGTCTCCAGTGCTTTATGTGGTTAAACAATAGGACTTTCTTCTACTTATCACTAGCCAGTCATCCAGAAAGTCCTTTCTGTTTCTGTTGCAAATGTAGGACTGTTCTAGGCTTTGAATGTCACTTCTCACAGAGAATAAACCTCTTTTCTATGCTTTCAAATGCAGGTGTTTGTGGACAGAATTATGTCAATCAGTATTAAACAAGACAAATACATCTCACTATTACTGCAGACAATTTGTAAGTGTCTGCTTTAAAAGTGTGCTGAATATGGAAATTTACACTACGATTTCTTTTGCAAATTAGAAGGGATTTTGTACAGATGTGTTTATTCTCCAGGAACAGAGATCTCAATTCACCTTGCCCATTCTCTCATTCTCTGAATCAAATGATTTCATTTGTAGGTAGTGATCTTATTTTTGTTTCAACTTAATTCTGCATAACCAAGTGTGTAAATCCTTATAAGAAGCCTGTAGTAGATCTGAAGAGGTATAGGCTGCCTTATTTATGCAGAAGTCTTAAATGCTTTGCAGTCCTACAGCCAAGGAATCTATCAAATGGATTTTCATGTTGCTGGCTTAACACGGCTGTTGCAGTGGGTAGCAGAGAATTGAATCCGTGCAACCTGGAGAATAAAAGTGGAGGACACAAACTTAGTAAAGGATCAGGCCACTGGCTTCACAATGGATTCCTCAAGTAAAACCTTGTATTTTCACAAAATTGCATTGCTTGAATAAATGGTCATAGTTGAAAAATAAGTGGGCATCAAACTTCCACTGCATGCAGTAAGAGCTGTCAGGTCTCCTAATTTAGGAAAGGTGTTTAGCTGTGGTCTCTCTCAGCCAGATCTCTGCCTGCCAATGAGGACTTCTGTCAAGAGTGCTCATCCAGCCTGACAGCTGGAGGAAGGACCAGATGACCTCTGCGTTGGCTTCTAACCCCATCCGATCCTGTGAAAACAAAGCTGTTCCCATGGGCGGTGGTAGAGGCAGCTGCCAGCTTGGGATAAAGAGCTGCGCCTTCAACAGCAGCTCCTGAGAGTGGCTTAGAAGAGCCAGCGCTTTTTGGTGTAACAGCATGAAATCACAGATGGCACCTTCCACCCTGCCGTTTACAGTGAGGAAGGATGTACATGCGAGGGCTTCCTGTTTTGCCATCCTCTATCAGAATGTATTGTAGAGGATTAAAACCACCTCTCTAAATGTTCTGTCAAAGCACTCCTGCAACTGAATCAGATTAGCATAACCATGCTGGTTGCTTTTTTAAATGAAAGCAGATGACTAACAATGAGGGAAGGGAGACTGATCTGTATGTGTTTCTGATGCTGTTTTATCAGAAACACAACTTTTTGTTTTTTAAACTGATACAATCTTGTCCTTTTGCACAATAGTCAAACTCTCGTGGGGATAAGGCATGTTTCTCCTAGGTGTCCTTTTCTTTCAGTGTAGGGCCTTTATATGGTCAGAAAGTACATAATTTCACATACATATAAGGCTGAAAATGCACAGGCTGTAAGAACAGGATTAACCTTCCATTGCTCTCCATATATACACCTCCCACCACCACCCATTTAAATAAACTGCACAATTGAGCAGGAAAGATTTTAGAGAAAATCCACTTAAAATGAAAGAAGTGTAAAATAAAATTTGAAAATATGTGAGTTTTAATACAAACCAAGTCTTGTCATATGGTTATATAAAAAACCAAATACTCACCACCACTGTGTTCATCCACAGCAGTTAATTTCCTTTTCCAAAGGAAAGGTTTTGATTAATCTGTCCACCTTTGCTGATTCATTAATCAGCACTGTTCTATTTTCATTTTGCTCTCTCCCAAGGTGGAATGAGTAAGAGCTGGATTGTGTTTTCCTTGCTGTGCAACCCACCTGCTATTTCCACACTACTAAGCAGGAGAAATATCCTCATAGGAAAACAGATTCATGTTGTTGAAAAAATTTATGAAGAGAATGCTGAAAGCATACATTCGCTTTTGCTCCCTATTCTACAACGTCCAAGCCATTTCTTCTGGTGCTGTCATGTTGCATGCACTTCATTATTCAGTGGATGCTCTTGATGAAGAATGTTGTCTTCCTAGTTATTACGCTTTTGTTGGCTTTTGATTTCTGGTGATCAAAAGAATGCTGTAGTCCTACTGAGAGAAAGAGATGCTATCTCTACTGTAGCCAAGACATGATACATCAGTGGCTTTGAAGGTCAGAACCAAAGCTGCATGCTGGAAGTGAAGTGAGACACCAAAGAAGGGATCAAAGTTTAGAAAATATGTATGTAGAACATCACTGATGGGCTGCGGCATGCATGGCAGGGAATCACTGTAAGGGTTACGCCCACAGATGCTTAGAGAATGAATTAGCAGTTCTGAAAAGAGAATGCAAGGAGAGTAGAAGGGTGTTGATGAGATTTTGTTTTCTTGTGTAAATGTATGCAATGTTGCTGGATTCATTTACTGAAAAGATACTAATGGCTTGTAATATTTTAGATTATTTTTATGCAAGACCTCCCTGGGCTTTCTACCCCAAAGCCTCAAACTGCCAAATAAGACACATTAATTTTCCTTTCAGATAGCTGAAAGTAAGATCAGTTAATGTGCCAGCTCCCTCCCCTATGAGTTTTTAAACTAATCTCAGATTTATTTGGGCACACAGCAGCTGTGGTAATTTGGGATTCATGATTTGTTGTATGCATCCCTAAGATTTTTCAGATATGTATGTTATAGAACTGTATTCCAGCAAGGGTCAGAATTAAAGCTTCTCAACATAATGAAGACTTCAAGCATATCACCTTCAATATTCACATTTTCTGGCTCCCGAAATGTCTGTTTCAGTATTTGTCATTTGTGGTGTTCACTGACTCCCAACAACCTGCAGCTGAGAGGACTCAAATGCTTTTCATCTTTTTAAGCAGACATGAACAAATTAGTCCGCCCCCAAATCCTGTGATGATGAAGGTACAATCATTTTATGGAGCCACATGTATGACTTGTGCAAGGTTGCAGCAGCAGTCTTATATTATAGCCAGGATTAGGCTTCAGGTCTTAATTGAGGTCTCCACTCCTCTGCTCAGACAGCTCTGGCAGGCACTTCTGTGCAGCTTGTGAACAACAGTTCTTTTGCCTAAAGTGTACTCAAGAATTACAGTTAGAGATTATAAGATATTATGGGCGTCATCTGGATTTATTTCTGTAGCAGTCAGCACTTGTACTATGAATTCACACTTATGTTCTCTCTCTCTATAAAGGTATTTAAACCACGTTCTTACGCAGGCAAAAAACAACAAACCAAACCAACCCAAACGGTATCTATCATCCTAACAAACAGAAATTGAAACAACATTGGCAATATTTCCTAACTGCTTTGCAGACCTGCCATTTATCTATACAGTGCTCAAAAGAGCTTCACAAATTCAGGACAGGAGGTCATGTTTAGGAAAAAGATTCTACAAAGTTGCTCATGTTCAGATCTTCTTTCTAGCCACCTCAGTAGGGATTATTAGAAAGATTAAGAAGGTCAGAACATAAGGAGCAGGAGAGAAAACAGGAATCTTGTTATGCACCTTACTGCAAGTTTTAACTGCACCAACTTGAGTTTCAAAGTAATTCAGCAATAAAATTCCTATTGATTTTTAGCAGCAGAGGAATGCATTCACTCTATCTTTTGCCATATGAATTTTCTCTGAGCTCAGTGAGGCTGCTCAGAATAACCCCAGTTTACAGGACTGTTTGCCTTAAACAAAGAGATGCCATGCTAAAAATAATTTGCATTTTATAGCCTTCATGGTGCATATATTGAATTGATACCAAGTCTCCAAAACAAATATTGTGACCTGGTTTTCATCACTAACTTCACTCCAATGGTTTTCCAAACTGAAAATGAATCTTAGGTTTTAAAAGCTTGAATTTTGCAAACCAAAAATTAATCAAGGCATACGCATTTACAGTGCTTTTATGTTCCTTCCAGTTTTGGAAAGAGTGCTTGCATTTCCATCTCCAGATGGCACTGTGGTGCTTAACACTACCCAGCTGGGGGAGAGTTGACCCAGTGCAAAAGCACGTGAGCTCCTGAAAAACAACAGCTTGCTTGTTTTATGAGAAATCAGCTGCTAATGGTTTTCCAGTGCAGATGTCCTATTTTACTGTCGGTTCAGAAAAGACTGGGCTAACAAATGCTGGTTTATATGCCTGAGATACAACTTGTCATGGAAGAAAGGATTCGCTTGTCTGTACGTGCACAAGGTCACAAGGGTGGTAGCCCTTGGCTCCACCAGCAAAACCCAATGCTATGCATACTACTGCAAAACGCAGTGAGAAGCTCTGCTGTTGCACAGCTCTGCCTATTCACAGTGACTTATCTCTGCAATTGCTTATAAAAGTGTATTTTCAAGGATGAGGTGCAAACCATTGAAGTAATGAGTTTACTGGCAACTCTTCTAGGGAAACCCATAGACTTTACTGTTTGGAAGACATCCTTTGCCATTTAATGTTATCACTTAGACAGTTACAGAAATGTCTACTTATTCTTCCTTCATGCTCATCCTTTGAAAACTTAGGAGTAGGACTTAGGAGTAGAACATTCATTCACTCATACTCATGACTTACGTATTTTCTCTGTTCCCTTAGTTTTCAGTCTTCTCATCTCTTAACTTTGTGGAAGTCTGCCTGATACCTCTGTTCTCTTTTATGCCCCCTCCTAGCTTATACTGTAATTATCCAATTTTGTGTAGTTTCTACATACTTGGGATCTTCCTTATGGACCCAGTTAAAACTCCCAGCTCCCACTGTGCAATTGCTAAACCACTACTCAACCCAAGTCTGAATAACATCTTCCATGCATTTAATCCAAGAGAAGTCTGGAATTTGCCCCACAGGCTCACAAATTCCTATAGGTCATGATACCCCCTTTCATTCCAAGCAACTCTCAAAAGAGTTTACATGGGTTCATTTGCAGGCTGTTATATTTTTAACCCAAGTAAATAATTTCCTTAATGAAGCAACTGAACATATATCTATATATACACACATATATGGGGCAGGCTATTTGTCATACATCTTCCATCACAGATGAATATGTCATTACAAAGAGTTTATGAAAGAGGAGGAGCTGGAAATATAAAAAGGAATAAAAGCAAGATAAAGATGACTGTTTTAAAAAGGCAGTACCTTAAAATAGTCTCGGTTCTCTCCAAAGAACCATATGGAACACTTTTCCAAAGGCATCAAAAATGCACACATACCCTCCCCCACACACAAAGGCATTCTTGAGTTCCCCCAAGATATATCACATTTTAATGTATTTGTCATGTCAGTTCTGGTAAATAAGTAGCCCTAAGACCACACATGGCAGAATGTCCTACATCACCAGACAACAATGATGCTTCTAAAGACTGAAAACCTATATACCACCAGTTTTCGTTTCACAGCTGTCTAGCTATTAGTTTTCTCCTCCATCCTCAAAATTGCATAAGGACAGTGGTAGCACCTGATAGCATTACAGAGTGCATAACTGATGTGTTACTGGCATATGTGACACAACAGATAAGCACTTCATCTCTCAGAATGTGCTCATGTCCATTACAGGTCTTCTGAATAAAACTCACAAGATGTCCTGAAATAATTTCTTTTAAATTCAAAATAAACTTTAAGAAAGCTGTCTCCAAACAAAATTTATATATATTGTATTTATAGTTTTGCTGCTGACTAGGTAATACTTACATTACATTTAATGCAAAATCTTCCCCTTGCATTAGTCATACTTAATATGCTTCACTCAGCCTTTAGACCGAAACCAGTCCCAGAGCAGACAAGGGAAAATTTCAGGGAAAAATAGTCTTTTGTGTATAACCATGACATATATGATTAATAAAAAAAGAAAAAAGAATCTAACCTAAAAGGAACAAACTAAGGCACTGTTGGTAATTCATCAGAAAACCAAAATTGGCAGTAGAAAGGATGTGTATTTTCTGAAGAGGGACATACAAAGTTGTGGTAGGGTTGACCCTGGCTGGATGCCATGTCCCCACAAAAGTTGCTCTATGATTCCCCTCCTCAGCTGGACAGGGGAAAGAAAATAGAACAAAACACTTGTGGGTTAAGTTAAGGAAAGGGATAGATCACTCACCAGCTACTGTCATGGGCAAAACAGAGTTGAATCAAGGAAATTAATTTATTACCTATCAAGTCAGCGTAGAACAATGAGAAATAAAACCAAATCTTAAAAACACTTTCCTCCCACCCTTCCCTTCTATCTAGGCTTGACTGTACTCCTGAGTTCTCTACCTCCTTCCCCACCCCAGCAGCACAGGGGGACAGGGAATGGGGGTTGTGTTCAATTCATCACACATCTCTGCTGCTGTTTCCTCCTCAGGGGAGGACTCCTCACACCCTTCTCCTGCTCCATTGTGTAGTCCCTCCCATGGGAGACAGTTCTCCACAAACTTCTCCACAGGCTGCAGTTCTTCAGAAACTCCCGTGTGGGTCCCTTTCATGGGGTGCAGTTCTTCAGGAACAAGCTGCTCCAGCATGGGTCCACCACAGGGTGACAGGCCTGCCAGCAAACCTGCTCCAGCATGGGCTCCTCTCTCCACAGGGCCACAGGTCCTGCCAGGAGCCTGCTCCAGCATAGGCTTCCCTTTTAAACTCAAGACAGAAGGTGAAGGAGGAAAATGAAAGTAGTCCATATCAGCATTCCTGAAGTTCTTCTTAAAGATCTACTGCTCTTTCCCTTTGCATCTTCTCCACCTGCAGCCTCTGCTGTAACGCTGTCTGCTGGTGTTGTGGGGGGAAGATGTGCACTACTCAAAGCACATCTGGCAACATGCCATTTTTAAAAAAGCTTTCTGGGGAGGAATATCTCCCCAGATCTAATTATGTAAAGGAGAGCATGGTCTAGGTGCCATGTTGCCAAAGCTGCTGCTCAGACAGTGAGTCGATTACACATCTACACTGAATTATCTGGCCACTGATTCACATCAGTAGCAAGGTGGATCTGTCATAAGCCTTCAAAACTATGTGCTTGCTGGACCAATTGTAGCGTTAAACCGTCTCATGGATGTAAAGGGTTTGCAGTTCGTTGTTTTGGGGTTTTTTTGCCTTCTCTACATGATCAGAAAGGTGTGAAGTAGCACAAAAGGCACAGGAGTGGTGTCATCCTCTGACCTATTAAAACAGAATCAGCAACCATCTACTTTTCTGACCAAGTAACTTAACATGGAATGGGCAGTTGCATCACATAAACATGCCTAATGCCTTCTGTGCTCAAAATCCAGACTTACTCTAAACCTGTTAGGAATTAACTTGAAGATGTTGCAAAACACTATTTGATGCATTTTGCAAAACAGAGATAGGAGACTGCATCTGAGGAAAATGAAGGATGAAGTACTACCTATAGATAGTACAGACTACCAAAACTGAAGCAGGAAAATTAAACATTGGATGGTACATAAGGGAAACTGGTGTGCACAAAAAGTTTGTGCCCTTTCTTTGGCTGCTGGGTAAAAAGGTGCAGAACTTCAGTAAGTGTTTTCTTCACTAGTTCAGGCCTAAACACCTGAATTAGTTGGCTAGTTTGTTTAACAAGTACTACTCTATTGCTGAGCAGCCCCATACTTCATTTTTTGCTTCCACTTAAACTGCTGCCACATGAGGGCTGGGTGCAGGTGATGTGGCTTAACATTAAATGTAATATCCCAAACAACTACGTATGCCAGGGATCAAAGTCATTTTACTCTTTTCAGCTTCACAAATGTCCTGGGTTCAGCCGTAGCAGTCAATTTTTCTACTTAGTAGCTGGTGCAGTTCTGTGTTTTGACTTTCAGCCTGGGAACATAGCTGATAACACCAATGTTTTCAGTTGTCATTAAGTAATGTTTATTCTGACCAAGGAATTTGTGAGCCTCATGCTCTGCCAGGGAGAAGGGGAGCCCAGGGGGAAGGAAGGACAGGACACCTGACCCAAACTAGCCAAAGAGGTATTCTATACCACAGCACGTCATGCCCAGGGAGGTAATGGGGAGTTACCCAGAAGGGCACACTCTTCCCAGTCAGGCTCGTTCTCAGTGGGTGGTATCATACTCTCTGCCCTTGTTATTTTATTATTATTATTATAGGTGGTAGCAGCAGTGGTTTGTGTTATACCTTAGTTACTGGGCTGTTCTTATCTCAACCTGTGGGAGTTACATTCCTTTGATTCTCCTCCCCATCCCTCCGGGAGTGGGGAGGAAAGTGGGGGGAAAAATGAGAAAATAAACAAGCTAAGGCTTGTCAGTGACATGGACAATGGGATTGAGTACACCCTCAGCAAGTTTGCTGATGACACCAAGCTGTGTTGGGGCAATTGCAGGCACAGCTACAGGTTGGGCAAAGAGGAGATTCAGAGCAGCCCTAAAGAGAAGGACTTGGGGCTGTTGGTTGATGAGAAACTGAATGTGAGCTGGCTTCAGTGTGAGCTTGCAGCCCAGAAAGCCAACCGTATCCTGGGCTGCATCAAAAGGAGAGTGACCAGCAGGTTGAAGAAGGTGATCCTGCCCCTCTACTCTGCTCTTGTGAGACCTCACTTCAAGTACTGTGCACAGTTCTGGTGCCCACAACATAAAAAGGACATGGAGCTGTTGGAACAAGTCCAGAGGAGGACCATGAGGATGATCAGAGGACTGGAGCATCTCATGTATGAACACAGGCTGAGAAAGTTGGGACTGTTTAGCCCCAACCTGGAGACCTCATAGCAGCCTTCAAGTATCTGAAGGGGGACTATGAGGATGCTGGAGAGGGACTCCATCAGGGACTTTAGTGATAGGACAAGGGGTAATGGGTTTAAACTTCAACGGGGGAACTTTAGGTTAGATATAAGGAAGAAATTCTTTCCTCTTAAGGGTGATGAGGCACTGGAACAGGTTGCCCAGAGAAATCATAAATGCCCCATCCCTGGCAGTGTTTAAGGACAGGCTGGACAAAGCCTTGGGTGACATGGTTTAGTGTGAGGTGTCCCTGGTTATGGCAGGGGTGTTGGAACTAAGTGATCTTACGGTCCTTTCCAACCCTAACCATTCTGTGATTCTATGAAGTTTTATGGCTCACCATATTATATAGCTGAACTGCTGAGGTTTCTCAGTTTGACTCATCCTAAAACTGTCTACACTTACCACTAATGCAAGTTTTTGTTATCTGTCACCTTCTTTATCATGATGAAAGCAGTGTCTTTGAAGCCTGCTGGCAGAGATCATTCTTAAAAAACGATTATCATGTTGTTGGTATTTCTTCAGATCTGGGCTGATGTTTCAAAGATCCCATCTCAATTTCTGGACCAAACACACAACACCAGTTTCCAGAATTAATCCAAAGAAGATAGCTAACCAAGGGAGAATTCGGTTCAAGTTCAATGTAACTGCAAAAGAAACCAGAACAAATTTATAACTTACCATTGAAGGTGATCATGTAAACATGTGAGATTTCATATTAATTTCTATGTATAAGAAATCACACAAATACATTAAAGCCTGCATTTCAAAGCCATGCATACAAATAACATGAAATTTTCATTTTTCAAACACACAACAAATTCTATTTTATGTTTCAATGATCCATGGTAAGTTGTTTCAAATTCTAACTGATAGATCTGATGGTTATAATACAGCATATACAAAGAGATGACAGTGAAATGAGGTGATTTTTATTATTTTAATAAAGTATTTTGTTTCATTCTCTTTCTATTAAAGTCTACAAAACAGTTTTAAGCTAGAGCTATTTCAGTCACATTTCTGATACTGATTAAAAATATAACAAGAATTTCTGTAACAGCTGCAAATTCTCACACATTCTATACAAATAATGTAGTAATAAAAAGGTAAAAACATACCTCTAATTGCCTGAGAGTTTGATATCAAGACAAACACTTTTATAAACACAAGGCACAAAGGTGTGTAGTCATGTTCCCAAATAACAGCTGGAATTATCAAGAGCTTTCCATAGCTGGACAACAGCAGTGCTTTGAGAAGTAAAATGAAGTCAGACTTCATTTTCAGCATCTCAGGTCTCATCCACCATAAGGAAATAAAAATGCCAACCAAAAATGAAGTTTGTTCTAGGAGGAAATAAGAGGAGTTGGAAAGAGAGAATGAAGCACCAAAATCAAGTCCTTTCTTAGATCAATTTCAGTGAAACAATGTGTCCTGAATGCAACTTAGCCACTGCTATTTAAAAGACATACACAAATATGAACATCTTCCAACTCCTGCATTCACTTTAACATGGGAGTATTACTTAAACTAATTCTGCATAATGACATTCAGAATAATTCATGACATTCAGAATAGGACTGTCATACTGTTTCTGACACCATACTGCACAGGAAGTTTATTTTTCCATTTTAACAAAAGGAGAGGGGTCTTTCTTTTTCAACTGCCTGTTAGCCTATAAAACATAATCAGTACTTGTCATCTTTGAAAAGGTCACCAGCAATGAACTCTTTCCATCCAGCATAAGAAGACTAAGGTGAAAATATCACTGAGCTATTGGAGTTTTTTTTACCACTGTGTCCCTGTGTAACACTAGAATTAATGCAGATGTCAAAGCAACTCTCATGACAGCTAGATGAATTACTACTGAAGAATGAGCTCCAAAATTTTTACTGATGTGTTATGAAAACCTACTTAGAGCAACATGAGATGACACACGACTTAAGTTAAACTCTGAACGTCTAAGGGGAATACAGATTCTAGTCTGGCCTTGATTTAAACACTATTAACAGAAAAAGTATTAGAATAAAGTATTAACCAAAATAAAAGAAACCCCCTCCCCTGCCTTCAATGTAGTCCTAAAGCATAGAAGTATTTATTCTACTCTGTATTTTCCTGTATTCATTTAAAACCCCCCAAAGAACAGATACAGCTTTTCTCAACTATTTACTTCTGTAAGGATCATCCTATTGTTGCATCACATTAACGAATAAACATCGGATTCAGCATGAAATACGGAATTAAGCTGAGCTTTACGCTGGTCTTCAAACTATGTAAATGGATTGAGACAAAAGATTTCTTAAGACTGCCATTTTTCAGTGTTTTAATACCTAATGCTGATTGTATCTGTCTGAACTGTAATCAGGATCAAAACATGCATCTGCATTAAATGGAGACAAATTAGAGAGTATATGTATAATGGTTTAACTATACTGGGTTGGACATAACATCCATTCTGTGTTAATTTTCTGCAATACAAGCTTGTTGAAAAACTCATTAAGTTATTCAATGCTTAAGGAGTAGATAGTTACATGAGCTAATCATTGACCTTACCTAAAGAAGCTATACCGAACATTCTATAAAAATCCCATTCCTTGGCATATCTGATTAAGTCGTCAGGATCAGTATTTTGGCTTGAATCCTGTAGTTGCAACCACCTGAGATAAGCTTCACAGAGCAAACAAAACACGCAGAGCTTCCCATGAATCTGGAAAATGAAATAATAATAAAACCATTATTATTAAATCAGTATAAACTAAAGCATCAATATGAAATTGATATTTAAAATATGTTTCAACATCTCTACACAAACAAGCTCTGTAGCTTTATTATCTTTGTTTAGAAATAACAGCAAATTACTTCTGTTGAGCCACTAGTTCAGCACATCACCCTTTTAACGTCAGTTCACATGATAGGCAAATTAGAGGGTGTAGAAAGCTGCATGAGCAGTTCCATACAGAAGAAGGTATGAATGGCATTTCTAAAGCTTGCTTTATACTCTTTTTAAAATTCTGAAGGCTGTTTCAGTTAGGAATATAAAACTGAAGTTGTTCTGTAGAATTATACTCGTAGAATTATAGTATCAAAATTATCAGTGTTAGTAGAATCACACTATCGAAAATTAAAGGTTAAGGACAACTACTTCATTCAGGGAACTGGCTTAATAGCCTTGTTTCTTTTTTTCCCTGGAACAATCTCCTTAGGAAAAAACTAGTAGTGTAGTTATACTAGAAACATTTCTTAGTTCAGTTAAGGGTGAGGGACCAAAAATAAATGGAGCAATATAATCAAGCAAAACTTAAAAATACCTTCTGAAGTGACTGCAAAAATATTATCATGAGGGCCCACAGTTACCATGTTTCCATATTATACAAGTCTATAAGTCTATGTGCAGTTAATTCTGGTTTTATACAAATTTAAATAAACTGGTGTAATTTCTGTGCATGGATTCTACTTTTTCCATTACAGATTAGCCATGCCAATTACGCATGCATGCACAGTTTAAAATTCAACTCAATTTATTTGAATAGCTGAAGTTTCCACAGATGTAATAGTTCTTTCAGAAGCCTCACAGAACACATCATGAACCAGTCCCCAAAAGCACTGCTTAATTAAAAATCTTGGTCAGATTTATGCCTGAAAGACATATTTATCTACATATTTACATCTACATATTTATCTAAAGAGTATATTTATCTACACTGTTAAACACTGGACTGGCCAAGAGGTATCAATGTGAACACAGCTTACACTTATTCTTGGATAGTTTGTTCTAGACAAGCTTCCCTATCCTGGGAAATTAATCCTTAAAGTAAAAATACATGATTCTGTCTGAAAAGCCATACTTCTACACTCCAGCCTGGCCAGCACAACTAACTAACTCTGCATCAACACTTCACGTGAAACCCTCTATCTTTTGCTATAGTTTCAAGGGCATGGTTACATGATAAGGAATTGGTACAGTAGGTTAAATTAACATAGCATTAGTAATATGGTATGTTATGCTACTATAGCTCATTTCAGAAAGAATTGTTTCCAAGACAAATTTAGTTTGGAAATTAATTTGAAATTAGATCTTTCCCTTCCAATGCAATTTAGCACATCATCCTTGTAACATCAATTAACATGACAGGCAAATTAGACTGTGAAGGAAACTGCAGGAGTGGTTCCATACAGTTTCTTCTCTTCCCTTTACATGTAAATAGAGTGCTGTATTTGCTGGTATTGCAGCATCACAGCTGTGGAGACAGTAACTTTCACCAGCTAAGTTTGAGATTTCATGTGTTCTATTCATGATATAACTGGTTCAGCTTGCTGGAATCAGTGGAAGGACAACAGACTCTAAATTTTACAACTATTACAATTAACTTGACAAATGTAAATACATCTTTAACAAAAAAGTCACAGGGTGGGGGCATAGCAACTTACATTTATGTTCGTATTGAAAAGAATGTGTCTGTATGCTTGTGCTTTACATAAAACAGCATTAATCAAGATGATAACAGGATCATACTCAATGTATTTGTCCACTGGTTTCTGGCAGGATTTCTAAAAGTCACAAAATAACAAGAATTAGGAAAAAAAAAAAAAGGCAAGGGTTTATGAAATTGGTTCCTCCAGTTGGAGGAAATTAGCTCCCCCAATCAGCAAAACTACGTAAATCCAAATAGCTATTCAATTCTTATTAGTCTTTCCGTAATGCAATCTTCATTTTCAATCAGTTTTTAATCCATTCAGAATAATTTCTTCCCCACTATCAACACTACAGTTGACACAGACTTCCCTTAAAAAGCAAAGATACATTATTGATTTTTACAGGCTTCAGGATTAATACAGATAATAAATTCTGCAAGGATGTATTTAGTCATCACTTTGTGCCCTACAGATGCAAAAAACCTCAAACTCCCTCCCAGGACGCAAGAAACGCACTGGTATCTTGTTAAAGGTTAACTGATCATGGTTTACCTACTGGGTATCTTGGTTGAGGTTTTGGTATTCTGGGGAAAAAAACCCAACCCATTGGTTTCTTCTATCACTTCCTTCTTTTCAGAGATGCTTTACCCTCCTATCCTTTTTCTTCCTTACAAGACGACAGTAATTGTTTTTTTACTGTTGCATTGCTCTTCCGTACTGGTAAATTGTCCGGATATTTCAACTAATTTTTCATTACTGAACAAACACCAATATATTCAGGACATTGATAATGTAGTTTTCACAACACAGATATAGCCAAAGAGTCAGAAGTTGCTACTGAACAGTGGTAAAATATTAGATCATTACTTGTCCAATACATCTGCTGTTTCCCACTGTGCTTACTAGAAGAGTTGTTTCACCCAGACCCCTGAGAACTGCTTGTCAATCCCCTTCAGATTTATTGATTTACCTTCATGGTTGAACATTTCTTGAGTTAAATGAGAAGGGCTAACAGAAGACTATTACGCTAACTGTGAACAGGATGGCTAAATAACAGGCCCACAAAAGGCTCACCTAGCAGATCTCAGGAGGAAATACTAGTAGAGAGGTAAGGTGCAGCAGTACTTGACCACAGCAAGCACTTCAGGTCAAACAAGTGCATTCACAGTAGGATGCTTGCCTGCACTTTGGTTTCTCCTCCAACCTGTCCTCAGCTAATCCCTCTCCCTTGGGCCTTCACATTAGCTGCCATCCTCAGAGTACAATAATCAAAGTCTATTTCCATTTTAATGAGTGCATGGCTGTGTATTGCCAGAATAGAAATTCACATACAGAGCTTTCCGAAATGGTGCAGCAGTCAAAAATGCAGCATTAGATAATGTATACCTACATACAAACTCTCAGGAAAGAACAAAAAGGGGTTTTTGGATTTTACAGAGATTCCTTACATACAAAGTTAAGCTTGCCTTGCTATTTACCAGAATTATTATTGAAGAATTTGAGGTTGCAAAATTTCATTGTCAAATTGACTCAAAAGTCCATCATCCACACCAAGAACAACATCCAAACGTAAGTTTAATAGTGTCTAAGGAATGTTGCTACTATTAACCTGTATTACTTGGTCCCACTCAAAAAAAAAAGCCTAACAAAGTCATTTGGATTAGACAAGAAAGCACTGTGTATGACAGTACATAATTTAGAAGTAATGAATTCAAAAACTGACTCAATTAACCAACAGTTTGATAGGTCTAAAATTATACTGAGTGAGATGGAAGAAAGGACACAATTAACAGAAGACCACAGCTAAAGGAGTTAATAGAGTAAAAAGAAAATGCAACCATAATTAAAGGCAGTGCCTTGCTTCATTTATTTCTACAGGGAAATCATAACCAGATATCCTTATGGGTAGTAATTTACATATGTCAAATCTCTGGATTGAGGTAGCACAGGAAATGTCTTTTATAGGCTATTCACACAAACATTAGAGAAGAACATACCAAAGAAGATTACCCTTGAATACAGTATGTGTCATAAAGGTTAGATGAAAGATATCCTACATACCCCAGGATTTATTATGCTCTCAAATTTTCCTACAACAGAACATTTTTTGACCAGTGTCAAAAATCTTTCTGAGAAAAGGAAAGAACGGTCTTTTCAAGTGGAGGGTGTAAACCCAACACCAATCAAAAACCTTGCAGTTAAAAGGTGCTGAAGATTTTCACTGACAGCTGACATGAATTTTAGACATTTAAAATTTATCAGGCCAACCCTCCAGGCAAAGCCAGTGACAGAGAAATTACACTGCAGATATGTCAGAAGACTGCTACAAGCAAATACACAAATAGTGGTATTACCCATAAGAATATGTCTTCTGCTCCACAGATATGAGAATGATGTTTAATTCAGTGTATCAGCATACCGCCACCAAACACTTAAGAATCCTATTTCTCTTATGTTACTTCAACAGGAAAAGAAAACCTGCTGGGTTTTGTTATCACAAAACAACAGCCATCTTCAAGGACTTTTCAGACACATACACACACACGCACACACATATTCACATCTGTCTTCTACAGCTAGATGAGAGCTCTATTCTTAATATACTTTATTTCTATTTAAGTCTCAATGGTATGAAGGAAAAGTCTTCTGTGCTTATCCAGGCTGAGACCTAGCCAGAGTGAGCTCATTCAGGGACTTGTGAGACCCACAAACCACCTTACTGCAAAGACTCCTGTGTGCTGCCATAGAATAATTGGACAAAATGAAGATGATACTATACCATGAGAACATTACAGAATTAGCAGACCCTCTAGGATGAATTTTTCTCCATACCTGGCTTTTATTTTTTTCCCAGCTGTACTACTAAAACATTTGATATTAACCTTAAATGCCTTGAAAGGAAACTTGTGACTAGAGCCTGAATTCAGCAAAATCAGTGCAAGGAAGAGTTAATGCATGCATAGATTTAACCAGGTAGCTTTATATAATTAAAGTAATGGAACTTTATGGACATTGATATTTACTAACACTTTTAGAAGAGATCAGTATAAGCGGCTCAGATATAGAAAACTGCTTGCATGCTTAAAGATTTTAGGCACTTTAGAGTGAACTACAATACTCATGCTCACATCTCATTCCCAACTGCAGTTCTGCATGGCTGTGTTCAATGTCCCATTTAGCATGAAAGCCACACATCTTTTAATCAAAATGTAGCTTTTCAGTCTTTGTGTTTTCTCAAAGAAATGTGTCAGCTATCATACCCAGGTCTAAAATGATCTAAAGAAATAACTGGATTTCTCTTATTTTACCAGTTTTAATTTCTTTAACTATGTAACTGACATCAAAACCAGGAAATTACTTTGAAAAAAAACACACATTACTTTGATTAAAAGATACTTTCAGATTATGCTGCAAAAGAGAAAGGTCAAGCTTGATACCATATATTCTATTTATATATCTTCTTCTAAATTGGAAAATTTAAGGAAAATTATGAATATTGGATACCAATACAGGAGTCCAGTAGATACTGTGCTCCCCTAAAAAGCGTGCTGAATGTATTCAATATTCTAATTAATTTAAATGCGTATTAGTTTAGGAATTGTTTGATTAATCAAATATTTAGGAATATTTGAGTATGCCTGTCTGTTGTTAAAAGAAACAAACAAAAACAAAACCACCTTCCATTTTCATGAGCAAATGCAGCTTCAAAGGAAAAAGAAATCTTCCAGAACCAGTACAACCATACTTTTCATAGTGTAGTATCAGATTCTTTCTGATCAAAGCAATCTAAAACACTTAAGGAAAGTAACATATGTTTTAACATTTCAGTTGTATTAAATAAGACAAAAGAAGCACTGAAATGTTATTTCTGACTTCATGTTTATCAGCCTCTTATAAAACACTACTCAAAAGATATACCTCTGTTCACCAGGGATACTCAACTGCAAACACAGTTCACAAACGTATGCCAAGTACAACAGCGTACAAATATTTGAGGACATACCTAACGTCACTGAAGGTCAAAGTTCCTAAGTATATGAATATGACTTTCAAAGTCATCTCGCCAACATTAAAACATTTACTTTTAAGTAAAGGTATTTTGGGATGGGGATGGTTGAAGGGAAAAATGTTCTTGAAGAGGAAGCTACAGGACATGACTGAAAATAAAGATATACATTGAATAACTGAACTTCGTCCTGAACTAATAATACCATGAAAACCACACCAGGAATACATTTGGAAATCTTCAGACATTAGAAACACCAGTGAAACCTTTTCATTTCAGTATTCATTTTGGAATGTTGATTTGGCATTTGTCAAAATTCAGCTACGTTATTTTGCCAGACTTTGAAATTTGCCAGCAAATTTTAAAAACATTTACATAGCTTCAATATGAACATAGGTCCATTTACATAAATTCATAGGGGAAACTAACATGGACCCATCATCCTGTGAGAGTGCCCTTAATCCCAGTTGCACCATTAAACAATAAAATGTAATTAGCTCTGCTGCTTTCAGGAATGGGTTCTTTATTATGGACGTGGCTAAGTGTTATAAGCAGCTAAAATGCAAACCAGCCCAGTTTCAGATTAATTCCATTTCAGAAAACTGAAATTAAAACCAGTTTTATCAATTTCTTATGGGATGTTTTCCAGTACTGAGTTATGTAAATAAGAAAAAAAAAAATACATTATTTCCCAGAATGATCTTTGTACTCTTCACAGATTCTTTACCTGACCACACAAATGCTTTGCATTCAAAGCATTCAGTCTCTGCCTTACTGCAATAAAAGAGCTTTTCAATTATTTTTCAATTGCAGAAAAGCTAAATGAAGTGTGCACTGCTCAGGCAATTTGGCTTTCTTATTACAAAACACAAGGGGGATCCTGACTGAGCTCTACATATTACAATGAATAATTTCTTTCCCTTTGTTAGGGTCTGGTACAACTAACATTTTTTACACATAACATATATGTAGTTTAAAACTGAATTGTTAAAAATTACATGTTTGCCTTCTATTTCTGAATAAGTAAAGTTTGCTAATTTCTTTTTATACGCATTGCACTGTGACTGCAGAATTTATTCCAGGTTAGCCAGATGTGATATTTTTCCCCTATAGTATTAATACCATAATGGCGCAGTGTTATCTGAACAGTGTTTTCTGTTACTATTATTAATGGTTGGCTCATAATATATTCCGTGAATATTTGCTGTACTATTTACAGATCATTTCAGTTTTAAGGATCTCAAAATATCCTTAAAACCTCCTTTATAAAGAGCCATCTAGGCTTGCTTTCACCATCCCTTCTGGTTTGGAACAGGGAAAAACATCAGCACATTCACAGCACAGGACTAGGACAAGATCCATGAGTTGCAAAGTGACCACCAGCAGTCACCTTCATTGGAGGCAACTGTGACATGCCTGTGCCCCCCACCCCAAACATCCCACCACCCCAGTTATCACTTAAGAAAATGCACATTGAACAGGTCTCCCTGAGGAGGTGAGCTTCTTCAGAATTTTATTATCCATTTTTAAGTACCTTTAAGTTCTTTTTAAAGAGCAGTATTTCACCCGTCTCTTGTAACAGCACTTTCACAGCAAAATACATGCAGGATCAGAAAAAGGTATGTTCACTAAAAGCAAAGGAATGTGCAATACCAGATGTCTGGGCTATGCTTCTGCTGAAACTGCCCTTGATTAAAGAAAACAGATTAAAAAAGATGTGACAGAACTTGAAGGATTTGTGGCAGTTGGCTGCGCTGCACAGCTCTTAATGAAAGACATGATCTTTCCATCCCAAGTTTCATGGTACTCCATGGACTTAAATGCTTGACAGAAGAAGGTGCCTTTAGTTTCTTCAGTATCCATTGCAAATTTATTTCCAGGATGGATAGTAATGCTTGTGAGGTCTTTAATGCTTGCCTGCAATATTGAGCTCAAATAAACTTTTAGTTGTCTTAAGAGGAATAAAAATGCTGCAGGAACTGAAGCAGCACTATGAATATTACGCTGAATTTCCAAAATTGTACTGTTAACATTGTGGGCTGGAAACAGCTGCTACCTAATGGAATCTCTAAGTATTTGCCTCTGGAAAAAAATGCATTATTCTCTTCAACAGATTAAAAACACAACACAAATCATGTTATTTCACTTAGACATTCAAATCTTCCACCTGGAAATTACACTCAGATCAGGTTAAACACATCCTAAAAATAAATGTAGGACTAGATAGAAGATGCTGTCAGGAGAACTTGGCTTCCTCAACCTCAAGATCATGTTCCAGAAGGTGTTGAATGACAGGAACATCCTGAGAACCTGCATCTCAGATACAGATAACTTTAAACTAGGACTGGGAGAAGTCTGCAGGTCAGTATAAAACAGCGATGATCTTGGCAACATTCTGCTTGTTTCCAATTGTTTTTAGGGGCCCTTTATGTTACATGTCATATGGAACACATCAGTTTGCTGGTTTCAGGGCTTTTTTGGTTTTTTTGTTTGTTTGTTTGATTTTTTTTCTTAATGTGTCAGTATTTTAATGTATTACTTAAAAATGGAAAGCACAAGTATCCCAAAGCTTTTTAACAAAAAAAAATTATCTAGATTATGTCCACTGGCTGAGTATCATTACACAATCTTTCCATATTCTTTCTACTTTTTCCTCTCTTAAGCTGTAATGGAGTAGCAGTACTCAATGCTCTAATTCCACAAAGACAGATGAAAGCTATTCTCAGGGTGGGTGATCACACCTCATCTTACCTCAGTCCTCCAATTTTCCTAAAATACTTTACCTTTTTGTAAGCTTTTAGAGCCCTACACTGTTAAGTTTTATAAGTACCTGATATAAAGTTTCACACTGGCAAGAGGGATCTTTATGGTTCTTGAAGTGGAGAAGACTTCTAAGCTATCCTTACCATCAGGTTAGGATGGCTCCTAACACCAACAAACTCATACTGCTCCTGAAAGTTTGAGAAGGGTATCAAATGACATTCTGTACTCAACTATTTTTTGTTATCAGTGGTGTGATGGTTGTTCACGTCTCTGGCCAGAGCACAGCAACTCCTGCATGGAGTAGAATGCCTGCAGAGGGTTAGTGCAGACCTTCCAGATTAAAAGGAAAAAGTAAAACAAGAATTGCTCTGTGAGAAACCATAAGGTCTTGGTAGCAGGGGACAACAGCAATGCTTTCCTGCACTACACAGATAAAATTGAATTCAGATCAGCTCAATTGAAGGAATCTTTTGATCTTGGCAATCTTCTAACATTCTCATCTCCACTTTATAAACCATGTGTTCCTAACTAACGTGACTTCAATTGCTGGTTCCTTGTGTAGACCAACCCTACTATTAGCACTTCCTGGGTGTCCAGAAACGGAGAGAAAGGCCTAGAGAGGATGACACTGTCATGGTTTAACTCCAGCCAGGAAGCACGCACCACACAGCCGCTCCCTCCCTCCCTCCCTCCCTCCCCACAGCAGGATGGGGGAGAGAATTGTTACACTAAAGGTAAGAAAATTCATGGATTGAAGTATAAGTTTAATAGGTAAAGCAAAAGCCATGGACAAAACCAAAGCTAAACAAGGAATTAATTTGTTGCTTCCCATTGGCAGACATTCAGCCATCCCTAAGACATCAGGGCTCCATCACATGTAACAGTTACATGGAAAGACAAACACCACTTTCTTCTTTTTACCCCAGCTTTATGTGTTGAGCATGACACCATATGGTCTGGGATATCCTTTAGGTCAGTTGGGGTCAGATGCCCCAGATCTGTCCCCTCCCAATTTCTTGTGCGCTCCCAGCCTCCACACTGATGGGGAGGTATGAGAAGGCCTTGACTCTGTGTAAGCACTGCTCAGAAGTAACTGAAACATCCATTAATTATCAACACTGTTTCCAGCACAAATCTAAAGCATAGCCCCATACCAGCGACTATGAAGAAAACTAACTCTGTCCTAGCCAAAGCCAGCATAGGCATGCAAAAGGTAACAGCAACTAGGTCTGAGGCTGAAACTGAACCGTAACAACCCACAACACTGAAAGATGAAACAGACTGGTAGGAGCAAGTGAAAAATGGTACGGATCTGGACCTGCATGAAGAAAGGTGGACAGAATCCCAATTAGCTGGGAGCATGTGACTATTTGCTCTTTCTTTTACTCTTTCTGTAAGAGTTTGGTGCTTATGATGAACACAGCAACTGGGACCCAAGTCTGATTCTACATGGGATACCACAGCTCTGGAAGTCCAGGCTCTTTGGTCCGCCAATGGTTAAACAATAAGAGGAACAAGTGCCATCCACTTGCTCCCAGTTTACCCCAGAGATTATCATGGCCAAATTAATAAGAGTAATTGATGACTTGGGTTTACATGATGTGCTAAATCTTATGTGATACGGCTGCAGGCATAAGCTTTATACTTGTCCTTTTGTATCCAACTTGTCCTTGATTTCAAAGACAAGTTTCAAGCTCCACATGAACTCTATAGAAACTATTCACATTTCATGATGTACCAATGACACATTTTGACTGCAGGATCTGACTACCAACAATCTGATGTAATTTATATTCACTGCTAAACATGATGCATTATACTAACACAAAAAAGCAACTAACAATCAATTTCTCCTTGCCGTGTGCATGTCTGAAGCCTGCAGAAACCAATATCTGTTTCTTTGTCTTCTACCTAAGAAAACTGATCTCTCCAGCTTTTGAAGCATCTGCAAAGACTTTTGTGTATATTTTTAGTTGGTTTACGTTCCACAGCAACAAGCCATTTTAACTGCCTGCTGGGCTGGGAAAAAGAAAAGGATGTGAATCAGCTCTTTCTACTCTCATCAGTAATTTGTACACATCTTGTTTCACAGCCTTTTGTTGATAACAGAAGCTGAGATCTAACACATACGTCTTTCAGCTTGAGCTAACCACTATTTCCCCAAATACAAACTGGTCACAGACCTCTGTGATCTAGCTGCCCTTGATCTCTGTTTTTGATCCAGGAAATGTTTGAATAACTCAAAGTTATAAAGTTGCAAAGGAATTCATCACAGGTTTCATACAAAGCTTTCTTGTCATCCATTATCTTTATAGCTTCAGGATTAGTAAATAAACCCATCCCCTATCAGCATTCTCAAAATGCCAAGGGCTACAAAACTGGGGGAAACCACCCAAAAGGAAGTTGAATGATACACAACTAATTCCTTACAAAACACAAATAACTCAACAATTGGTTCAAACACAGTACTTTGCCAATTTTATAAGGAGCAGAGAGGATGTTGTGAAACACAATCATAGATAAAAGGCTTAGACAAGATGTATTTGCAGATCCCTCTATTCCAAAATTCTTTTTTTCCTACACTGAAATAGAGGGTGTTAAGTCAAAACTAACCACTGGAGACAAGACTCCATAAACACTATAGAAAAATTAAAACAATAATGTAGGAATAGTTGAAAGCACTGCTTAAAATAGCAAATGTTGGTTTGTTGGTTGTTTTTTTTTTTTTTCCTGTGGCTGCAACATCTCCAAGAAAACATAGACACTAAGAGAGAAGAGTTATTTTAATATCATGAAAACATTTTGGAAAATATTGAACTCTGTGAGAGGCAGAGTAAGAAGAAAAAGCAGTGAAGAGCCTAACAAGTGCTGGAACCATTATGGGAAGTACAGCCACCATAGGCGGTCAGGAGTACAGAGCTCCACACCTGTATGTTGAATAATCATCAGTCATAGAATCAAAGAATGGTTAGGGTTGGGAGGGACCTTAAAGATCCTCCAGCTCCAACCCCCCTTCCAACACTTTCCACTAAACAAGGTTGCTCAAAGCCCCATCTAACCTTGCCTTGAACACGTCCAGGTATGGGGCTGCACCAACTTCTCTAGGCAACCTGTTCCAATGTCTTAGCACCCTATAATGAAGAACGTCTTCCTAACACCTAATCTAAATGTACCTTCTATCAGCTTAAAGCCATTCCCCCTTGTCCTGTCACTTGTCCCCCTTGGCCTTGTAAAAAGTCCCTCTCCAGCTCTCTTGAAGGCCTCTTCAGGCATCAGTCAAACCTCGATGCTTAAGTTCAGCTGTTAAAGTTGTTAAGTTAAAATTAAGTTGTTAAAGCTCTTAAGTTCAGCTGTTACTCACTGACTGAAGCCGGGCTCAGGTCTTCAGTCAGTGAGTTAAAAAACACACAGCATGATGACAACCCCACCGTGGTGCCCAGCACGGGAATGCCCAAGCCACTGGACAGTGCTATTGTATAGGTGCCCTTGAGGAACTGGAGGGAAATGATGCTGGGAAGCTCAACAAACACAAAACATGACCCCAGGGAACACCGCCATCCGCCGACCTCTGAGCCGGCCCTAGGCAGAGCCTCACAGCCCCACGTGCCACCACGTACCACCACCTGCTGTTGTTGCTGCTGCTGGCATCGAAGCCTTCAACTTATCCCTCTCCTCTACCCTCCATCCTCCCTTGCCCACTGCCCAACCACCCCGACTCACGCAGATAGAGATCCGCAGCACCCCACGCTGGTAGTCCCTGTACAGCTCCGCCGCCTCCCTGCTGCACTCGATGCAGCGACAGGCGCCAAGCGCCGCCATGGTGGCCGAATGCACGTCCCAACCTGTCAGCTCTTCAAGCAGCCGCACTTCCGCGTTCGGAGGCGGAGCCGAGCCGGGCCCGCACCACCGGGCATTCTGGGAATTGTGGTTTTCTGCTGCCGTCGGCGACCCGGCCTTACCGGTGTGGGACTCCATGTCCCAGGGGGCAGCGCTGCGGTGCCCGCCTACCTGATGGCTGGCTCGTGGGAGAGAGCCCTCTGCCCCCGGCTAGGCGGCAGAGGTGCGCATGCGCCCTGGGAAGATGGCACCTGCCGAGGGCTCCGGGGTTGTGCGGTGGCTGTGGGTGTCGCTGGCTGTACTGACCATGGCTCGAACCGCGCTGGCCTTGTCCCTGCTAAACCAGGAGCTGCACCGGCAGCGCCAGGGCCTGGCGGGAGGCTGCGCCTCGGCGGGAGAGTGGGCAGAGCAGTACTCGGCCGAGTGCGGTGAGTCGGGGGCGTTGCCGTGATGACCGCCGTCAGTCCCGGGGCGGGGTGAGGCGGCTGTGAGCCCAGCGGCACCACGGAGCTCTGAGGCCGGGGGGCGGTGGTTCCCCTCTCCTCTCGCCTACCCCGCCTCGCCACTGTGGAGGGTGGCGGGAGAAGAAGAAAGCATGGCCGCGCCTCGCCTCGCCTCATCTCATCTCATCCTACCCCACCCCGAAGCGCCGACGGGTCCTGCCTGCCGGCGGGCTGTACGCGCTACTGCTGTTCAGCTGACTCATACTGAGGAACCGGCTGTGTGAGCTGCAGCCCCGAGCAGTGTTGTGCCGTGCGGAACGGAGATGAGACCGCTGATGTGGGGCTGAGCTTGGAAAAAGTGCTCACTCCTGGAAAGGGAAAGCCGCAGGGCCTGTTGTATCTGTCACACAGCCTCGAGGATTCCTGTTGTCCCACTGCCCAACCTGCCAAGTCTAGCTGCTGTGCTCTGCGTGCTTTTTAAACTCGGCACTCAGTGATCCATAGACGTATCAACTCTTTGTGCTCGTATTATTGTGTTGAACACGGCGTGATTAATTTTCAGCTAGAGTTATATATATTTTGCTGGTCGACTGAATGCTTTTCTTTACCCCAAGTTCAGGTAGCAGATCTGGTCTTAGAGTTGTAGAATGGTTAAAGTTAGAAGTTAATTGGTAGCTTGTAACACAGGTACAGTTAAAACTTTTTTTATGTGTTTAAATATCTGTTGCGTCAGGGTCATGTGACTTAAGTAGTCTGTTATGATCTTTGATCATGAGCATAGTGTGAACGTGCTGTTAAACATAGCAGCCTGAACCACAGTGTGCATGTGATACAGATGAAGAAAAAGGTTTCATCAGTTCAATGCAGTATAGGCACTCACTGTTTATATGACAATAGCTAGTGATGGGTCACAATTGCTGTGGTCCCTAAGGACAATATACAGTTAGTGTAATCCACGGAAAATCACAGGTTTTTTAGAAATACCTTGTTAGGAGTTTCCTATGTTTGTTTCCCTCCCGCCCCCCCCCCCATATGTGTGCTTTTTTATCACAGTATGTAAAGGCTAAATCAGATTGAGAAAGTTATCTCAGGTGACCGTTGCTCCAACTCATTCAAGCTTAAGCATAAAATCAAAAAGACTTTCACCCAGTGTGAGATAACAGCAGTATACCATACAAATTAATAAATGGCAAAGCATTTCATTGCATTTCTTCTGGTACTAGANGAACAAAAAACCAAACCAAGCAAGCAGACACCTCCCTTCCCCCCCCCTCCCCATATGTGTGCTTTTTTATCACAGTATGTAAAGGCTAAATCAGATTGAGAAAGTTATCTCAGGTGACCGTTGCTCCAACTCATTCAAGCTTAAGCATAAAATCAAAAAGACTTTCACCCAGTGTGAGATAACAGCAGTATACCATACAAATTAATAAATGGCAAAGCATTTCATTGCATTTCTTCTGGTACTAGAACATGAATGACTGACTACAGGATATTCCTTCCCAGGTGTATTTGGAAGATTAGATTTTGATTTAATGGTGTATCTTGTTTTAAAGAGACCAGTGTAACTGAGATTGATACAAGGAATTCTGCTTATATCATGAGGTACCTCAAGTACTTTGCATACACTGATAATAAGATAGCCCTTAGTTACAGAACAGCATACTTACCCTGAAATTGCTGTGTACTGCCAGTTAAAAGATTCCCTTAAGCTTTCAGTCTTTGTTTTAATACAAGTTCCCCAGAAGCTGAGAATCAATTAAATAATTTCTCTTGTAGCCTACTACAAGGTCCAGGATGATTTCTTTGTCTGATGTTTCCACATTTACAGTGAGGCAATGTGGTATGGGTTTGACTGTATCTAACTTACAAACAAAGGCAGATCCATCTTCCCTGTGAGTAAAACTGTCTGTTGCCCCAAGAATTGCAAGGCTTGAAGGGTCCTTTTTCCCCCTCATATAATGTTCTTACTCCCTACCATCTTATTAAAAAATTCCTTCACTAAATTCTTGCTGTTATGCAGAAAATTATTCTGAAGGTTGTCTGTGCCTGCACCTCTTTGTTTTGTTCAGCAAAAAAGTGTTCAGCGAGTCCACAGCAATGGCTCTTAACTGTCACTGACTTACGAGCACCAAGCAGAACAAGTAATGTGTTAATAATGTTGTAGCACAGGAGGGTTTGGCCAACATGAAGAACAAAGGGCAGTGTTGAAACCTCTTCATGGCAGTGCTTTTGCTGGAAAACTATGGGGGTCAGCTGCTGGACTTTCTGACTTTAAACTGTTCTGCTTTTCATGACTCTGGCTTCTGTTGTAAATTTCTCCCACCAGGCATGACTTTTTCTTGTGAGAAATGGGGAGTTAGCTAATTGCAACCCTTATGTAATCAAAATATAGGTATAACACTGCATGTAAAAATGAATTAGAAACACACACTGCCCCCAGCCTTTCCAACTTAGCATAAGATTATATTCACAGACATGATAAAATTTGATATTTGCAACATGGAATTAAAGAGATAATACTGTTTATTTGATTTTTTTTCTTGTTTATTTTTGAAGGATTTCAAGTAAATAGAGGCTTTAAGATCTGAACATTTAAAAGCTAACAGTTCTGTTGGGATAGAAGTTAAAGCACTCTGTAGGTGAAGTAGTGACTTCTGTAGTCTGTCAGTCTGGGGAGTTCTGTTGATTATTTTTGTTTCTTATTTGTTTCATTTGTTAAACTTTGCTATGCCAACAAGCTGCATTTGACTTACAGATTTGAATTAATCTTATACATTTTGTAGTGGCCTTCTTAGTAATATACCTGTGAGAACCTTTGTAGATGTTAAGTCAATTATGGTTTACTATTCTGTCTGCTTTATGCAGTCTTTATACCTGTTTCTTGGACCTCCAGTAGCAGCTCCTCTTTCCCTGCCTCTATATGGTCAATTCTGTTTATTTTCCTCTCTGGGATTGGAATGCTAATTTTGTCATTAATTTCTTGGGCCAGAGAATGTAATCATAATGCCAAATGAGGACATGTCTACACCAAAATTTTCTTGTTTGCTTCCAGCTTCCTCCTTTTTTTATCCCATCCCCTCTTTCCTTTTTTTTAAGATTTTTTATTATTATTATTTTTGTATTTTTAGCCAAAAGCAGAAGTAGTAAGAAAACAAATTATGTAAAAGCAGTCATAGCAACTGTTACTTCCCTGACTGTGTGGATGTAGTGCTGTGGACCTAAAGAAGCACCTCATGAAAGCTCTGCCCTGCAGAGTGCCCAGTGGGGAAGCTATTCAGATGAACTGGAGGAAGTGTGAGGTGTGATAATGACACATAAGTTTAACTCTTTGAGTTCCTAAATGTATTTTATCTCTTTTTTTTTCCCCCAGATTCATCCTTTTTGCACTTCCATGAATCTGATTGTGACATAGGAGGGTCTTCATCTTGTGAATCTATGCTCTCTACCAACACAGAAAAAATTCTGGTATGCTATCAAGAATACAATGTAGAAAACAATTTTTAATAGATTGCTGAAGTCACTAATTACTTTAGCTGCATAACCAGTTAAATGAAGTTCTGGCAAATAACTACAAATGGAATTTATTAATCAGTAGGCATAGGTCCCTAAAAGGCTGCTCGTGAAAGCAGTACTGCATCGTGAGTCTGTAGGGCTAATTGAAGCTGATGTTTCCACTGAAGGCACCTGGATTAGTCTACTAATTAATATTTTATTTTTAAGGCTGCTGAAAAAGGGAAAGATGTAAATTTTCTTTTATCCAGATTAAACCTGAGGAGGCTTACCACAAAATGGGTGTATAGGATTGATAATTTACAATCACTACAGAAATAATGTGCACATATAATAGAGGCTTCAGACTGTGTTTCACTAAATGTGATAACAGCATTGTGTGTGGAGAATATTCTAACAAAAGGAGAGTGTCTCTTGGTACAGACATTTTAAGAGGATTATTTTGGAATTTGATTTTTCTTGCAACACTACTGTTAACCTATTGATCTTGAACAAATATGATCTTCAGTCTACATAAGAACACAGGTTTGATGTTACTTCTTTAGTCCAATAGAGTCACAAACATTGTATATTCGCATGGAAATTATGTGAAGATTTTCAAAGAAGCCTTGGCCAACTTGTAGATATTATTGGCTATGGAGAGCATGAAAACAGTGTTGAAATTTGGAGCAACTTCCACGAAGGTGGCATTTGGAAATAAAACCACTCTACTGCAAAATCTACCAAGTCAGTTGGTAGATTCTCCTTCATCAGATCTTGATCAGATTTCTGTGTAAAGGTACCAGTAATTCTTCCTAAAACAGCGAAATGTAAATTTGTAAGAAATTTCCTGTTTCAAAAAGGTTTTGAAGAGAGCAGCAATTCAACCTGTTGGGAGTTGGTGCTGTGAAAAGATTCTTCTCATTTCTGGAAGGCAGAATGACTCTCAATGTTTGCATGTAGAACCAGAGGATGAGTAACCTATAACTATTCAGAATTTGCTTAAGTATGAATCCTTTTCCTGTGCTGCTCCAAGAACCAAATACTGTTCTATTATTCTATGATAACAAAACAGATGAGGCCAGGAAAACTGTGATGCTTCTCATGCTGAGTGTCACATGGAATCATAAGGTAGAATCATATGATAGAATCATAGGATAGAATCATAGAACAGTTAGGGTTGGAAAGGACCTTAAGATCATATAGTTCCGACCCCCCTGCCATAAGCAGGGACACCTCACACTAAACCATGCCACCCAAGGCTTTGTCTAACCTGGCCTTGAATACTGCCAGGGATGGAGCACTCACAACTTCCTTGGGCAACTCATTCCAGTGCCTCATCTCCCTAACAGTAAAGAATTTCTTCCTTATATCCAATCTAAACCTCTCCTGTTTAAGTTTGAACCCGTTACCCTTGTCCTGTCACTACAGTCCCTAATGAGGAGCCCCTACCCAGCATCCTCGTAGGCCCCCTTCAGATACTGAAAGGCTGCTATGAGGTCTCCACGCAGTCTTCTCTTCTCCAGGATGGACAGACCCAACTTTCTCAGCCTGTCTTCATATGGGAGATGCTCCAGTCCCCTGATCATCCTCGTGGCCCTCCTCTGGACTTGTTCCAACAGTTCCATGTCCTTCTTATGTTGAGGACACCAGAACTGCACACAAGACTCCAGGTGGGGTCTCATGAGAGCAGAGTAGAGGGGCAGGATCACCTCCTTCGACCTGCTGATCACGCTCCTTTTGATGCAGACCAGGATACAGTTGCTTTCTGGGCTGCAAGCGCACACTGCAGCCGGCTCATGTTCATTTTCTCATCGACCAACACCCCCAAGTCCTTCTCTTTAGGGCTGCTCTGAATCTCTTCTTTGCCCAACCTGTAGCTGTGCCTGGGATTGCTCCGACCCAGGTGTAGGACCTTGCACTTGCCATGGTTAAACTTCATGAGGTTGGCGTCAGCCCACCTCACAAGCATGTCAAGGTCCCTCTGGATGCCATTCCTTCCCTCCAGCCTATCCACCGAACCACACAGCTTGGTGTCATCAGCGAACTTGCTGAGGGTACACTCAATCCCACTGTCCATGTCAGCGACAAGGATGTTGAACAGGACAATTCAGAGATTTGCCAGATTCCTTTGATTGTAGCTTATTTTTCAATATCCAGTGTGGAATTTTGCTTTATCTTATCTTTTGTCTGCAGACCAAGATGTATTGGCTTTTTTTGTTAGTCCATCAAGATAGAGGTTGAACTTCATTAAAAGTTAATTTTTTTAGCATTAAGACTATTACAGAAGAGTAATGTTTTGCAGAGTTAAATATTGAAGATCAGTTTCTGAAGTAAGTTTTCTGGAAATTACCTGAAGGCTGCTGATAACATAAAAAATTTGTTTCTGGAGGTGTGTGGTTTGTAAGTCTTTATGGTCTGCAATGTAGATGTAGTTTAATAATTGGTATAGCTGCTGAGCCCTGGTCATTTTTGTGATGGTTTTAGTGACTTTTTTTTCTGGGAAAAAAAGAACTTTTCCATTCTGATACTGTAGGTACAGCAGCAGGTGGAGTAGCAGTTCTCAGAATGTTATAATGTAAGCGTACATGATCTCTACTTGCAGTAAAAACAAGTTCATAAAATCCAATTAGCTAATCATTCATACCTTCCAAAATACTCAAGTTTTTAGATCAGACCAAACTTTTTTCTCATTCCTGAGATTATTAGATGAACAGGACAGAAACTGTGCAAAGGGATTTGTCAGTTACTTTTGTGTTTTGTAGATCATTTGAGTGTCTGTGTCATAGACACAAGTAGTGAGGCTACTTTTGAACAAGCAAAAAAGAGTGGACGAGAGAATGACTAAGTGCAGTCTTTTCAATAGAGGAAATGAGTTATATATGTTCTCTGTAATTTAAGGTGTTTAGCCGTCTTCTCTGAAGCTAAAGATGAAGTTAAAGTGCTGCTTAGTGGAAGCAAAAGAAGAGAACTGAGCAGTGAGAGAAGTTATTTTTTCCTTTCTTGCTTACTAAAACAGTTTGGAATGCCTATCAATTAAATGAGCATTTTGTTCTCTTCTAACATAAATTGCTCTTGTAGGCTTACAGCTGTCCATGGAAAATAGTTGTGAAAATGAATACAGCATTTCTGTATTTCTGAGGGGTTGTCTTTGGCAGTATTAGTCTCTTGGATGAGACTACAATTGACTGAACGAAGTCTAGGACTGATAGAAGGTCATTATTGAAAAGGCAGCCTTTTTTACTCTAGTATGGCACAATTAAGTTAAACTTGTCTTTATTGCTGGAGCAATATTCTTCCCAATGTTTCATTTCAGTATTTTATTCTTCTGTAGTATCCTTCTCTATGAGGTGATAAAGGAATAATAAATGGGGTAAAGAGTATAAACTTTCATCTGTAACAGTATATGTCTTAGACTTCCAAAACTTCATGTTAAGAAGATGCAATGGAAAAACATGGGCCAATGGTAAAACGCGGACAATGGCCTTTCATTGGAAAGGTTTGGTTAGCCTTGCATTAGAGAGGAAAACAGCAGCACTTGAGTGAAGAACAGTTTTTCTCTCTGTGTAAGTCTAGAGATGAATTTGTTTTCAGTTACTTTGAACAATCGCATTAGTCTTAACTTTTTGATATAAGATACTCTCTGAAGAACTTAGGACATAGGTTTCTATTAAATTCTGTACTGCTGTCTGCTAAATACTTAAGAACCATGATGTTTTACAGAGTCAAGCGAAGTTACTTGCAGAGCAGAAACGATTTCCATTTGCTACTGATAATGACAACACAAATGAAGAATTGGGTAAGATGCCTTACATAAGGTTTATGCAGGTGAATTATGTACTAATTATTAGCACTGAATGTTTTCAAACTGAACTGATGATTCCTCAGTAATGCATTAATTTTGAAGTGATCTTAATAAGCCTGAAAATACAGTGAGTTTTCTCTGGTTATGTAAAGCAAATATGTGTATCTCTTCCTAAACATCTTTTCTGCTTTGTTCTTTAGAATTCTTCACTATCTCTGCATAAGCAAGTGTTCAAAAAACTTTTGATTTAGTCCTCTTAAATAGTCTCAGCCGTTTCCTGCTTCTTTTTCTCTGTAATTGTCGATGATTAAAACTATTCAAACATCCAGAAATTTTTACCAATGGAATATGTTTTCTATCAAGCGTAGATCTAGTATTTGTCTTTCCCTTTCCACACACTCTTCCTGTCAATGCTTATAGGCTTTCTGAATTATATCCTTATGTAAGCTGCTGGTTGATTTTTTTTCAAAGCATGTTCAGCACAGTAAATGAAGGCATTTCAAGTAGAGCAGCAAGAAATACTTTTCTCAAAGGACTTGAGGAAGGACTTACTTGCACGGCTTCTCCTAACTGATGTCCTCTATAGGAAGTAGAGGTATTATGAGGAAGCAAAGAGATTGTTGAGAGTGTATGCCAAGGAAAGCAGCAGACCGTCTTACATAGAAGAGCAAAGAAAGACTTTACTCCTAAGTTGTCTAATGAAATTAAAGCAGTTTTGTGGTTTTTTGTTGACATAATTCTTGCCTTCACAGGAAAATTTGGGGGCTTAATCTTTTTTGATATTGCTAGCTTATATATGTTCATAGAATCCTGCAGGGAATGCTAAACTTAAGTCCGGTAGGAAATGTTTTACGCTTTTAGTATGTGCTCTGTAGACTTGGAAGATTATGTTGGAAGGTCCCTATCTTCATGTTTGGCATGTAGGCTGACACCTACCTACCCACTTGATTTTGAGTATGTCATAACGTAAGGAGCCTGGATCTTTCGTTTTTGTGTGTGATACTTATAACTGTTCTGGGAGAAAGTAGTGTGAAATGTGTGGGGCATCCTGAAGCAAAGTTGGCACCTAAGTACTAGGGCTAATGGACCACTATTAGCCCTGGATTTTTTCATAGTAGGGTACTTGTATTTTTGTAGTATATAATTAACAATGAAAGATCAATCAAAGAATTAAAATTTAAGAAGCTGATACTGTATCAGCTACTAGCTACCAATCGCTTGCCAAAGTTCTACAGACATAATCTATGACCTCCTCTGTTTAACCAAGAGTCTTGGATAAACAAAATAAATGCTTTATCAACAAGACAATGAGTCTTCCATTATGTTGCTTCCTCCACTTTTTTGCTTAATACTGGCATGGTTGAGTTAATTTTATTTTGCATGCCAACTGTTCTGTGTGCTGGGATTGGAAATGTAAAGATGATACTAAGAACTGTGTAGTCTTGGAGAAGAATGAAATGAGGAAAATTGAAGAGCTCTTCAACCTGTCTTACTCTGCCAATTTTCTTCCCTTTTTTGATAGTGCTGTGTCTCTGTACCAAGTGAAGCTTTTTCTGTATTGAGGAAAAAGCTTATATTGCACACAGTTACTTCATTCTGCATGAAGTGCTCCAAGAATAAGTCAAACTCTAGATTGAATAAATTTCTTACCTTTCATTTAACTTTGTTCCTCCTGTAATGAACAGTGCTTAGCGACACTGCCAAAACAATGTGGCTCTGCCTGCATGAAAGATAAGTGTCTGTGTCCTACTAAAAATACCTTTGTTCCCACTGGCTTATTTATCTCTTCTCATGTTTGAGTAAGTAATTAAGCCAATAAGTGTCTCTTCTGCCCTGTCTGTATAACTGCTAAAACTCGTTAGGAGTATGGGAAAGGTGAATTCCAGCTCTTAGTTCCACCATCAGCTGCTCATGTGAGCTGCCTGGGGAAATGTTGTACTGTAACAGCTCTAGTCCTCAAGATACTTGTTTTTTTGTGGGCAGTGTAGACAGATCTTAGTCCAGAGTTAAGAACTGTGAGAGATAAAAACATGCAACATGAAACAATCTGGAGATATTCAGCTGTCAGAACTGAACTTCAGTCATGAAAGCATAACCACAGCTTTCCAGTCTTGTGACGTGACTGTGGTTTTTATATCTTGTGGAGATTATAGGAATATGTGTCTAAAACAGTGGTCTGTTTCTTTTTCAAACACTTGGCATCTATTCCAAAGCAGGGGGATATGCATAAACTTTAAAGCTTTTCAGAATTTTTATATGGGTAAAGATTCTGTAATTTATGTATTAAAATGTATTTTAAAAAGCATAATCAGATGGCTTTTGCTGTTTTATTGACATTTATGATATTTTGTTAGCAATTGCTTACGTGTTGATTGGCAATGGCTTGTATGATGAAGCCGTACGACACTTTTCAACAATGCTGCAGGTAAGTTTTCTGTTTGGACTCCTAAAAAATCACTTTATGAAGTTATCCATTGCAACATATGGCTTTACTGAATAATTCAGTTATGAATTTTAAAATGAGAGTAATTATTCTAAAATTTTTCCTTTTTTTTTTTTTTTCCCCTATCTATCCAATAAGAGTACTCCTTAAAATCAGGTGATTCAGTGTCTTGGTTATTTGCTGAGTACTTTTCTTATCTGTAGGAATAATCATTTCTTGGCACTGACGAAAAGAAAAAACATCTTCAAAAACCTCACTTGGGCAAAACTGAGGTGCATTTAATTAGCCTCTTAGTGTCTAGGCTGAGGTATTTTAATGTGGACTTTTTAGGTGACAGCATGTTGCCAGAAATACCAGGAAAAACCTGACAGATCACTTAAGATAGTGGCAAGTGGCACGTTGCTTTCACAGTAATAAGTGATTTTGTATGCTGGGTTTATCCTTCTTTAGTGGTAAGTATTTAATGAGTTTAATGTATAAGTAAAATGTAACAAATACTTTAACATACTTAGTTTGTGTGACCAAAGTAAAGAATCTCTTCTGAGAAGTAGAAGGTGACCACTCTTAAAAGAAAACCAACCCAAACACTTTAAAAGCTTCAACTAAAGCTGTTTTCAAAGTACTATATTTTTATAGCTAAGAAGCTGAGACTATCAGGAGCATGGACCTGCTTTTTGATCTAAACTGCTTGTAACACAAATACAAGCTGAAAGTAATTCTGCAAATACTAGCATGTTTGGGGGGTTTGTTTGTTTTTAACTCAAATGTTATATGGCTTGTACTTCAGTTGAGTTAAAGCATGGTAATTTAATGAAATTATTCCAAAGAATTTATCAGAGGAGCAGAATGTTTTTCTTGTTTTGTTTGATTTGGTGTTTCGCCATCTCTTTTTTTTTTGTTTGGTTTGTTTTGTTTTAATGTGAGGATTTTTTTTTTTTTACCCTAATGAGAACTCCTGCTTCGAAACCTACTGGACTCATAAGGAGCAGGCATTATATTAAGAAGGAAAGAAACATTATATTAAGAAGAAAATGCAGTATAAGTGAAGATCAGCAAGAAACAGTGATCAGAAAGATGTGAGAAATGTGTGTGTAGTAGAATTCCTCTGCAATGCACGCATCTCAGTTGAAATTAATTAAATGCTTTTTCTATGCCTGAAAGGCTGTAAAGTGATTAGAATTGTTCACTCTGTCTTCTATAAGACATATAAAGTGAATATTAAACCGTTGAACAGAACAAAACAGCCTTGCTTAGCCACTGTGTTAAAAGTAAGGAAGTTACCTGAAGTTGACATTGGCAAGTGTACACTCAGAGTCAGCTCAAGTCTGGTGAGGTGCTGGCATTGGTGTACCACATATATGTTGTTTTGTCAATGAAATAATTTGCTTCTTGGCAGTTGTTCCAGTTAAATGAGACCAGGCCTATGCTACAAACAGTTGTAGCACAGCTGTGTTGGTTGCAGGTGTGAAGATGGTGTGATTCCTGACTGTTTTTCAGGGAAACTGGCTGCATTGGCATCATTGTGCCAAGAAAAGCAGTTTTGCCGTTGTATTTCTTCAAATTTGAATGGAAAACTACATTTGGAGTAAATAACATTGCACAAGAAGTAGTTTCACTATGTAAGATGCATCCCCCTAAGTACCCCAGTTGGAAAGTCACAGACTTAAATCTAACCCAAGGAAGGTTTGTTTAAAATTTGCAAAACTCTTTTGGCAGGATACCTGCCTGAATACAAATTTCATCAGGATGTCACAATTTCCTGCTCCCCAATTTTAAATCTCAAATTTAAATTACAAATAAAACAAGCTTTGAATGGCTGAATTGCGTGTTTGTTATCACTTCAGTGACGTTAGAAGTCAGGTAATTACCAAAAACGTTTCAGATAATGAAGGTTGGACAACAGACTATACTAATGTGTACATAGCTTCTGATAGGTGGTTACTGGCATTATAACTGCACTCTGTTTAGCTTATTTTCCAGACAAATACTCCAGAACAATTCCAATAAATTGAATTGGAAGTTGCAAGCATATAAAAGTATGGACCCTGATATAGTCAATTTCTTTGCCTGACAACTGTGATTGTTCATGGCTTACTACTTAAAATCAGCAGGAAATAGATACATATTGAAGAAAGATACCTTTTAAAAAACCCAAAGAGCCAGCCCAAACCCCAAATAAGCACAAACCTCAACTGATTATTGTAGTCAACTGATCATTGTGCTCATGTTTGATCTTAACAGGAAGAACCAGAGCTGGTTAGTGCAATTTACGGACGAGGGATAGCATATGGAAAAAAAGGACTACATGTGAGTAGATAATTATTTAAATAAATATCTTATTGAATTACTTGAATCTATAAACTGTAAGAAGGCCTGTAACAGGTGGAGCCAGTCTTGGTAGGTACATCCCAAAGTCTTAGTGCTGTCCCTACTATAATGATGTGTCCATCCCTTGGTAGGTGCTCCACAGGGGGAATCTAGTGGATCATACGTCTCAAGCTGTGGGCACATTTGCCTTGTTTGACTATGGAAGTGAAGCAGGGGTGCCAAAGGAGAACATACTCGCAATTGTGAGTGGTGGATAGTAAAACTAAGAGCCACAGCCACTTGAGAGAGTTTTCTAATGTGATTGTTATATCACCAGTTTGGAATTCGTTTGTTTTTGTGGTTTGGTTTTGTTTTCTGGGTTTTTTTTTCCCAATAAAGTAGCTACTTCCAACCTACCATTTACTGAGGACAGTACAAAAATTTAGGTAGACAAGATGCTGGTGGCATCAACCTGTTTGCCAGTACTACTTGGTGTAAGTTACAGACAGCACTGATGAATGCTTATTAGGTATTCACTAGTGGGTGAGAGAGTGTGTGTTGGAGTTCATGTGAGAACTTGAGCCAGCTTTCCTGCCAGGAACGGTACCTATGGAGCTGTAAACCTAATGTTTATTTACAGAGTTTATGAATAAGTTTAGAGGTACAGCATAAAGATGATGTGTACAAGCAAAGTGTATTTTTCTTGTTTATAGCAGATAGGTGGGTTTTTTCCCAGCTATTTGTAGAATACCACATCTTAATGTGATAGGAAAGGTGTAAAGGATTTTTAATGTAAACTGATAATTTTCAGAAACTTGGGCCATCTATTTGTTGTTGTCCTTCAGTCTTCAGGAGTACCTTACTTTAAATGCACACAGTTGTTTACCTTGTTTATTTTAATTCTTTTCAGGATATGAAAAATGCTGAACTTGCTCTGTTTGAGCTCAGTAGGGTGATTAGTCTAGAACCAGATCATCCAGAAGTATATGAACAGCGAGCAGAAGTGAGTATTTTTTGTGTCTTCGGGTTTTTTGAGTAGTTGCAGTTACACAGTGTTTTCAATTATTTCTTCACTGATTCAATGACTAAAGCTTTTATCTGTGCTTTTTTGTGAACATTCCTCCTTTAAAAATATGCATATTTGCTCTCACACAATGTAATTTGTGGAATGTTTATTTTCAAAATGAAACATGCACCATGTGGAGTTACTATAACCAATAGAATAGCATATATTGTATTTAGTGTTTAGTTTTTGACATACAATACAGCAAGATCATGTGGATTTTGGTGTTTAGTTGTTTGGGGTGATTTTAATATTATGAATCAAAATATCACTTGAACCGTACCTGTTTGCGCTTAGTATCTCCATAGTAAATTTATTGTTAGGATGAACTGGTAAAGTACCAAACTTAGAATCATAGAATAGTTAGAGTTGGAAAGGACCTTAAGATCATCTAGTTTCAACCCCCCTGCCATAAGCAGGGACACCTCACACTAGTGCCACCCAAGGCTTCGTCCAACCTGGCCTTGAACACCGCCAGGGATGGAGCATTCACAACTTCCTTAGGTAACCCATTCCAATGCCTCACCACCCTAACAGGAAAGAATTTCTTCCTTATCTAAACCTCTCCTGTTTTAAGCTTGAACCCGTTACTCCTTGTCCTATCACTACAGTCCCTAATGAAGAGTCCCTCCCCAGCATCCCTACAGGCTCCCTTCTTGTAAAAAATGAGTTTTTAATGAAATAGTTTGTGTTCATATTTGTGCATAAAAGTTAAATATAATTCAGATACACAGTTACCTTTAATTTTGAAAATCCAGTTTTGTCAATTACAGACTATAAATTTCAAAAAGCAGCTTTGTAAACAAATCAAAAGTATAAACATTTATTAAATATTATATGTTTATAATTATCATAATTATTATTAATGATATTAAATATTATTATATGACATGGCATACTGTGTAATGTTAATTGCCATAATACGAAATTGCAGTTCACAAGTCTCATGGGTTTAATGATTTGATAAAACATTTGTCAATAACCTTGATCTAAAAATGCAAAAAGCATCCACATAATTGGAAAATAGACCATTTTCCTTTGGGGGAGTATTTTTAAAAAATAAATGGTTTGTGAGAGTACTTTAATTCCATTTTCAGTCGAATGTGTTGAAATAACTGAAATGAGTGTTTTGCTTTGGCCGATTTGTTTTTATTTGGAATACTAGGTTTCTGCAGATGTTATTGGTGATGTTCAGGTACACTGAATGCAGTTTTCTCAAAAAAAAAAAATCAGTTTTTTCCTTTGATTTGAAAGCAATAAGTACTGAAATTTATAGTAGAACTTCTCAGAAAATATACTTAATATGTTTCAGCTGAATCTGAAAAAGAATAATCTTCATATTTCTAAACAAAATCTGATCAGCCTGCTTACTTTAAACTGTTTTTGTTTTATACTCTTAGATATTGTCCCCGCTAGGACGAATTGGTGAAGCATTGTCTGATCTTACCAAAGCTATTCAGCTGCAACCATCAGCACGGCTCTACAGACACAGAGGTACCCTTTACTTCATATCTGAGGTTAGTAGGTTTGGGGGACTCTGTTTGGATGTTGATGAGTATTTTGTTGTTGTTGTTTATTCCAGTTGTCACTTTTGTTCAAGAGCTTCTTTCCTATTTAAAACAAAATAGTAACAAAACCCCTGAGTTCCCAGTTGACTTTGACAGTTCAGAGATATTCTTCAAGTATTTAATCTGCATATCATAGGGAATCAAAGGACAAGTACCTTGTATGCATGTCTCAGATTGTTTTGTGTGTTTGAGGAGTGGGATATGAATAAAGGATTTGACTTGATTTATAATCTGCAGCTATATTTAAGAAGTATATAGTCTAAAAGGAAAACAGTTATTTCCAAGGCAGTGACTGCCCTATACACTTAAAAAACCCCAAAGAAACCTACACCATACAACAACCAAACCAACCCTACCAAAAGCTAACATCCCATTTTGCTATGTAATCTGTGTGTGGCGTTTTTGCACGTGAATCTAAAACAAATAACTTTATTTTCAAAGATTGTGTGACTACTAAGTAGTAGATTTCCCACTTAGTTCTTCTGGTTTCACTCTAATTCCATCTGTTCTTCCCCTTATTTTATTATGTTTTATGTGGCATTTGTTGTAAAAGCTGAAAGTGTATTGTGCATTCCTTATTCTTTGATATTCTGACTGGCAGTTGACAATCATTGCTGCTTAGCTCTGAGACTAACTTCATATGTTAAACAAAATTGTGTAGTTTACTTTTATGAAAATGAAAGTATTTATTCCTCTTTACTTGCATGGAGTTTTGATTGTCATCAAAAATCTCTTTTACCACAGGATTATGCAACAGCCCATGAAGATTTTCAGCACTCACTGGAACTGAACAAGCATCAGCCTATAGCTATGCTTTATAAAGGATTAACCTTTTTTCACAGAGGACTTTTGAAGGTAAAGCTATGTTAAATAATAATTTTTGTAGAACAATACCATCTATGTGAAATTACTTCTGTAAAACAGAAGAAGCATCATAGGTGCTGATATACGTATTTTTCTCACATAAGACTTTTTAAGGCAAAAGAGTTCAAGCAAAATGCAAATGTGTAATACTTCATGGCATGACATGTAAGTACTGCTGGTGTTGCTGGACCCTGGTAAATCAGTGATAACTGACATATTTATGAAGTGATTTGGAAAGTGTTTGTATTTGGCACCTCTGCTGATATCTGTATGGTTATATTCAAAATTACTTTCCATGAAATAGACTCCCTTAGTTTTGTGGAGGGGAAAGGGATGAAGGGGAAAGTAATTTTAAATTCTTCTTCAGATGAGCTAAAAAGTAATCAAGGAAACTGCTGATAGAGAGCCCTGCATCTGTGCATGTGTATTTCAGTTATATGTAGATCATAGAATCATAGAATAGTTAGGGTTGGAAAGGACCTTACGTGTCATCTGCTAGGTTTTACTAGGCTTGCTCAAAGCCAGGATTTAGGGTGAGGTGGCAGAGTCTTCATTTTGAGTGAAAAGAGATCGTTGCTTTTGGGTCATTGCTTTTGGGAATAATCTTCTTGGTTTTAAAACTTATCTGGAGGACATGAGCCTATCAGTAATGGTGGGTAATTAACTTATATTTGTTACATTTTGTTCACTAGATCATTTTTGTGCTTATCGTTGTGCTTAGAATATATTTGATAGTTTTTCTGAATAAGATTCTGTAAATTGGCTAAAGGTGCTCTTGATTTTTTCCTTACAGCAGTTAATTTCTTGCACTATACACTTCAAATACTTTTCATAATACAAAGCAGTTGATTATTGCATCCCTAATTTGAAGTCTTTATACTGCATTTGCCTATTTATACAGCCAGTCCAGTTTAAAAACCTGAGTTCTTAATGAGATCCTTTGAAGAGGAAGATTTGTTTGAATGTATGCATATAATTATTTTTGGCTATTTTATTTTTATTACATTTTTTCACAGCAGCAGTACATACTATTGTGTGAAGATAGTCGCTTACTGATAATCTCTAATTCTTTAAGAGAGTACGAACTGTGCAATTAACTCAGAATGCAATAAATTCAGTGAAAGGCAGAGTACAGATTTAAAAGAAGTCTTTTAGGCTGAAAAATTAATAAGTGTATTGTGAATGAAGAAGGAAGATTATAAGGAGAGACTGCTTTGCCTTAGGGAACAGACTGAGCTTTGAAAACAAACCCTGGAGGGGTTTAATCTCTGTATTCTATTAAAATGCAAAAAGAATCACTTATTTCCATAGCATATTAGGCAAAGGAATTCTGACTAAGCCTGTGATTACTGTAAAGAATGTTGCAGTATTTCATTTGTTATATGATGATTATTACCCTATAGGTTTTGTAATAAATTCATGCTTTGTTTGTTCTTTCCAAAGGTTTTGATGAATAATTTTAAATCCATGGCTAGTAACTACTGAGGATGCTAAAACTAAATGAATGCAGTAAATGACAATTTTTTTTTGTTGGTGTCTTTCTGTAGGAAGCCATTGAATCATTCAAAGAAGCTCTGAAGCAGAAAGCAGACTTCATAGATGCATATAAAAGTCTGGGACAAGCCTACAGGTAATTGCATTCAGACATAGTTTTTAAAGTCAGTTTTCAATCTGATGTGTTCTTTAAATGCAGTCTTTAAATTTTACATATTTATTACAAAACTGTGCAGAATCATATGTGTCTTTGATAGTTCCTAAAGCCAATATGGCTATATAAGGATATGTTCAGTATAAATAATTTCTAGGTTTGCTTTGTATTTTTGATTCAGTCTACAGTAGTCTTCTAGACTCAAACATTAGGTAAGTAGCAGTTTAAAGTAAGATGTGTTTTAGGTATGCTAAATTATTTTTAAATGAAGGGAATGTTTAGTACAAAGTGTTAGTTCCCATCTGAGATTGTGCTGCTTAAATTTATGAAAAGCTCATTGCATATCGCATATTGTTTGTAAACTGACAGATCCTATATCAATTAATTTCTCACCAAAGACAGTTCTGATGATTTAGCTACTTTCCTCTATGGCTTATTCTTTATATGGACATATAGGTTCTTAGCTATTGATCAGATAAAAATGAAGTGAACCCCTATTTAGTAAGGTAACTAGTCAGTTTTTTCTTCTTTTACATAAATATAAATAATTTATAGTTGAATAAAATGTGTTACTTTAAAGGGGGTCTGCAGATAACCACTAGGGAGGAAAGTACATATAGTTTGTATGTAAGGACAATGTAAGGACTATGTAACATAGTGAGCAACTGCATATCTCTGCCCTTTGTAGTTTTTTCCCCAACCAGCTGTGTCTTGTCAGCTTTTTAATCCTTGTTTTACATTTTTAGCTTTGGAAAGCACTGAAATATATCATAGGTGCTGCTGCAATATAAATGGTTTTTGTGTAGCAAGGGTTAAGTCAAATAGGGTTGGTGTGCAGGCATTGCATGATCATGTGCTCTTTTTCTTCAGGCTTTATGTTTCCTCAGCATATTCATTGAAGGCAGTGTCAATTATTTTTTTTAATCTATTTTTCTTGCTTTGTGGACTTGTGCCTTACTTACAGTGTCTAAATTATGAATTCAATGTAGAGTAGCTAATTTCTTCATGAGTTTTTCTGAGATACTTGCTATTGTTGCATGCCCCTCTACTCTGCTCTCGTGAGACCTCACCTGGAGTCTTGTGTGCAGTTCTGGTGTCCTCAACATAAAAAGGATGTAGAGCTGTTGGAACAGGTCCGGAGGAGGGCCACGAGGATGATCAGGGGACTGGAGCATCTCCCATATGACGACAGGCTGAGAAAGCTGGGACTGTTTAGCCTGGAAAAGAGAAGGCTGTGTGGTGACCTCATAGCAGCCTTCCAGTATCTGAAGGGGGCCTATAGGGATGTTGGGGAGGGACTCCTCATTAGGGACTGTAATGACAAGACAAGGGGTAACGGGTTCAAACTTAAACAGGGGAGGTTTAGATTGGATATAAGGAAGAAATTCTTTACTGTTAGGGTGGTGAGGCACTGGAATGAGTTGCCCAAGGAAGTTGTGAATGCTCCATCCCTGGCGGTGTTCAAGGCCAGGTTGGATGAAGCCTTGGGTGGCATGGTTTGGTGTGGGGTGTCCCTGCTTATGGCAGGGGGGTTGGAACTAGATGATCTTAAGGTCCTTTCCAACTCTAACTATTCTATGATTCTATGTAAGTGCTTTCAAGGTGCTAAATAATAGTGATTTAGTCTGGAAGATAGGCAGTTGCCATATGTTTCCAGTAAATGTGTATGTGCTTTAATTTTTTTGTTTTATGCTTTACATGGGACTGCCTCTCTAGCTGATCAGTTTCTCTACCCTGTGCTCAAGAAACCTTAATCTGAAGAAGCTTTATTTTGAAGGAGAATAAAAAACCAAACCTTAAAATGCCTAATTTTGTGTTGCATTGTTGTTGTACAGAGCAAAAGTCACACAGCTAGACCATTCCTAATCAGCTTAAATGTGTGGCTTTTATTCCCTCTTCTTGTCCTCTGCCTCCAGAAGTTTGCTGATCCTCGGGAAGTAATAGGGGAAGGAATGTAAAGAAATCCACCTCTGTTTTTTTTAAGTACTTCATCTGCAAAGCACAATTACTGTTGACTCTTCTAAATGCTCAGCAGTCAGAGGAGACTAGAAGATGAATATTGTTTAATAACTGAGGACACTGTAACTAGTGACCATCTAAGTCTGAATCACTTTCCTGTCAACACTCAGGTCTTAAAACAAGCAGAAATAATAATCCCATTTCTCCAGGGCACTGTTAACTTCAGCTGTCAAATTATTCCTTCCTTCTAAAATCTCATATTTTAAGTTCATGCTTGCTTGCATTCTTCTGCATCAAGTAAGTTTCAAATACAATGCTTAAAAATACCTTTTAAAGAATTCTTTTTATAGTGGAAGTTGACAATTCTTAGTCTGATTTATTCTTCTGTACAACATGAGTTAGAGCATTTTACTTATTAATTCCTGTTTCAAATCTAGTGACTTCAGTGTTTCTGCATTTATTTGAAACTAGAGCTGTGGTTAATTGCTATTTTGTCTAAAAATCCTTTTTGGCAAATATATTTATAACCAGTAAATCTTGTTTGTTTTTTCTATCATTGCTCTTGTTTGGATTTATTTAATTTTATGTGGAAAGAATTTCATGACCTTAAACTTAAAAACCAATGTACTAGATTTANTTTTTAAAATATTTTAATTAATATAATGGAAAGATGTAATTGCCTGCATAATTTACTCTTAAAATCCTTTGAGGTGAAGAAAGAAGCCAGCGTTAGTTCATTTGAATTCATAAATGAATTAATGGATTCACCATTAAATGCTCAAAAAAAAAAAAAAAAAAAAAAAGGAAGAAGAAAAATTGTGTACTATTTCTATTTTAAGTTTTTTTCCTTGTAATTTCTCTGTGGCTATTTTTACTGAAAGCTCTCCTGCACATGGAATAATTTCAGTCAGTACATTTTTAGTTAGTTTCAGCTTTCAAATGCCATATGCTTTCTTCTTATTTAACATTGAAATAGTATATTTTTAAAAACATGTTTATATTTATGAGTTCAAAAGACCTGTAGCAAATAATGTTTTCCAAGAACTTCCACTTCTGTGGAAGTTTCGTTTCTTTTAGTTCCCGCAGAAATACCATTGGTATGTGTTTTTATGTTTTGTCAGCTGAGGAGATTTGTGGCATTGGGTTGTATTTCAGAGTACGCGTTTCTGGGATTGAAAAACTGTGCAGCTGTTCTGTTATTACCAGTGAAGAACAGTTGCAGAATTACTGCTTTTGTTAAAGAACTTTTCCATTACTATTGTGTTCCTTTTTAATGATACCCTCTTTGGACGTGTGAAACCAGCTTTTAACAAGTAATTGTCATTGTCACTGTTGCCTTATGTATTCTTCACTTTCCACTTTATGGCATCACCCAGAGAGCTTGGCAACTTCGATGCTGCTACAGAGAATTTCCAGAAGGCTTTGCTCTTAAATCAAAATCATGTTCAGACATTGCAGCTCAAAGGAATGATGCTTTATCATCATGGTAGCTTAGATGAAGCACTAAAGAACTTTAAGGTAGGTAGCCCTAAGTAAATACAAAATTAAAATGCTTTAACAAGGACTAGTATTCAACAAGTGCAATAAAATGGATAATTGGTAAAGCATTTCATTGTGAATGCAGGAGGGTTGGAACTAGATGATTTTTAAGGTCTCTTCCAACCCTTAACCATTCTAGGATTCTATTGGCATCTGAACTAAAATTAATTATTTTTGTGAAGTCTGTCTTAAAAGATTTACAAAAACTTCTAGTTTTTAATTAAGAATGGAATTTTCCTAAAACTAAGATACTTCCTCTGTTTGATGAATTTTTGCAACCAAGCTGTTTGAATTGCTTTATCTGCATTTTGTTGTGTTTTGTGGGTTTTTGAGTTTCTGTGTTTGTTTTTAACTGGTAATTGTGGTTTTGTTAATATTGTGGTTGAAATCTAAAGCTTTTTTTTTTTTTTTTTTTTTTGGTG
>NDXB01009796.1:132152-161765 GCA_002631895.1 Agapornis roseicollis
TTTTTTTTTTTTTTTGTATCTGATGGAAGAAGGAATGTAGTCTTTGTAATTTTAAGCTTAAAGTAAGCATACAGAGTTCCAGTACTTATCTATGTTTTTTATTCTCTTTGTTTTGGAAAATCTCAGAATATGTCGTGATTCATTGAGCTTGTAAAAATGTGTGTGTTTTTGTAGGTAAACAAAATCCAGCCTTTCTTCACTGGTGTTAAATAACGGCCTCATTTTGTAGACAGAACAGTAAAGACCTGTGTTAATCATATGTCTGTATTATTAAAGCAAGGAACGAAATAAGGTGTAGAAACCATTACATCCCTTTCTGAATGAGTGTGTGTTTATCCCAAGGAGAACGCTTTATGCATGTTACTGCATATTCACCCTCTGTAACACAGTTTGTAGATACTGGTGTAATTAAAAAGATATTTCAACTTCTAAGGTGGAGACACTCTTCTAAAGACATGTAATTGCTAAAAGAATCAGAGCATTAATTTTTGAATGATAAATATGAATTTTCTGTGTGTTTAACATAGAGTAAATAGTTTACTAACCCAGTGTAATGCATGAACTAGTGAAGATATGGATGAAAGAAATGGCAGAATATGTATGTTGAACCAGCCAAAAATTATTTGTTACAGTTACAGTCAGGAGTATGTTTATTCAACTAATGTGAAAACTTTTGTAGTTAGAGCAAACATGATCTATTTTCATATCAACTAGAATGTGATCCGAAACAGTTGTACTGGCAGTAATTGATCTTAATAATCAGTAAATGTTTTTATGCAGCCTTCTGACCAAACAGGTTAGTTTATTTGAAGATATTTGTTCTGTCTTGATTTATGAGTGTTTTGTTCTTTTAACCTTCTAGAGATGTTTACAGCTAGAACCATACAATGAAGTATGCCAGTACATGAAAGGCCTCAGCCATGTTGCAATGGGACAGTTTTATGAAGGCATAAAAGCTCAGACTAAAGTTATGTTAAATGATCCACTACCAGGTCAGAAGGCCAGCCCAGAATATCTGAAAGTGAAATACCTTCGAGGTAAGTTGTAATTGTTTTTCTTATTTCAATTTGCTGAAATCCTTCAAGAACTCTGAAAGTGCAAGCATGCTTGTAGTTATACCATATTAAGGAAACCATCATACATTCTCATGAACATTGTTTAGTATGTCTCTTAAAAAAATACATTGATTCTTGCTTGTTCATGCAATTAAAAGCTAGGACCACAAACGGAGAAGAAATAGACTTATTTCTGTCTTGGAAATTAGCTAATAGCAAAATTAAATTATCAAAGAGTAATGACTTACTAAAGTTATGTTGAGTAGTTGTCAAACATATAATTAGGTTTTTGTTTTTATGTAAGTACATAAGTAGGCTTACTATGCAAACAGTATTTAATTTTATTTCTTTCCTGCAGAGTATTCTAGATACTTGCATGCGCATTTGGATGCCCCTCTTTCAGAGTATAATACTGATTCAGATCTTCCTGGAAATTTCAAGGACCACTGGGCTAAAAATCTTCCTTTTCTCATAGAAAATTATGAAGAACAACCAGGATTACAGCCACATATAAAGTGAGTTTTGTTTTGGGTTTTTTAAAGCCTACTCCAAATGTTTTTTTCAGTTTAACCTTTAAAAGTGCTATTCTGAAGTGCATTATAACTGATAAATATTTAATGCTATATGAAAGTGGAATTCCACTCAATGTGTAAGTCCTTTTCAGAATCATAGGGATTGGAGTTGGTTTAGCTCATAAACAAGGAAGAATGAAACTTAAGATTATTTTCTTCACTTCTGTCTTCACATTATCAATAACATCCACAAAATGTTTCATATTCTGTGACCTTACTGAGTAAATATTCTATTTCTTTCTTGTAATTAATGTTAAGGAATTGATAAGTTTGAGATGCTCATTGTAGCTTTATGTAGCACCTTTATTAGTTTCTTGTTGTGTGTTACAATTTTTGTTATAGGTGTAGTTTCCTAAATACTTAATAGATTTTTTTAATGATAGGTGCATTTCAGTGGGAAAAGGTATTCTCTGGAGTAACTTAGATAACCAGTATTTTAGATGGAGGGTGATTTCAGTCAACAAAAGGGGGATTTATAAGAATAGACTTCAAAAATATGTAGCTAAAGGAAAGATAGCAATTTCTCCTGGTGTAGTCTGGTTCCTAGATATATTTTAATGTATTCACTCTATCTGTGTAAAAAAAAAAAAAAAAAAAAAAATTGCCAAGTTAAAAATTTATGGTTTTTTAATAAAAAAAAAAAAAAAAAACTTTTTCAGAACATATTTATTGTCTCAAAAAACATTTTAATATTTACACTGTTCTCAGCACTTGGTTTGCTGATGTTACTCTCATTGGCAGTACATAANAAAAATTGCCAAGTTAAAAATTTATGGCTTTTGCATATATGGAATAGAATCCACCTTTTTAGCACAAAAAGCTTTTACAGAATTACAGAAGTTACAGAATAAGGGCTCTGGTTTCTGTGCATACTCTTTTTTAATTAGTGTTTAAGTTCCTCTGGGTGAGTGTAACACTGAAGGTTCATGTATTATCTGTGAACTTTATTCAGTATCACTTATAATGAGCAAGTCTGAAGGTGAGATACTGGTTGTGACAGTGTCCTGGGTTCAGACAAACAGTAAGAAGATCTGCTACTGAATTCAGTAAGACCAGAATTTCAGTTGAGAGATTGAATGTAGCTGCCATGTGCTGTGTAGGTTCAGTGGGGTGGGAAGAGGAATAAGTGTTCTTTATACTGCTTTTAAATATTTCTCACACAAATGTGTTGATTATTAGACAGACAGATCTGTGTTTTCCAACTTTCAGGACTTTTGTGCCAAGTTTTGTCTGATGCATGTTTTTCTCCTCTGTAAGAGATGTGTTATTTCAGAACTTTGAAAGCTATAAGCCTGATGTGCAAGAACTCATATGTGTAGCTGATCATCTGGGTTCCATGATGCAGTATGAGACACCAGGATTTCTTCCAAATAAAAGAATACATAGAGGTATACTGAAAAAAAAAACCCAACAAAAAACCCATACAAACAAAAACCCAACCCCCAAAACAATGTGGTGATAATTTAATGTTATACCTTTGCTGTCTGCAAGTTAGTTTTATTCTCTGTTCTTTTCAAATCAGATAAAAAGTTTAAAATGAAAATAATCCTTATGGCAGCAATTTCTTGTCCTAATTGGTGACTGAAAATCATAATTGCCCAGATTCTATTGATGCTGGCAATTCTTTTCCTAGAAATACATCACCTTCCTGTTTCAGTTTTCATATCTATAGCAATTCGAGTGTTTGGCTATAATTGGTTTTCTGTTGTTTGTGCTTCTATCCTCCTTCCCCACCCCCAGCAATGGGATTGGCCACTCTAGAAGTAATGCAAGCTGTGCAGCGGACTTGGGCAAACTCAAAAGTTCGGATGAATGGGAAAACCAGGCTGATGCAGTGGAGAGATATGTTTGATATTGCTGTGAAATGGAGAAGGTAATGAGGGGAAAAAGAGAGAACAAGCCTTATGTCAGTTGTGATCCTGATGTGTACTTCAGTTAACCAAAGGGCTGAAGTCACAGATGAGAAAATGCTTGTTACCGCTGTAACTAGAAAGCTTTCTGATAAAGGAGAAGGATGATTTAAGTACAGAAGTGCCCTTCTGAAAATACTCAATTCCTCTTGTTTTTTAAAAGGGGAAAAGAGTTTGGAATAGCATTTTCTGGTCGAGGCAAAGCTGTGAAAAACCATACAATACGTTGCAGTTTGGGCTATCAAATACTAATAGTTCCAAATTCCAGTAACATAAAGTGCATATGAGTTGTTGCTTTTCTTATGAAAATTGTACATGTGTTTCAATAAAATGTTCTTTTTTGTGATCTCTGAATTCTGGCTTTAGCCTAAAATTAGTCAGTGTGTGAACAGAGCTTGATTAAAAATACTGCATGGAGTGAGATGTGTGACAATATTCATGTCCTTTGTCTTCATAGGATAGCTGACCCTGACCAGCCTGTGCTTTGGCTGGACCAAATGCCTGCCCGAAGCCTTAGCAGAGGTTTCAATAATCACATTAACTTAATCAGGTAGGAGAGCTTTACCAGACAGCTTTCCCCTCCACACAAAGGGATTGTACCAGAACTTACAAGCTGTTCACGAAACAGCATATTAGAGTATCAGATGTGTATGTGCCTATTGGTTTGCTTTAATATTTATTTTATATTTTCTAATGGAACATGTGGGGTTTGTGCACCTCAAATTTTCTTTATGGCATTTCTCCCTTTTCCTGACTTTCAGTTGTACAACTGAGTTATAGCAAGATGTAACTAGGATCCAGAAGATGTGCAATTTTATGTTTTTAATTACAAAATGACCTGTAAGAAATAAGTTGCTCATAGTTGTAATGTTTCAAATGTGCCTCTCAAAGATAGTGGCAGCAGTAATGAAACAGTGCTATTTTACTAGCTTCAATACTAATTTATAATAGAAAGGAAAAACATAGTTCCTATAATTGTTTTTAAAGCAGGCCAAAGTAAAAGCAGAAAAGACAAAACAAGTAACCTGTGAAAGGTAACAGTTGCACTTTCAAACAAAGGTAAAATGTAAAAGATTCAACCACTGTTGTACGTTCCATCTTCTCCCATGCTGCAAGACTTAGTATTGTAGTCATGGCAGTGCTACCTCCCATGAAGTGGTAGAAGTATGAGAGACTCAATGTGGCAACATCACTGTCAATCACAGGAGCAGAGTGTGTTTGTGTAAGTAAACATGTAGCCAGCATTCAGGTTATTTCCCTTCCTCACGTCCTCCCTTGGGAGTTATTAAATCATTGATCTGTCATTCTGCTTTTGTATCTTTCTTTCTTTGAGAAGCTGTGGGGGGGAAAAAAGGATAAAAGAAGCAAAGTTTTCCTAAGAATTATTTCAGGCTGAGAAAACCAGTGATATTCTGATGTTCACATACTATGTCCATGCTCTTCCACTTTGCTGGACTCTAGGAACTTCCACTTTAGGGAGTGGGTGCAATTTAGCATTAAACTCCAATGCAGATCAGTAGTTGCTTTGCAGGATGTGCTGCTTCTTGAACAGTCTTATGCTCAGGCTTTTGTCATCCCCCAAGCCAAGTGTTACATTTGTCTCCAAGCTCTGTCCATCTTCGGTGTTGCAGCATTTTTTTTTCTTTTCACATGTATGGTGCAGCAGAAACCACAACCAACTGTACTTTGAGATAAGGATGCATTCTATACTTCATCTGTTTCTTCCTGGTTTTATTTTAAATGGCAGAGTAAAAGCTTAATTTCTAGGTATCTGCTGGCAAAAAGGCATTCAAGTAGCAACACCTCCTTGCCGTGCTAAAAACAACATCTGGAGAAATATGTCCCTGTAAAGGATTTCTCTTGTCAGTAACTCTGTTTTTCACTGGCCAAAGTGCTTGACTTGTTTTCTTCTCATCAGAGAATGCTATCAAAATTCATGATTTACTGTTGAGATGTTTTGGTGATTTCATAGATATCCGAAACAAGCTTCAAAATCATTCAGAATGGTAGACCCACAGTGAATCCAGTTCTAGCCTTTTTTGATTTTGGCTCAGGCTTGACTTTTGGGGTTCTCATCAGCATTTTGGTTGTGCTTCTTGGATAGCTAGGTAGAGGTTCTCTGAAAATAACTGATTTTCTTGAAGGATTTGCAGCAGGCTAATACCACCGCCTTAGGAGTTGATCACAGTTTAGTACTGGGCGGTGTTTGCATCCTTTTTGATTCTGGAAACCTATACTTTGATCATTCTGCATCCCAAGTAATAGCTGCTTTCCTTGGTCAGCTTTCTGTAGTGATTTGTTTTTGCTTTTGGATTGCCTCACAGTGATTTCACATAGGACTAGGGGTAAAAGAAATAATATATTAAGTGGTAGTAGTTTTGTTTGTGTTTGGTTTCTTTTTATTACTTTCGAAACATGTTCTAGTCCGTTTATGATTTCTGAATGACAATTTAATCTTAATGGATTATACAGATCTGTATAATCTCCTTCATTACTCAACTGTGAAATGGCTGCTGATTGAAGATATTAACAGGCTACACAGCTAACGCCTTTTTGTTGATAATTCAGATCACTTTATGGTCTTTTGACTGTTTTTCAGGAAGACATACATTGCTTTATATTTAGCTTATTATTTGAAAATTATTCTCATAACTGTATGACTAAGGCTGAATTCTTTCTGTATAATGGCTACCTGAAAATCAGGTGTAATAATAGATTATTTAGGCTGAAAAATGGCACCTTTCATGGTTATTAAATATACCAAGATATAAGCTGTTCAGCCAAATAAGAAGTGTAAAAATAGCAGTTGGGTGTTCTTCTAGTATTTGTAACAGATCAAGTCATGCTGAGCTCAGGCTGTCTCTAGGTTTTGTTTGGTCTAAATTATACACCAGTATTTCCTGTGTGCAAAAAATTTAGATTAGATATCTATTAACATAACCTTTTTCTTTACTCAGAATTCTTTGCATTTGAAACCCATTATTCAGTGATTTTTGTTAAATGAGTCTTGGCATGGAGGCACTAGCATTCAGTGGCTGCTGAATTAAAGATTCTTTTCCAGAGTGGCAGAGAGCAGCAGGAAACAAACAAACAAAAAATCGTTTGTTTGTTTTGAGTCAATTTGGGGACCTTTTGTTAAAGGTGTGTAAAAACCATCTTGCACTTCACACTGTTTGATAGGCTTCCAGATCTTAGCAGTCTGAAGATGCAAGTATATATGTCACCTGTCACTACTTCATTTGTCTATAGACAGGTGTTATTTTGGGTTATCTCCTTTCTGGCTTAAATGATCAAAGCTGCCAAGTTTCATTTAAAGTAGAGAAAATGTTTTTGAAAGCTGAAGTTATTTCATAAGCAAACAAGGTTTGTGATACACTCAGTATCTTTATAAGAAAATTAAGACATTCTCTTGAACACTGCTTCTTTTGAATTCTTGGTGGTAGTGTTTATGAAACAGGGAGAAAGAGTAGAAATAAACACAGGTCACTTCTGACCACCCACCTCAAGTCTTTTCCCAGTATGACTGTTTCTAGGTGGCCTTGTAAAATGATAGATCTGGTTTGGATGTATTTTGCTGAGGTGCCAGGAAAATAACAATTCCTTATACTGACACACTTCTGCCTGTTGTACAGATTTTTTTTAATACAGATGGAAAATGATGGGACGTACAACAAGGGCAAATTATGTGTATGGATTTGTCTTCATCCTTCCACTTTCCCTACCTCCCTTTCTGATGTGCAGATAGGTATACGTGCTCCATTTCTGTTTAGTTTTTAAAGACTAATTCTGCCATTATTCAGAGGCTAGGCCTATTGAACTGTGAGACCAAGTGAGACATGAGACAGGGACTTAAGCTGCCAAAAATCACTTAGAGTGGGGGAAGAACAGAGTTGTACACACTTTCCTGTGATTGACAGTGGTTTTGCTTCCTCAGAGGGCGATAACGTTTGCTTTATAAAATCTTGTTTTGTAGACTGGGAGAAGAGGAAGGACTCCTACAAATGCAATAATGGTATGTAATTTTTCCTCTGAGTGGTTATAATCCTAGCAGGTTTCTATCAAGTTTTCAATGTTTTGGTTTGGGTTTTTTTTTGTCCTTAGTAGTCCAGGGAAAAAACCAACACCATTTTGATGTTCTTGTTTAATAGTTACTGCTTGTAACCGTTAGGAGTCAAAGCAGTATATTTCAGTATAGACTTCATACAGACAGTATATACTTCAGTATTACTTCAGTATAGAGGAATGTAGGTGAATAAAATAAAATGTGTGTGGGTTGTCAGAGCAGGTCAGCATATATGTAAGCTAGAGAGTGTTGTTTCTAGAAGTAAATTCATGGGCAGATTAAGAATTCTCTCCTTGTTATGGAGTATCTATGAGTGTAAATAATTGTTTAAGAAAGGTTGTATCCTTATACAAGTTGAGAGTTATCATACAGATTTACTGGACAAGGGCACACTGAAAATGGGTAAATATGTATGGAAAGTAGTTTACAGAGAACAATGACACTAATCATACATGAGCTTTAGCGAGTTTGCTATGGATTCTATATTCAAAATGGGGGATGGACAACTCACCACTTCAGACAAACTTCTAGTTCATTCCTTTAATTTGTAAAGCATCTGTGGATAAAATGCTATCAAATAGTAGCAGGAAATATTTGTGTTTTAGCCTTGAAAAACAAGACTTTAAAAAACCTTTTATTTTCTTTGTAGGGGACAGGTCATCAACATGCGGTACCTGGAGTATTTTGAGAAAATTCTTCATTTTATCAAAGATAGGATCCTTGTTTATCATGGGTAAATTACTGATTTTTATTTTATTTTTCCCTGCTTCATTCCCTGGTAACACTGATTTGAAATTGACATAATATTCCATTCAGAAAGTCTGAGGGATATGCTCTGTTTAGTAAGTTCTAGTTTCTTGGTATCTATAATTATCTTATTTCCTATTGGAAATTAAAAATCCTATTCATTGCCACATAAAGTAGCTTTAATAGGAAAAAACATTGTGAATTATAGTATACCTAGAAACTAATAATGGTGTTGAATTTGTGCCCACAATTCTCATGAGTAGGTTTCAAGTCTTTCTAAAACATGATTTATTAAAGATCTTGGGTTTTCTCTGCATATTGAGATTTCTCTGCATATTGAGATTAATTTATTCAAGGAGAGAAAAATAAAGATAATTTTAATTGAAACTGGTGTCTGACAAGTGGTTTTAAAGGAACAGAGAATCTTTGCTACCTGCTGCATAGATAGGTTGGTAGGCTTTGTCCTGAAACAGAAGACAGTTTTAGAATTGTGAATGAAAAAATGTGACTAAAGGTAACCTGAAAATAGATGTTAATGTCTGTTTCAAACGTTCATTAGTTTTTTACGAGTAAAATTGTTTTGCCACCTATGGTTTGTTTGTGGTGACACTGTTCTGGTGACATTAAAAATTAGGAAACTCCTTTTAGCTTTAAACTCTCATTTTTCTTTCGTCTGGTAACTTTTGTTAAATACTGAGTTCTGTTTCTCAGTCTCATTATGCTACTTGAATATCAAACAATGAAAGTACAGAAAATCTTCATAACAACTGAAACCATTTAAGTTTTGTAAAATTTATGATAGTTGCTAAAGATACTCAAGTTCTGTACTACTGGGAAGTCTGTTGTCTGGGAGAAAATCTGTTCATAGTGAGCCAGCAGCATTTGACTTTAAACCAGAGCAATTTGTGCTGTACTTAAAATAATTCTGTTCTTAAAATTGGGGAGTATAGTAATTAGTCAATATTAAAGCACTAGTTCAATAGGTTTCTTTGCAGTCCAGCTGTGCCTGCATCTGTAGTATTTACTTACCTTTGAGGCTACACAGATGCATATGTTTTGACAGTTAAGCTGAAAAATAAGCTGAGCTGATACAGGATGAAATTGCTTCCTTCCAGAAATGCTACATGTGTTCAACCATTGCCATTCCATATTTAACTTTTTTCCAGTGCTAATAATCCAAAAGGACTATTAGAAGTTCGAGAAGCTTTGGAAAAAGTACACAAAGTAGAAGATCTTCTTCCCATAATGAAGGTAAATTAAAGTAAAACTTCAAAACATGAAAAAAATAATGAAATGTCTTCTGGGAGATGTCCAGTTCCTCAGAATACCAGCATTATGTGGTTGTATTAGAATGAATAACTAGAAACACAAAGTTATTTCAAATCTGCATGTGTGGAATATGGTCTTCCCTTTTGGTATATGCAGATGTGTGATGTGTATTTGAAACGCTTGGCCTAACTGTGAATTGGTAAAGAAATGATGGGAAGACCAAATGTTGAATGTAATTCTTTAAAGCTAGCCTTATCAACTGGGAGAGTTTGTGGTCAGCTCCACTATAATGTAATCACAATATGCCTGCACAGTGTGAAGGAAAAAGAGGAAGATGTGTGGGAGATTAGGAATATGGACGCTGTCTTTACCTTAGGTTTATTGGTATGTGGTAGGGCTGGTAGGGGGAAACAGAGGAGTAGTTGCCCTTGGTGACTTACAGCTAATCTGAAATGAAATCTTGGTTTATGTTCTTGTGCTCTGGAGGCCTGTCAGAGAAGGAGCAGGGAAATGTGCAGGTTTTCTTCTTTATTTATATTCTTATCTCAAGTAATAAGGCTTTAGCTGGGTTTAAGTAAAAGGTCTTTCCCCACTCCTGTGCATTAAGCTGGAATGATTAGTGTCTAAGTATTTGGTTTTGGGGAAACTTGTTACGAGGTATTTCTTTCTAAAGGATTGGACAGGAGTTTAGTTAGAATAGGGTAACATTTGGGAAGACTCATGTTTAAATAGAGACAAATCCATTGCTTTTCCCCCTGTCAGCTGTGTCCACACTGCATTTTTATATCTAAGCAAAGCTGACAGATTGCCATAGAAAGAGCACTTTGAAGATGTATGGCTGTTACTAATAGACTGTCTGGGTTTGGTTTTGTTTATGGTAGTAGTGCTCACTCACTTGTGCACTATAGGCATCTTTACAGCAGCTACATGACTCACGCACTGTATTTTTATATGGGTTTATTTTAGTATATATTACAGATATGAGTGTCTTCAAAGAACATATCATAATTTTGGAGGCAATTCTTAAATTACTGTCTTGTTCTTTGCCTGAAAAGATGAAGTCGGGTAGATACTAACCGAACTTAAGTAAAACCTTGTGAGAAAGAGGTCATAGATGTTGGGATGGATAGACAGTTACGTGTTCCCTACTGACACACAAGACCTGGAAAGCACCTAATATGGCTAGTGTTGAATTGTAGGTCAGAAAACATGTTACTAGTAGAGGTAAAAACATAGGTTGCTCTAAGAGAATGATGAAAATGTATAAACAGAGTAGACTACACATGACTTAATTCAAAACAAATGTTTCAACTGGCAGCAAATGTTCTTCCTGGTTTTCATAACCTGTACATTTTGCTCTGGTTTGAATCTCCTGTATCCCATTATGAATTGTATCGAAATGGAATGCTGTCTCTCATTAGAGGCTTTTAGTTTTGTTTCTTTAAAATAAATGCAGATTCTTTTTAAACAAGTGCTGTCTTAAAATAAATAATCGCCCAAGTAATTAATTCAACACTGTTGCATTATAGTCATTAATAATGCCTGTATAAAATTAATGTCTGCTAATATTGATGTAGTTGGGTCATTCAGGTAGCTGGGGAATGTAGGTCAAAACCTGAGCTTTTGGCTTTACTTAAATACAGTTTTGCCTGGTTTATGCAACTCTGGCTACAGTATTACACTTTTAGATAATGTAGCTTTGTGAAATTCTAAAACTTTGTGATATTTTTCCTTTTAATGAGGAAGGAACATTAATTTAAACTGGATCATACTTAAATTGTTGCAGAGAGCTGTGTTCTGGAGTCCACACTTAAACTGATGCTGCTACTTCTCAGTGTAAACATAAAACAGGCTGTCAAATTCCTGCTTTTGCATTTACATGGTTACACCGAAAGGTTACTCTCAACATGCAAGCTGGGGAGGAATCTGCACGATTCAAACTGCTTTGCATAGTTGTTTCTCATAAAGAGTGCTGCTTTATGTTTGCTCTATAGTTATAAAGTTGAATGTCAATATACCTCATTAAATATTTATGATTTCCGTTCAGCAGGAAAAAAAGGATAAATGAAATAACATAGTTGACAGTAACTCTTTATCCTGTTCCCTCAGTTTGTCCGTTTTCATTTCTACAGTATGTATTTTAAGGATTTCAAAACAATAGCTATGCAGTCTGTCTTTCTTCACTCTAATATTACTTTTTTTCTTTTGAAAGCAGTTTAACAGTAAAACAAGAGATGGGTTTACTGTGAATACAAAAGTCCCTAGCCTCAAGGATCAAGGGAAAGAATATGATGGATTCACAATTACAATAACGGGAGATAAGTATGTGTGCTGTTTTCAAGAGTTCAAGTACATTAACTAATGATGAAGTATTAGCAATTAATCTGCTCAAATGCCATTTTTACTTGCATAAAGTAGAGTCTGTTTCTCACTCATGGTATTTCTGTAAATAAATAGAAAAAGTTGTTCATTTGAAGAGTTCTGTTTCCTGTTGTTATCTAACAAAGAGGGAATATGGGTAACATTGGTGGAGTAGGCCTTGTTGAGATGATTCTCTAATTTACAGCACAAAAGTGGAGGGAGACCTTGTTATTAATCTTAAACTATAAAATACCTAAAAAGGAAAGATCTCAAATGTCTAAGTCTTTATTCATATCAAAATGCATTTCTTTTTGTGAGACCGTATCGGTTATAGTGACTGCAAAGTCCTGAATGGAATGGGAATTTCTGTGTTCTGAGAGTGGAAGAGACAAACTGTCTTCTATTTCAATAGTACCTGTATGTAAAAGGATACCAACAGAAGGCTTTGGACACTCTCTGGGTGAGATAGTAAATTTCTCACTTCATGGATCCTGGCTCCTTCCTGAAGAACGAGCATTAATCTGAAGCTCAGAAGCTCTGTCCTACTACTAAAACCTTTAGTTGATGTGATTTAAAATTCTGTGCATTGGAATTTTTCCCAGAACTTGTGTGCTTTCAGTGAGTTGCAGGGAAGCCAAACTTCTCTCTAAAATATTAACATCTCTTGAGTTTTAATTTTATATACTGAATGATATGCCTGTATGCAGTGAAATGGCATTAAATCTACAGCCTCAAAGTTTGGGGAAAAATATTTTGGTGTCAGTAAAACTGTTTAACTTTGGTCTGCACAAACATTTGTTGTGTAGTAGTGAGTCGGTTTGGGCCATTATTTGTAACTATGCTTTTATGCAAAACCAATTTCATTTTGGTAATTTTAAAGTTAACAAAACTACACACTACATTCTATGCAAAAATCCCAAGGCCATGAAGATATTTCAAATTTTTGTATTTCTTCTTTTTACCTACACTTTAAGTGAAACACTAACACTTATCAGGTATTCTTCAATGGAAATGCTTCATCTGTGATTAGACAGCAATCTTCATGAGTTCTTTTAGACAACTTACAATGTCATAAAATGTTTGTCATTCAGGGATTTATTTTTTTTCTTTAAAAAGCGGGATAATGCACATAATCTTCTAGAGGAGAAACTATAGGAAAAAGTTTATGGTGTGGTATTTTAACTGTAGCGTGTTTGTAACTTACACTGGATATTAGATTCTGCATCTGTCACAAAAAAACTCTTACCTGTTTTTTTTGTTTGTTTCATCTACTTGATAGAGTGGGGAACATACTATTTTCAGTAGAAACTCAAACAACAGAAGAGAGAACACAGCTGTATCATGCAGAAATAGATGCACTATATAAGGATCTAACGGCAAAAGGAAAAATTCTGTCTGCAGAGCTGGGAGTAAGGCTCTTTTAATGGAAATGATGAATTCCCTGATAAAATTCTGTTATGTTTTTATACCTTCTCTTTAACAGTCGCTGTTCTATTAATTTTTGACAGAGATCTTAAGCAGTAAAATTGACTGCTTGCTTAAACCCAATTATGGCAAATAGCATAAGAAGTTGTCATAATTCTATCTGTTACTGTAAGATTTGCAGTGCTTTGCTGCAGTAAGAATCCAGACAAGGTCTCAGTATCGCAGTGTGTTTCTTCCTCCCCCAGCCTTTCTTCACCCTTATTTTCTTTGTTTTCCTGTGTGTTCACTGTTTTGTTGTCCTTATAAGCACTGCTTAGGATTTGGCTCATGGTGGCTACATGTAATATGAGAAGTAGCACAAATTCATGAGAAACACTGGAATTATATTTGTGTTGATTTGTATTGCAGTGATGATCTGACTGTATTTGAGCTTGTGCTTTCCATTTTTTATCCTTTAATACTGCATAGATGAACTGTTTCACCTAAATTTTAAAGATCTAACAAAATAATTTGCTTAAACATAGGTTAATCAGGCTTCAACTTCCCAGCTTGACATTTTTCATGTTTGAAATGGTTTAAAAAAGTAATCACAGCACTGTAAGACTTTCTTGTATGGGTTTCTTTATGTGGTGTTATCTGAATATTGAATTATCTTTAATTCACTTATTTTTTTTCTGTTGCTTAGGAAGTAGATGCTGTTTGCAACCTGATCCTGTCATTAGTTTATTACTTCTATAATTTAATGCCACTTTCAAGAGGATCTAGGTTAGTGATTGTCTTTATCATGTCTGTTATCTTGAATGCACACTGTCAAATATCCATGTATTGCACTATCAATATATTTTTTGATATTAAAAAGCTAGGAGAGCCTTGATTGAGCGGTGTGGCACACAGTCTCTCATTTTGTGCTGCCATGACAGTGAGTACTGACTTAGTACCATTTTAAAAGCTGTTTGGTAATTGCTGATGGTAATTATTCATAGCTGCATGTATATTTAAAATGATGGGTAGTCTGTATTTATAGACTATTGCTCATAGCATGAAAAGTGTCATTTTTAAATTGTAATGCTTAGGTTCCTAATCCTTATGTTACTCCACTGTAATTTCACTCCAAAAGCTTTACAAAAACATGTATTTAAAATGAAATATACTTTGAGATCATTTGTTTTAATAAAATACGTTTAAGTATCATGTTAGTAATTTATTGCAGCTGTTAGGGTCACCAGATGAAACCCTAGAATAAAGTCCCATATGTCACAGATAAACCTGGCTATATCTGAGACTGTTACAAATCTGTTCCACAAAGCACGTAAGATCTTTAAGCTCATTATTAAACATAGTTCAGTAGAAAATAAAATTTTAAAAATCCAGAGACCTTGTTTATATAACCAGGCTTTGCCTTTCTCTTGCAGAATGTGAAAATTAAATTCTGAATTTTACAATTAAAAAATTAAAAGTTAATAAAAGTTAAGTAGCTGAAGAGCTTTACAGGACCTCTGTCTCTGTTGCAGTAGAGTTCATAAACTCTTCTGGGCTCCAGTTAAGCTTCTTGGGAACAGGGGTTTGCTTTGTTTTCAGCTCTATGGAGTCTTAAGTGCTTTTAAGTCTGAAATTGTGATCCTGACTACTGCAGATACAGTGCTCTTCAGGTCCATAGGATCATAACTTCATTCCAGTGATGCTGGAAAATAACAGTGATTTCACTTTTTATGTGTTTCATGCTTGGTTTTGCATGTAAAATAAATTAACTAGCACAGTAATTTTTACTAGCCTTCTATGAAACAGCACTATATTATATTTGTTTTGTAGTCTAAAATAGCATTATGGAAAGACTTTTACTGTTCTGTGGTTTTGGTTTGTTTTTTTTTTTTTTTAGTGTGATAGCTTATTCAGTGATCATGGGAGCACTGATGGCAAGTGGAAAAGAAGTATCAGGAAAAATCCCTAAAGGAAAGGCAAGTATCAAAATACACTGGTTCAGCCTGTATAGAGGAAGTGATACTTGTAAATATGAGGAAGGAGCTGTAAGAATGAACAGGAGTTGCACACTTGGTTATGGGAGATGGGTGAGATGCATGCTGTGGTGTCTTGAGGCTGAGAGACTTTTAAAAATCTCATTGCTGTTCTGACAACCGATGAGATTAGAGATATCATGTGCGTAATTCGGGTTAGTCAAATTGTAACACTTTGTATCCCACAGTAAATACAGACTTGTAGTGTGCTGAGCTGCTTTTTGAGAAGGGTTCTGAGAGCACCTGGGCAAAATTAGTGACTCTTCTGGCTCACAGCAGAAATTTTCTGTCTTTACACTTAATGTGTTCCAGAGCATTTAGGGCTTGCTAAGGGAAAATGTATTTGCAGCTTCTCTTGATTTCTTGTATTCTGCTTAATTGAAAGTAAGTCCTAGCTTTTAAGTTACTACTCTTGAGTATTACACCATCTTGCTCAATAAGGGGTTTCCTTTATTCAACTATTGGTCTATGAGCTGTGTTACCCTTTTAGCATGAAAGAAGTAAAAGCATGTCCATTTTTTTAACATATTGTAAAAATATGTTAATATTTTTACATGTTAAAATGCCATTGAGAATCAAAGTTGTTTAAGAAGATATCTTTCATGGAGAACTGAAGAAAAAGCAACTTTCCCTTTTGTTCTAGAAAGTCCTGAAAACAATTAAGTTTGTCCTTTCAGTACAATTAAATCCTAGTCTTAAGAGCAAACTGTACTTGTTTAGTAGCAAGAAAGATTCCTTTCCAGCATGCCATTAAGCTAAAGTAAAAGACTTCTGTGGGTTTTGTAAGGCATCTTCTCAAGACTTCATAGGGTAGTGTACTTTGCTGGCTGGTTTTATGCAGGCAAGCAGAGCTTCAGGTTTACTGAAAAGCAGGATTCCTGACTTACAGGAAGCTCTGGGAACATTTTTCATTTGAGATATTTTCCTGAAACAGAGTGCCTTAAATGGACCAAACCTATTTTTCAGAAAAGCTTTCATCTGCTGAAAGAAGTTGTTTTCCCCAGTTGAATGAAACTGGGATATATAGATGTAATCTTTTTTTTGGGGGGTGGGGGGGTAGGCTAGATTCCCTAGAAGGGTATTTCTGCTTCAAAGCTTAAGACGGCATGCATTATCAGACTGCTCTGAAGACAGACGTCCAGTAGTCAAGAGTCCTGTTATTGCCTGGCAGATCAGTCAGTAGCCATGGTCACTGTAGCTTCCAGTGTTGCTTGTGCAAGCCTATGGAGAGTTCTAGTGCCTGATATGCATGCTGACTTCCAAACTAGTGAGCAATGAGGGGTGAAGTAGTCTGGGCACAGACTAGTAAGTAAGCTTACTCCCATCTTACCAAGAATGTAGGTAGCACGCTCTCAGAACGCTTCCTCAAATTCAGACAAAGTTCACTAAACCACAGATATGTCTGCTTAAATATTACAGTACTAAGGAACTGATGCTTTTGATTGAACATTGTTTTACTGAAAAGTTATTGTCAGCTGTAAATACGAACAGAATTCTTAGCTATATGTAGTTAAGCTTGTCTGAAAGCCCACTGTGGAAACAAGTAATACAGAATGCCCGCAAAGTCCAGTATAAGTATACCAATCGTGATACAATAATTTGCATAATATAGTATGTAGAAATCAGAAATTTCCCCATTTCATTTAGACATTGTAGTAAAGGGCAATATCTTCTGGCACTGACTCACTGGTATGAACATTGTTTCAAGAGATTTAAAAATAACTGTATTTTGTCATAAAAGGAAGGAAATGTTTTTAAAGTAGAATTTATATGTTAAGAATATTTGAAGATTAGCTTCCTGAAATTGGAGAATTTATACATTAGATATTAGTTTCTTTGTATCTATTTTATTGCATTTTCAGCTGGTTGATTTTGAAGCAATGACAGCACCAGGCTCGGAAGCTTTTAGCAAAATAGCAAGGAGCTGGATGAATCTAAAAAGGTAAATCTTTCTGTTCAGACAGGGTCAAGGAAATATAAAGGACTTCATATGTTCCATTTTAAAATGTACTAAAAAATGTTACTGAGAAATTATGAGCTGAGTAAATGATTCAGTGTATTTTTTTTTTTTAACTGTTTAGGAATTGATAAGACAAGATTTGAACTTACACACACATTAGTGTATTTCTAGACTATGACTATAGTGGTTAGTAGTCTAGACATTCAGTTATGTGTTATCCTCTGAAAAAATATATTTTAATTTCATTCAGTGGTCAAATTTGCTTTTTTATTATTATTTTTTTTCATTAGTAAATCAGGTGATTGAGTGAACAAAGCAAGGAGAAAATATTAACTTCTTTCCCCTATTCTCATGCATCTCTTCAAACTATATATCAAAAGTAATTTATTTATCCTTTTAGTGCTATTTTGATTTAGAGAGTGAAGTATTTACAAAGTAGGTGGAAGTTCTGAATATACAGAATTCTGTTACTTAGTATACCTGCATGGCTTTTGTGTATTGATTTAAAACATTGATTTTCATATTAATTTTGTTTTGAATACTGAACACATTAATTCCCTGTCAATACGATGAATCTGGTGCGTTTGATTTATCCTGTATGAAATCTGAAAATCCTTCTGAGACAAAACCAGTTTTGATACTTCAAGTCAGGCTCAAGACACTTAAGGGGTGCTGAGAGAACTGGTTGGTGTCCTTATAAGGCTGTCTATAATCTCTGAAAGATTATGCACATAAGGGGACGTTTGTAGTGACTGAAGGAAAGAAAATCTTGCATCCATCTTCAAGAAGTCTGTAAGGATGACCTAGGGAAACTGTAGGCTGGTCAATTTGGTCTCTGGAAAAGTCATGAAGTTAGTCCTGTAGGAAAGTATTTTGGGGTATATAAAGGAGAAGTTTACATGGGGGACTGTTGTGTGTCCCAATTGATGTTTATTTTTCCTTCAGCATGGATTTCCACAGTGCTGTCATACCAAGACAGCACATTATGGTCTGGACAAATGGCCAGCTAGATGGGTAAAAAGCTGTTTGGATAATCAGATACAGAAGGTATTCGGCACTTCAGACCATACCTAGAATACTGCATCCAGTCTAGGGGCAGTGCAGTAAAGACTGTTATACTGGAGCAAATTCAGGAGAGAGCCACCAAGGTGGTTAGTGCGCTGGAGCATAAGCCTTAACTGGTGTGGGTTGGGTTTGTTCAGCCTGGAGAAGGCTTTGAGTTAACAGCAGCTTTGCAATACCCGTGTTGAGAAAATGGAGCTGGGCAGTGCTTGATGGAAGGGCAAAAAGCAAAATGCATGAGTTGAAATGAGGGTCAGGGTATATATACCCTGAAGGTAGTCAACAGAGCAGAGAGGCTGTGCAGTCTCCATCCCTTTAGATTTTCAAGACCTGACAGGATAAAGCCCTGAAACCCTGGTCTGAGGTGTGGTCCAACCTGAGTTGTTCTGAGAGCCTAAGGAACTCTGCAGCTGCTGTTAGTGCAGAGTATCTCACACTGATTAGTGTTGTTTAACTTCATATCAGTGATTCTCGGCTTGGTGAATTTCACTAGACTCTAAAATCCCTTCCTAAATGAAGAAAGCTATTATGAAGACGCAAGGGCATCTTTGTCAAGCTCAGGCTAAAAACCTACATGTAAATGCAGTCAGATTCAGCATTTATTAAGGAGTAACATTTTTAAACTACAGCGTAGCAAGTTGTGGTTTTTATTAAAAGTAGTCCGTGCAAATATTGTGACTTGGTAGTCTTGGAAATACAAGGTATTTATGATTCCCACAATTTTTTTTACTGTAAATCTCTCAATTTATGTATTCAACTTCTTTCTTGATCCTCTGTTCATGGGTGGATTTTTAATTTATTTGTTTGGTTTAAGACATATCTTTACCAAAGGGGAACTTCTCTCTTGGGAGCAAAGTCAGTTTAAGCCATTTCAACTGTACCTATGTGTATCTGACCCTCTCAGTTGTACTGCTAAAATCTGTGGGAATCCATAGTAGACCAGATCAGGAAACTGATTTGTGTTAAAAATAGCTGTGCCAAAACTAAAGTTTGTTTTTAACTGAGACCATTTCATAGCGTAGTCCCACCAACAGTATTTCTGGTTTAAATGAGAGATGTAAAATGGCTGAGGAATCAGCCAGAGTGGAGAAAATGCTGCAGTCAGGTTTGCTTGATGCTGAGAAAAACATCTGTAGAACCATAGCCCAAAGGATTTCAAGTAATAATATGGAGGTAATTAAACCGAGCAGCTAATTTGTCAGTGGTAGAAGAGTAATAATGGTTAGTAACTTAGGATTGAAGACTTACGGCAGTAAAATTTTGCTTTTAACTTCTGCCACTTCCAAAGGCTTTTTTATGTAGTCATTATTTTCATTCTGTATACGGAGTGAGGAGTTACGGGAAGCAAGAGCTGGTTGTGAGCAACAAATTCTTGATTTCAGGTCCCAATTTGTTGGAGAAGGCCGTGAAGAGAAATACAAGCTAACATGTTAATTTCTAGGTAAATCGTAAAACTCACTAAAAGATAAATAATTTTTCTCCCTTCTCTTTCAGTATTTCACCTTCTTACAAGAGCCTGCCATCAGTATCAGAGACTTTTCCAACCCTGAGAACAATGATTGAAGTACTAAATACAGACTCATCTCATTGTATAAGAAAAACTATAGTTGTTGTATAATTTATACTAATAAAGGGCCAAGAGGTACTGACTGCTTCATAAATTGTTTTGAAGGGGAAATTGTGGTCAAAATAGTTTTGTGGGTTTCATTGTTTTGGGGGTTTTTGTTGGTTTTTAGTAGATTAAATTGACTTGACTGGTTATGACTAGAACAAAAAGGATCTTTCTATGACCAATAATATTAAGAAGGAAAAAAAGAAGTAGAACAGTTGATTTCCCCCCATATTGAGACATACTCTAACAAGAAATACAGCTGTTCAGGGACCAAATGAAAAAGCAGTAAGAAACTTGATCCCAGTTATGATACGAACATGTTGCAGGTGAATTTTTATTTGTTTATTTTTTAAGGTAAAAGTAATCTGCATTAGAAATACCACTAAGTTGCTTCCCACTTGGTTTTTTATTTGAGTGGTATTTTTTTTTGGGGGGGCTGGAGGGAAGAGTTTGGGGGGGGTTTTTTGTTGTTGTTTGGTTTGTTTTGTTTTTTGCATTTGTTTTGTTGTTTAGTTTTTGTTTGGTTGTTTGTTTGTTTGTTTTTGTGTTTTTTTCCAAAACCTCTGTCTCCTGCATGGAAAACCTCATGAACTGTATATGTGCGATTGGTAAATACACAGGCATTTCATGTAATGTGGGCCAGTGAAGGACCAGATGTCAGCTGAAAAGAATGGGTTTCAGGAAAATATCATTTGGAAACCAAAACAAACAAATGACATATTTGGAGTTAAGCTCTTGGAGAGTAAGTGTCAGAAACACAGCAACTGTACGTCAGCCTCCTGTTCCAAGAACCCACTGATGGCTAGCAGAAGATACCAAAGGATTGACAACACATTGGGAGAGTTACAAGGCGCCTTGAGTTGTTTGTTTTGGAAGGGCCTGGCAGCATTCTGGAAAGGCAGGCTTCCCTGTAGGGCAGGGCTAATTCAGTTCAAACAACATGGATAGTATCATGAACCAGTGTCTGACTGTAATAGGGAGGATATTGTTTCTGGTGAGTCCTAACTGAATTATACTCATTTGAGCTTGAGCTTTGTGACTTTACAACTGTTTATCAGGGTAAGTGATTTCAGAAACAGCAAGCACTGGTGGGGCAAAATATCTGGTTTCCTCAGTGGCTTTAAACAACTTTCTTTTTTCCCTGCCTGAATATTCAGCATTTCAGAAAATCTACAGAACTGTTCTGTTTCAGACGTAGCTTTCAAGTTGTTTAATATTGATGGTCTAAACTGTGATTCTGTTACTGTTAGCTTTTAGACAAATATTCTGTTTATTTTGCTTGCTTCCAATTTTCCCAGAGGTTAGGGCTTTGCTGGGCAATTGCAAATATATGGCCTAATTAAGTAATATGAGTTGTGCTAGACAATAAGTTATTTACCAAGGGAGAGGAGAAAACATTCCTGCGTACCCCAGAGTGTACCAGTAGCAGTGGTGTGGTGGTTTTTTCCTCTGGCTACAGTGCAAGGCAATCTCAGTCCCCTCTGTAATGAAGAAAGCAATGCAGCAAAGCATCAAAAGTGTTGATATAGGTGACATACTTTTACAGTGGCACTGAAAGCAGGGTGGCTTTATTGAATGGAGGGTCTTTTATTGATGATTCCACACAAGTATTTATCAGATTCAAGTTAGAAACTGCTGTGAATCCTGACATCCATTGTAAGAAAAGCCCTGATGATATAGATTTCACTATTTATTACCTTGATCACTGTCAGAATAGGGCACCTATGGGTTGCTGGAGACCAAAGTGTTTATATGTATGAAGGATTTTCATAGAGATAGAAGATGAATCCCAGAAAGTGGATGCATACTATGCCTGCATTAGCAAGCAGTTCATCCTACCCAGTATGATTAACTCACTGCCCACATTATGTGCATTTCAGAGGTTTTACTTTTGTCTGCTTGTCTAGTTTATGCTGCTCATTCCATCTGAATACATGTTAGCAATGCATCTTCCAAATTGGATGTCTCTTGGATGAAATGACTAGTATTCTGAAACCTCCCTGGACTGAGAACCGAACGGTGCTAAATGTAGAGGGTGAGGAGACTCACTTCAGAAGTGTGCTCCCAACTCATATTAAACCAGTGGAACATATATACCTCCAGGAACTTTTTTTTTCATGAACTCTTACATTCAGATTGCATGTTGAAAATACAAGGGTAGGGAAAGTAAGTGCTTTCCTTCCATGTAACACCTTTTGCCATCTATTGCTGAAGCAAATGTTGCTCTATGTAGTAAGGCAAATTTGACCACTTGGCTGGCTGAAATTAATGAAGATGCCTTTTACATTTTCTTGATCAGAATTTATGTAAACGATGACAAGTAGGTATTTCTTTCCATGTAAGGATAAAGGAGGCTTGTGAGTTTTCATTGAAGAATCGGGCTGCTGTCCAGTTGTGACAAAAGGTATTTTCCCACCTTTCCTTCATCCAGGTACCTTCCCCTAGCCCACTAGAAATTAAGTACTGTTTGCTTCTATGGTGTCTTCTATTTAAAGGTCTAGAAGTTTCAGAAATCTCTAGTAGATTTCATTATGGAGGAAAGAGGTTGTCTTTTTCTGCCTACCTTATGTGAAACAGGTACAGCAGCCAGGAAGAGATGTCTAGCTTTATGCCTTGATTGTATTCTAATAGTATGATCTTTCCTTTAGGCCTCTAAGTTTTCTTATACCTTGTATTACTCATTGAGAAGGGTGAAATCTACATTGGCATTGACCAGACAGTTCTTGCAACAATAAAATAAGAGCTTTCTTGGTTTAGGGATCACACCAGACAGAGTGGAGGAGGGGTGGTGGGAAGAGGAAAAGCCCCTGGACAGACCAACCATGTACAGTTGTCCAGGTTTTCTTTTCCTCATTTCTCTTACTCCTGTGACCATCTTCATACCTGCCCCCAGCTAACAGACGAAAAGATGGTATTAATGAGAGATCAAGGAAGGTAGGTGTAACATGCATTACACCTCTATGAGTGCGTGTGTGTATACATGTTTCATAGGCTTGTTTCTCTGGGCGTGATACAGATGACTAAGACAGAAAGCAAGCTCCAGTCAAATGCACCCAAACAAGTTTAACAAACACAACAGGATTATATAACTGGGCTGGTATGTGATGACTTGGAGGACTGTAATTACCTCCTAAGAACCAGATACGTGGATAAACCTAATTATCATTTTCCATCCTCTTCTGTGTCATCTTAGGCAGCTGGTTTAGCGATACCATTTGAACTCATAAATGGGAACACTAATGTATTGCAGCCCCAACCATTTGTCTATTAAGAAAAACATTAAAGAGAGGGAGGAAGAAAAATAGGCTAAGCAATGAGAACCCATTAATCTTCACCTCAATATGTGTGCAACTTTACTGTAATTTGAAGATGATAAAAATTCCCATGCAACTACCGAGAACAAAAGGCAAAATAGATTTAGTCTTGGATAAATCTTGTGAAATAGTTACCAGTCTTCGGAAAGCTTGCTTTGGTTTTGTGTCTCTCTGGACACTTTGGGGGTCTGTTGGGAATTTGGCAGAGCATTTCGTGAGGTACCATACAAAAAATTAGGACTTGAGACAAGAAAAGAGAGCATTTGTACAGTGAGTGAGGAGCTGTCAGGAAGGGAGCAAGAGGGTGGTGGGCTGCCAGGCAAGCAGTTTCCCAATGAAATTTGCCGGTTCTGGAATGTTTATAAAATGAGGCTCAGAACAGCAAGTAGGGAGAAGTCAGCAATTGAAAGTACCCAAAATGGATGTTACTGAATACAATTTCTTAAGTATTTTGGTATTTGGAAATCGCAAGTTCCAAGCTTGGGTAATACAAGTTGAAACCAATAAACCCTGCCTTTTTTATCTGGATGGCTGGAGAAAGGTGCATGGAAACCTCTGCATGTGCCAGGAAAGAGAGTCAGTAATTTTTCATGCTGTCACACAGTGCTGGTGGGCTGCTCTCTGCACTACGGGTGTACTGGGGAGTTCTGGTGGGCGACTCCAGTCACGCGTGGTCAGTAAAGATGACTTCATGCAGCGCCAAGCACGGAGAAGGGCCAGCAGCGCATGCAGGGTGCTGGAGCTAAGGTTGATTTAACACAGCATCTCCCTGTAATGCGTTAGTCAGAAAAACAGAGAAAAGAGTTAAGACTAAACAGACCCTGCTTTTGACACAACCTACTCACAGCACTGGTAACTACATTTCAGGAAGTTGGAACGGTTTGGCAATGAAACAATCTTTTAACATGTTGGTGTTATGCCACCATTAATCTTCATCAACTGTTTTCTACCCCCATTCTCCTAACTCATTAAACAGTTGTAAGAAAGCATTATTCTTGCTGCAGCCCATCAAAGACCAAATAATCCAGTTATTTCTGCCTGCATGGACTCTGATTTACCGATATAATTGATGCCTGCTGCATGGACTTGTTATGCTTGGGCTGCAACTTTTTATGTAACAAAATAACACAGAGGCTTTGGACCAATTTGCTGCTCAACCTGTTGAGTTGGGTGAAATAGCCTGTCCCAGACATGGCTTTGAACTATCAGAGAGCAGACTTAGATTCGCTATTAGAAAGAAATTCTTTCCTGTGATGGAGATGAGGCACTGGCGCAGGTTGCCCAGAGAAGCTGTGGCTATCCCATCCCTGGCAGTGTTGAAGGCCAGGTTGGACAGGGCTTTGAGCAACCTGGTCTAGTAGATGCCCCTGCCCATGGCAGGAGGGCTGGAGCTAGATGATCTTTAATGTCCTTTCCAACCTAAACCATTCTGTGCTTCTGACAGGAGCTGCTGGACCTTCTATCATACTGAGAATCAACCAAGACTTATTTAAGAGTTCGGGAAGGCAAGTTCTCTGCTCCGGGGCTGCGCTGCCGGCTGGTGCAAGTAATGTCCCAGTGCTCCTGGCCCCGGCATTGTGCGAATACAGCTGCTCGCCTCCTCTGGGCAGGAGTACTGAGGGCTGACCCCGTCAGCCCCGCGCTACCGACTGCAGCTACGCCGCGCAGGAGGCCGGCAGGCGCTGCCGCCGGCGCTGGGCGAGCGGGAGGCGGGGTATGCGGGGCGGCGGCCGGCCTTCATAGGGTAGAGGCGAGGCGGTGTCTGCAGCAGGGAACGGGGCAGGGACGGGGAGGGAGGAGGCGGTTCCCATTCCTATTCCTATTCCCGCCGTGTGAGCGCTCCCGGCTCGGTGCGTGCGGGGCTGGCGGCGGCGGTGTGGCCATGGCTTCCATGGCGGCGGCAATCGCCGCCTCCCGCACGGCCGTGATGAACGGCAACCGGCCGCTGGACGAGCGGGAGCGCAAGCGGTTCAGCTACTTCTCCTCGCTGAGCCCCATGGCGCGCAAGATCATGGCGGAGAAGGAGCGGATCCGCGAGCGCTACGGGCCCGAGTGGGAGCGGCTGCCGCCCCGCCAGCAGGACGAGATCATCGACAAGTGCCTGGTGGAGCCGCACATCCAGGCCCGCTACGCCGCGCACCGCGGGGCCGCCCGGCCCGCCGCGCAGCCCGCCTCCTACCCCAACCTCCGCCTCAGCACGGGCCAGAAGGTGGTGCACTTCGGCGACGAGGTACTGCCGCGCCGGGGGAAGGGGCGCCGGCGCCAGCCCTCGCGTCTCAGCGGCCCGGCGGGGGCCGCGGGCACCAGCCGGGCGCGGCCAGGAGCGGGGTCCGCTATGGCGGGGCCTGGGGACGGGGGACGCTCCACAGCCCCGGCGCCGCCGCACGGGCGGCTTCGTGGCTGGTTCTGTTCGCGTGTGCCGCCGCGGGAGGCTGAGGGGAGGGACAGGGAGAGGGTGAGGGCGTTTGTAGGCTCTGGCACCGGGGGGAGCTGCTTGGTGATGGGACTGATTTCTTTCCCGACTCCGTGGCGATGCGGGAGGGTGGGATGGTAACACCCTAAGCGAGGGGACTTGGTCAGACCAGACCGCAAAAGCAGGGAAGGCACCAAATCGGAGGAGTTTGTCTGTGATAAGCAGAAATGACTTTAAAGTGGGTTTTGTGAAATACGGACTTACAGAAGAGTACGGTACCAGCTCCCCCGAAAGCATGGCACGGCCGTGGCTAGCTCTGGAAATAGTCTCTTACTGAAAATGGGCTGTAGGAAATGTTTACATTGAATTAACTCTCTTCCTTTTTGCTTCTAATTTTAGACACAGTTAAAAATATAACACTGAAAACATTCCAGCTCTTGGTATTCTTGACACCTTAAAAAAAATATAGCCTGTTCCATGTCACATGCCAGGAAAAACAAGGGTGTGGAAAGGCAGATGGCAAAAAGTATGGATTTTGAAGGTTCTGAGAGCTGTCTGTCTAATGGCAAATCATGGCAGCCCTTCTAGAAACCCATAGGAGCAAGGGTACCTCATCCAGAGCGATGGGTCATGTTAGCCAGTGTGATCCCTTGAAGAGGAGGGTCTAACAATGCTTGCAAAGACCTTACAGTGCTGCTCAGATACTGTCTTTCTTATTCTGCATATGAGATTTCCTTTGTTTTCTTTTCTTTTCTTTTACATCTTGGTATGATTGCAGAGCCAGTATCTTTCACTGTGCTCATATAGTATCTAAGAGTGACCTACTGTTAATTAACTTACGTGGCTTCTACCAGAAAAAACAAGTATCTGCTTCTGCATTTGTGATCATCAATCCAATTTAAAAAGAACAGTGCTGCTTTTAGTCTCCTCACTGATACAGAATCATAGAATAGTTAAGGTTGGAAAGGACCTTAAGACCATCTAGTTCCAACCCCCCTGCCATAAGCAGGGACACCTCACACTAAACCATGCCACCCAAGGCTTCGTCCAACCTGGCCTTGATCACTGCCAGGGATGGAGCATTCACAGCCTCCCTGGGCAACCCATTCCAGTGCCTCACCACCCTAACAGTAAAGAATTTCTTCCTTATATCCAATCTAAACCTCTCCTGTTTAAGTTTGAACCCATTACCCCTTGTCCTGTCACTACAGTCCCTAATGAAGAGTTCCTCCCCAGCATTGCTATAGGCCCCCTTCAGATATCCATTGCTATGGGATTTGCAAGAAGCATTTGAAGCACATAGATACTTGGCATTATGGTTCCAACCAGCTTTGTGCTACAAGACTGCTGTCTGTGTTTCACCTGTCAGGAAAGTGTGACAATGTACAATGCACACATCACACCTAGAGTCAGAGAACAATATGGTCAAGCTCAGTTTTGTTTACTCTGTGATACCAGAAATTCTGGGTGAATACTTGTTAGTAATAGACCATAACTGCAAGTGGAAAAGAGGTGTAGAAGGACCCAAGACAGTGAATGTGATTGTGCAAGCAGTATTTGAAAGAAAACCTGAACAATTAAGTTAGTTGGGGAAGTCTGTGACAGCAGGAAGAACGTATGGTCAGCTTTCCCAGTCTCAGACAGCTCTGCTGTGCTTTCTGCTTTGAATTATGTGGATCTGGAAGGAAAGTAAGCATGTTGTAGGTTGTTGTGCTGCATTGTATGGAAATAATAATTTCCTGCTTGACAAAACAGCTAGAGATCCCATCTGAAATTTGGCAAGTTGTTTTCTTTCCCTTCTTCCCCCAAAATACAGCTATGATACAGATAACGTTGCTGTTAGCATTTGTGTAGTCATTAAGCAAAGACAGCATGGTTCATAAAAATGCTTGATGCAAAGTGTTTAATTTTGGAAGCATCTACTGACTTCCTCCTTAACTTCCAAACTGAAGTTAATATAAATCATATTTCTGAAGAAAAGAGATTCTGCTCGTTTTGGCATCCTCCATCTCCACTTTAGTTCTTCCAACTGCACTATTGAGCCTTGGAGCCTCTCCTGGCTCCTCGTCTGATAGCTTCCTCTCCCCCTGCTCCCTTGCTGGCATTCAACCTGATTCTTGGACATTTGCCCTGGCTCACTAATTGTTTCTCCTTGTCCTGCTGTTACAGAGCCACTGCGGTCGCTCTCTTGCCATTTCAGTTCAACTTTCCAGGCTTGCAAATGCTTCACCTACAGAGCTTTATGATCTTGCTGTCTTCTGGTCTGACAGCTTACTGAGTTGTACTGCTGCTGTCTTGTGAGACATAACGGCTGCACACACCATGGTCACCCCAGCCTGTGCTGCGGGCAACTAGGTTGGTCCTGGCTGCTGTCCCTGTCTCGTGGAGAACGGCAAGGAGATGGAGAGTAGTCTGTGTACCTTAGAATCACTTGTTGATGTTGCAGTGCTTTCACTGTGTGTGTATTGGTCTGATGATGTTCTTGCTGACACCTGCTCCAAAAGCTTCATGTTTCCAGCCACAGCTCATCTTCCCTGTTAACTGATGTTGAAATCTGTAGTGATCTACCTGTGCTTGCTTAAGCATGGAAAGTTGATATCTTTCACCTTGTGTTCTCTGGAGGACTTGGCAGAAAACAAAACAAGGATGAATGCTGAAGATACTGATTTGCCCATCCATGACTCTTACCATTTTAATCCCATTTTCATGCATGTGATCACTTTGATGAAGTGGTCCAGAGGAGATATATCTATATATCTATATATATATAGATATCTCTCTCTCTCTCTCTCTCTCTATATATATATATATATATATAGTGGTCTTCTATCTCTGGACAATTGGCTCTCTCTTTCTCGCTCCCACCATTTGCCATATGTCTTTTCTAACACCAAGCTCATCTCCTGAACTTATAAACCAGGACTGTAAGTTCTCAAAGTGTAGGCATCGCTTACATTTTCAAAACACCTTTCAGTATGGTGGCTGTGTGGGAAGGCGGTGATGGAAAATAGATGTGCAGTAACAGACCATGGCATCCTGTAGCCATGATCCAGTCATTTCGTCATGACTGAGCACTGCAGCACCATGTGTGACTCTTAGCAAATGCTTGGTCTCACCTGAGTGCCACTGCTCCTTCTCTTATCTTCACTGTGGCATTGCTAGACATGGAGTTAGTAGTTGAAGCTGTACATGCACTGTGAATGCAGTTCCAAAAGAGGATCAGTACCAGGACACCAGAGCTGCCTTTTTAGTCTTCAATCTTGCTGTCAGAAAAGTTGAAGATATTTTAAAAGGTCACAAAAAACCTTATGAAAGAAGTGGAAGTAAAGGAATGGGTCTCCCTAATTCCCCAGATGACACTTCTCTCTCAAGCACAGAGTTGGGTGGCACCCAGTTCAGTTGGCATCTACCTGTGTGCACCATGCTGTCAATGCTGAGGTAGCATGCAAGACCTAACACCAGCCATTATGTGTCCACCGTTGGCCTCACAGTGTCAAGTTAAGACTTTTATATATCTAGTATAAATGGGCTGGTTTTGGAATACACCATAAGTTATGAGCCATCACAAGAGGAATAAGTGGAAAAGCAGCAGTGTGTGAGAGGCTACCATCCTTTGGCTCTGTGGTGGTCAGCTTTTGTTAAGCATCTGATTTGATATTACTCAATGCCACTGAATTCTCCTTGTTTAGTTCAGTGAAAGGTAGTTTAGATATTCAGTTTACAACCAGTTCTCACTATTCTCTTCATACTGCCCTCCTATTCACAAGTGTGTGGCATACAGATGGATTTAAGTTCTGATTTTCCTGTTTTTTTTTTTTTTTGAAGGGACTTTTCTTAC
>NDXB01009796.1:161852-218201 GCA_002631895.1 Agapornis roseicollis
TTTTTTTTTTTTTTTTGAAGGGATATTGAGTACCTGAGTGGTACTCAGCAGCTCAAAGGATTTGACTTGAAATAACTACACTTTTAATTGAAGAAAATGCCATGTGCATTAGTAAGTAGTAAACATGTGGAGGAAAGAGAGTTTGGTTAGCTTCATTCATCATCTTTTAACAGGGAAGCTTGACTTGCCTACCCAAAGGCAGGTAGGGTATTTGTTTTGCTTAGCCTTAAGAACTTTGGCACCAAGCCAAAAGAACAACTCTTTTATCTCTTACTTAAAAATACTTTAAAGCGACAAATATTCAATATAGCAAGAACATTTATGTTGGGACTTGCAGATTGTAGTCTTGTGCTTCAGAAAAAAACCAGAAAATGAAGAGCAGCTTTTTGAGCACAGTTAAACCCCAATAACCAGCAGGTCTTGTTCTGATAATACCTCTAAGATGCATTTGTCAGCAGGTTTGTGACTACCTGGTTACTGTCCCCTGCTCTGAGCAACGCTCATGTCAGATACACTGGCACGTTTCTACCAGTGTCTTCCATTTTGAAATTCAGATGCTCTTTTGCAACAAGCTGCCTACATATAGCAAATGTAATTTGTGATTCCTTTTTAGATACTCTGCAGCTGGTTATTGAAATCAAGTGCATGACCGGATTTTTGCTTCTCTTTCTCTTTTTCTTTTCTTTTCCAGCTATGAAATATGTTGCGTGAGGCCCCATTTCTTACAAGTAAATTCTTTAGCACTGGGGAACAAAAGTTTGTTTATTTGCCTTCTTTCTGGAAGAAGGCTTCGTTGTGTGCTGAAACAAAAGCTGACCAGATATGGATCTCTTCTAATCTGGGTTGATGAGAATTGGCCTTGAAGCTTTTTTCTCTAAAATTTCCACTCATAATTTACTTGTGTGAATATTGAAATAGTTGATGCCTTTGCTCCCATTTTTTCAAGCGTGTGAGGACTTGTTTATTCAGCAGAAAGCAAAGTTATTTCTCAGATTTTGTTGGTGATAAACATGAATCAGGCAGGAAACTGTTGAACTGTGTTGTTCTCCTGCTTCTCATTTGGTCCTCCGCATGTCCTTTGTGTGAGAACACAAGAGATGGAAGCCACCAACTTTCTTCTCTTCCCTAGCAATGGACAAAATCTGACAACTGTCTCCATTCTAGCTTCAAGTACATTTCAAATAACCACAGACATCAACTCCCTGAAGCTTTGTATCCTCAAACCATGTCTTATCCTATTTTATCCTTTACTAGATCCCGTGGAAGATCTCTTGAATATGGGCAAAGCTCCTCTAGCTTACTGGCTCTGAGGTGTGCTGGGCCATACAGGCTGAGATACAATGAGACATCTTTTAAGAAGTAAAATCTATGGTCCTTTTCTTTCATGGAACTGCTCCTGCCTAACAAGTGTCTACTACTTCCTTCTGTTGAAATAATCTATGAAAGTCTTAGATTTTGTCTCTGACAAAAGATTTTTAACAGCTGGTACCAAAATACCATTAATTCATTTCAGGAGCTTTTTGTCTGTCTAAGCTGGAGGCTGAGGTTACAAGTTGAGGTGTCAACAAGTGCAGTGGAGTTGAGAAGACATCAGATTCTATGAAGTGGGAAGCTGACTTCAGCTTCTTCCTGTGGGGAGTGACATATCCTGGTGCATGGCAACCTCATATTCACTTTGCCTTTCCCATGCTGATTTTCTACCCCTCTGTGGGCAGTCTTGTCAGCAGGGCTTGCTCGCAGTAGCAGTGCTGTCACTGAGTTGAGGATACGCAGGGAGAGTTGGGGGAAGAGGTGTCCCTCCTAAGTGCTGTCTACAATTGCCTCAAATACAGGAAAATAAAGAACTGGCTGTCTCAGATGCAGGATGAGGATTGTCTTGGCTTGCACCCAGATTTAAAACTGGTCCACAGCTGGTTTGCATGTCCTGTAAATGGCAGGAAGTCAGAGCTTCCTTTGAACTCCTTAGGTAAAACCCACTGACGTGTACATGCCTGGAGCTTTCAGGTGCTTTGGTAGTGTGAAGGACTGTTACACTGCTTGCTGGACTTTATTTCTGTTCTTTACTGCTGAGGGTGAAGTCAAGTACTGATTTGTCCAGACCCCACATGGAGAAAAAGGTTGTAGTCCTACCTTGTATGTGACTCAGGCCTGTGGCTGGGCTCTCCATTCTCTCTTCCCTCCTGAACTTTGATTATTGCCATGTGTCCTTCAGAAATTAAGTGCCAGCTCCACCATTTTCAGAGGCAAAAGATGCAGTCCTTAAAGTGATTTTGGAATAATTTGATGCTCACATGCTGCAGGGCATCCCACCTAAGTGGTGTGGTGTTCCCATGTGGTCAGTAGCACTCCGCAGTGCAAATAGTGATAGAACACATAGTAAAAAGCAGACTTTTATTCCCTTTGTTTCACTGAAATGTTAATAAATATGAGTGTCTATTTCCTGGAATTAAGAGAACCTCATATTACACTTGTGTTCTTGACAAAAATTTCCTGTACCAGATTTCCTTTTTGGCCAGAATGTGTGGTCCAGCAGAGCCCAGGCCTTTCCTTTTAGATGATTTCCATTAGCCCAGTTCTTTTTAAGAGCATGGGATCACCCTCCTATATACCACAAATACTGTGCTGCTAGAAAGCCTGCTTCACAGATGAGCAATAGTTGGAGAATGACACATTTTCATGTTCATGAGGTGGTTTCAGACACTTCTAACTGTGATTTCATCGCCCTTGGCCAGCAAAATCTGTCAAGGTGGTAAAGTAAGAGATGGCAGATCAGGAGAATGCTATCAGATGTGTGAGAAATGTATTTCTATAAAGGCAGAGGTCAGAAATAAGAGAAGGGCAGTCTGGTAAGATGTGGGATTCCTATGTTAGCTTAAAACATGGTCTAGTTCTGTTATTCTCTGAACAGCAAGAGTGTGAAACAAGCACTGCAAGTCTTGTTCTGTCCTCTCCATCCCTGTGTATGGTTACTTACAGCCTTTCTCTTTCAATTTGCTGTTCTGACTCCTGTTCTTCCCTGAAGTCCTGGGGTGTCCACGCAGTGGTATGGAGAGGACAACTCATTACCTCTACCAGCATGAACATCCAGTGTACAAATGAGTCTGATCCACCACTGGGAATAGAAGTGTGATCATTTTGTTGCAAATCTTGAACAAATGTGAACAGCAATTATTTATTTATTGATTTTTCACCCCTTCTTTTTTTGATGTGGGTCATGCGTGTTTCCGGAAGCCACGCTGTGTGTGAACAGATTGTTTAATTTTCTCCAATTCAGATTATGTCTGTTTCAGATTGGGATTTTACTCTGAACATGGTGTGGTTCTTTCAACAGCACTGAATACTTTGGAGTGATTGTCATTGAATTGGTGTAATGATGTGTCTTGTCAGGGCTGGATCCAGCTGTGGCGTGGCCTGATGGACGCACAGCTGTTGCCCTGCCACGTGACTGCCTGGTTGCACACGTGTTTTGGTCTGTGAAGGGGTGGAAATGGGACTTTATTTCCCTAAGGCCTCTGCCGCTCTTGTTATTTCTGTCCCTGTGTGTTGCCAATGGCTACCAAAGAAAATGCCTAGTAGAAAACTGGAAATATAATACATTTTTAAAGCTATTTATAGAGAAGCTGTTTCAAGAGGTTTACAGCACTTTAAACCTTCATATATTTTGTAGGTTAAATTGGTATACTAACTGATAATCTTCCCTTTAGAGAACTTGCTTTCAATCAGTCTTAACATACAGTTGGTGTTCTCTATAGGTAGTTCTTCCACCTTTTAGCCAGTTCTGTGGTAATGGTTGTTATGCTTCCAGCAGTGCAATGTAATTTCATTTGTATGATGCTCCTGAGCAGGTAAAGCTGCTCTTCTAATTTTTGAGTCATTCTTGAATTTTATTTCAGGACATAACTTGGCAAGATGAACACTCAGCTCCATTCTCCTGGGAAACAAAGGTAAATATGCAGCAATTTTGTTTTCAATGTTGGTTTGTCATTATGTACTGTTCCTTGTGCACTTACACTGTCTTCGTTTTGAGACTTGACAGAACAATGTCACCTTTATTCTGTGAGAGCTGTGCAAAGTGACCATCCTGCAAATGAAACAGGACTGGTGGCTTTGATTTACATCAACAGAAACACAAATGTACTTCATGGACCAGTGTTCTGGCCTCAAGTGCAGGTGTAATACTGAGTCATTACAAATTACTTGGAGTTTTGTTGTTGTGAACTTTTAAAACAACTTTCCATGTTAACACCAGTGTCTCAGATATTGTATAAACATAACTGCATTTCACTTCTGACATCAGGAGTAAAGTAGCTAGGAAATGGAGTGAGAAAGTACAGATAACTAATAACCTCAACGCATTCTTTGTTAAAGCCTTGTCTTCAGCTTTTTGTTACATGCTAGAATACAATAAAACCTGTTCAGCCTGGGGCTATGCTAGAATTGTGTTATTTCTTCTCCAAAAAATAATGAAATAAAGTATTTTGCTATGGTGGGTTGGGTTTGGGTTTCATCCCTCTCTTCCCCCCTGTACCTCTGGTGTTTTGTTAAAGCACTGTTTATGATGGGATTCTCATAAGGCTGACACAGAGCCAGAGCTCTCCATCTTTCTGAACGTGCAGTGGGAGGAAATACAGTTGCACCATGTGTGTGGCTTAAAATCAAGTTTGCTTCTTCTTGAAGAAAATCTGGGAGCAAAATCACAGCTCATTGCCTTTCTAAACTGGGTATGGTGGGCATGGTAAGTTTAATCACATTTTAAACTCTCTCTTTTCTGGCTTTATCTGCCAGAGAAAGCTGCTTTTCCCCTGTTTCTTCCAATTTTTGCCCTTGAACTATGTAGATAATCTTGTCTGACCTTACAAATATAATCTTAGCCTAATGCGGAATAATCATTTGGAAATGCCAGTGAATACTAAATTAATCCGGTTGACCCTAGACGACTTGTCAGCCTTCCCATCTCAAGGTCACTGCTGGTAGCTAGCACCCCTTCCCTGCTTTTCAGATACTAATTAACCTATAACTTGTTGTGATTCTTTGGTCCCTGCAGTCTACAGTGCTGCAATTTAAGAGAAAGCAGTGCTAGTCTTCACTTGCATTAAAGCCCCCTTACAAGCTGTGGTGGTTCAGGAGCCAGTGGAGGATTTCCTGCAGTGGAAGTCTGGTAGCTCAGGCAAGCCCTCCTGTCTTTCAGGACCCTTAGAAGAAGCCACCACTGGTTTTTAGTGTAATACTAAAGAGGTTTTCAGCATCGGTGAAACTGTCAAGAAAAGAAAGGCAGTGAGAAGAGTGTAGAGCTCACTGACAGTAGGGTGAAATAAATCATATGTTGGACACAGCAGTGTTGTCTCTCCCTTACTTTTTGGCGCAAATGCTAAAACTCAGTTTTTGGGATGCGATAGCTGTAATCAGACTTCTAGGCTCTGTCTTGATGGGATTTTTAAAGTTTTGAATATGTGAACTTCTGGAGATAGTGCTTTGTGTAATACACTGACCAGTGATCTACGATGAGATGCATCTGCACTCAGATGGATTTTCTCTTTAATTGGTAGTTGTCTTTTCTTTTAAATACTTGTATGTTTAATGAAGTGTTTTTTAACCAAGCCTGGGGTTTGTCCCTTGCTGATTAAGATTTATTTTTACCTTCTTCCTGGTGTCTGAAAATAAGGAACTGAAATGGATAGATGCTCTAGTTTCATGCTTCTCTGTAATGAATGGAGGATCACAGAATGATATGGGAACACTTGTGTGACTGATGAGAAAAGCAAGATTGGAGGAGGTTGCTTTAGAAATAGTTGTTTCAGCTAATCAAGCTCTACTTCCCTCTTTTTCACTGCCCTCTCCTTGCTGAAAAGAGATGAAAGCTGTGCCTCAGCTCTAGGTTGAGAAGTTGCATGAGTTTTTCCTCTAGCAAAACTCTAGAGAGTTTTGTCTGGCTTTTACAGGGTGTGTGTTGGTTGGATTGTGTGGGTTCTTCCTTTTGTTTTCTCCCCAGTGCCTCATACTGTGTCAGCCTTTTAGCCAAATCCTTGGACTGCTGAGTCTTCCATTTCTAAAGGTGGAGATCCTGCTTTCTGCTTACTCTTTGATGTCTTCCCTAACCAAGTACTTTAATGAAATAATTATGGAAGGCAATTTCTCCATGAGGTACTGGCTGAGGAAAAAGTGTCCTTCTCCAATTGGTCCAGCATGGGGAAACAGTGAGGAAACCTGAATGAACTGTTTTAATAAGGTTGGTATGTTGTAATGCACGTTCAGTGCCTTGTGAGCCAGATCTGTTCCCACAGTTACTTCAGGCTGTCAGGCTCTTTCCATTCCATGAGCTCTACCCTGTGATGGGTTATTCTTTCCATAATATTCTTTTCCCCAGTCTCCCTTTAATTCAGAGGTTTTGGTTTCATTATTGTCGTGATGGTGAAATTCCTTCATTCTTTTGCAGCTTTGCGTGAATGTGCTCTGTCTTACACAAGGAAGGGAATGTGGTCTTTGCCTTCTGATTTTGAAGAGAAGGAGCAAATAGAGAAGTAAATCAGTAAAACCAATAGGCACCTTTTTCTGTTTGCGTGTTTGTTTTGACATTGAGACATTTAAAATACTGGTATTTTTAGTAGAAAACTGCAGCACTTCTCAGAAGGAAAACAACTTGGGAAGCGATGAGTTCTCATGGCATTGCAAATAAACTGACTTTTTAAACTAGAGATTGAATTGGGAGTGATTTGTGGGTGGAGCCGTTACGGACATAACATGTCTTGAAATATGGGTTACATTTTTAACAGGAGCTAAGGCCAGATTTATGAACTTAGGGCATTCTATTTATGGCTTCAGGTTTAAGTGAGATGAAAGCTGCCATTTTGGCTGAGTTTAGCCTTTGAGGTTTCTTGGTTTGTTTGAAGTAGAAAGTCAGTGAAACTCGGCATGGGCGCCAAGATATAAATGGAAAACAAGACTCGTGCCTGGGTTTGGAAATAAAAATTCTCTGCAACTCTTCCTGAACTCAGAACTTTCTGGTTTTGATGTGTTTAAAAAAAAAAATAAGAATTAGTAATGGGCGGAAAATATCATTTCAGTCTGCCACCTCAGCTGACATCCTGGATGCACAGAGCAGCAGGGAGCAAGCTGCTCATAATTCATGCTCTTAACTGAAATAGGGTTTATTCCAAATGCTTAAATTTGAAACATCCAAAAATTTGTTGGTCTTGATACAGGTAGAATAGTTGTGAAGGCAGCTTTAGAGTCCTTCTTGTACTTTTCTCTTTTTAACTTCTGGCTTTTTTCTTCTTCAGCTCTCCTACTTTCGACAGGCTCTCAAATAGCTGTTGAAAAGAGCAGTGTTTGAGGTGTGTTAAAAAACAAACAAACCAGACACTAAAAGAGAAAGTGTCAAGCTTCAATCCCTTCAGTAATCTGGTTGCTGCCTCCCTGTCTGAATTCCTTAATTACCTTGCATGGAAGTGATCTGATGATCATTTAGAAAGGAAAAAAAAAAATGTTGCACTTAGAAAAGTTGTGTTTCGCAAACTGTTTCCTTTATCTAAAAGACTAAATATCCTTCTTTGTACAAGTCCTAGTTGGTTTGGGGCTTTTGTTTGCTGTTGTTTTTTGAATATTAAGAAAGTGGCAGAAAGAATTTATCCCCTCCTTCCTTAGCAGCCTATATTAGAAATTTTTTTACAAACCATACTTCAGTGTGATTGTTTTAATCAAGCTGGCATAAATGGCAGTGCTTCCTTGGAAGGAAAAGAGGAGTGATGCCTGAGGTTTTGGGGTTTTCCTTCACTTTTTGATCTAGACTGCAGGCATTTAAACAGTGCTGTAAGATTGCCATTGACTATTTGCTCTTGAGCAAAAAAATGACCTTTGGTAATAGTAGCTGTGTTCAGGGTTTATTTTAATCTTCATTGCCAGGTGTTCTCAGCTAAGGATTCAGTTGCCTGCATCAGTCTTTAGACAGTTTATGAGCATAAACCCATGCACATACCTGATACTATCAGTATCCTATCCAGTATCTCGTGATAGCGGCAGACTAGATTGCTGGTCTTACTACCAAAGAACAGATCATTAAATTCCCTCTGAATCTCCATACTATATATCTTTGGCATTGTCTTTCTGTGTGGATGAAAATTACTTAGATTGGTTTTGAGCGCTTTGCTCTTTTGCACTTTTGAGTGTTTTGCCCTCACAATTGGTCTCTGCTGACCTAAGGATTTCTTTCTGACTCTCAGGAGATCCTGAAAACACCCACCGTGTGCACAGGAAACAAAGCAAAAACTGCAACTGCTTCGGGTCCCATATTTATTTTGGTTTTGTCCATTCAGCAAAGCAAAGTCATCTTCTAAATCACTTTAAACTTGGCTTTCTTACCTCTGCATATCAGGCTGTGCTTAAAACAAGCTGCTTTTGACAGTGTTTCTGCAGTCTTTGTCTCAACGATTTGGATTTTTCAGGCTGCCAAGCAAAACAATTTGTTTTGGCTGTTGTTGACTTGACTGTTTAGTAAAATACTACACATGCCTGGTAAGTGAATAAGATGCTTAAAAAAAACACCAACAAAACCCAAAAAAGCAAGCTCCTGGCTTCTTTGTCGTCATCTTGTTTTTAATATAAACTTATGAACTGAGTCCTGATTTTATACAGTATCATTAAATCATTTAGTTCTTAGTGTGTGGTGCTTCTCTTTTGGAATACATGGCTGCCCATCGGTATGTACAGCCAGTGCTATGATTTGGTGGATTATCCCTGCCTTGAGACTGAAGTTACGTCTGGATTTTTTAATTCAATAAGTAGAATTCCTGAGTACCTTAATATCATCTTTTAAAGAAAGATGGACACAGAACTTCCTAAACCCCACAATGTGTAATATTACTTATTAGACAGAAAGATGATCCAGGACCTAGTCATCCTTTATTTTAACCCTTGGAATGGTTTGGGGCCAGAGAGATGAGACTGAAAAGAACAGACTTCTAGGTTTGGCTCCCCACTCCCCTTAATACATTGAGAACGACTTTCTCATGCAATATCTTGAAAATACTATTGCTGTTAATAGCTTTTATTTGAATTCTGATAACTTTTAAAAATCACAGTTGGGATTGTACTGGCCTGTCCATAAACTCTCAAGGCTTTCTGGGCTGAACAGCTCCCAGAAATCCAAATGGTGCAGAAAAGAAGTATTTGTATTTACTTCTTTAGATGGGGAATTAACAGTACAGAAACTGCAGCTCATTCATTCAGTGTCATACAAAATCAGTGATAGCAGCTGGAGACCGAAACCGTATCTCGAGAATCCCAAACTCTACCTAAATGACAATTCACTTTTAACCATCAGATCTTGCCACAGTATAGGCATTTGCTTCCCTGGGGTGGCAGCTGGTAGGGTGCCACAAGGGCAGTTCTGCTGCTAAATGCTCAAGTGCACACAACACAGCTCACAGCAGTTCTGTCTCTGCCTGAGAAAAGCAAACATGTGGTACTGCCACCATGAGTTCGATGGGGGCCAGGAGAGATGTGCATCAAGATACTCTAATGGCTGGCTGGCTAAGGGAAAAAGAAATGTATTTTTTTTGGGGAGGGGAGGGGGAACTGTCTTTCAAAAGTCACCCTTCCCCCTCCTGCTGACCCAGTCAATTGTCAATTTGCATTCTGATGTAAGAAACTGAATGCAGAACACTAATTAAACTTGCATTTCTAATGTCTAGTCACTCATTAGAATGTACAGTATTACTCATGACTTAGAAGTCAATCTGGGGTATTTCAGATGTGGGTGTTCTCCCTCTGTACATGAAATTGTCTCCCTACTTACACTGCTGCTCGGTTGTTGGGTTTTTTTTTGGTTGGGTTTTGGTTTTTGGGGGGTATTTACAGTATTGTTAACTTTGTGACTTGAAAGATACTGCATATTAATAATTTTCTTCCATCAGCTACATTTCATAGGGATTCAGATGTCTTAAGTGAATTTGAAAGTGGAATAGAAGCATTATATGTTTCAAGGAGAACAGGATAACTTGTGACTGGTCCACAGAAGTTTTTGGCTTCTTGAGCTAAATGTTAGAACTGTATATCTGACCTCATGGGGCTGTATTAACATCATGCTGAGATGCAGTGCTCTCAGAACCTGTCAGGATGGTCTTACCTCCTTTTCTTTTCTCGGGGGAGAAGGCAAATTCCTGGAGAAGTATTTTCATTCCTGTTATTCCATGTCAAGTCATGACCTGTTTGATCTCCAAAGCACACTGCGACACAAATATGCAGTCATAAATGTTGAGTTGTCTTGTTTTCTGAAAAGGAAAGGTGTACATCATATTGTTTCCTTTCTAAAAGGACAAAGAGGGCATCATCTCCAGAACGTAGTCACGAGTGAGCTAGAAAGGGTACAACTGCCTGAAGTTGTGCTGTAGTGCCACACTCTTCTCTACACCTGAAGCAATCTGCCACTTCCAAACCAGACCTCTGAGCTGATATTTGAACCCATACATAACTTAAAACATGACCACAGGCAGTGGCTTTTGCTCCACAGCATAAGAACTTCCCAGGAAGCTTGACTTTGCTTGTCTGTCTTGCTGCCATTTCTAATTTTTGTTCTAACAGACCCCTACTTCCCTTCTATCAGTGTTTTTCCTGGACCTTACTTCTATCACTGTTCTGGTGGATCTGGGGCTCTGATGGCCCCTCTGTCCTCTGGACACTGATTGTCCCTCTCTCTGTGGCTGGAGGGTGAAGGAATCATATTAGTGGAACTGACTGCTGATGTAGTGGCCTTAAGCTACTGTCATCTCTAATGTGAGTCCTGAGGCAGGCAGCTCAGAAGGAAGACTGTTGAAGGACGGAAAGCAGCTCTGTTTTAATACCTAAATTACAAGGTAGAAATCTTCCAGGATGGATTCCCCCTCACTCCCCTCTTTGGATATTGGGGAAGTACAAGTTTATTTCATATTGCTGCTTTTTTTTAATCAGTTCTGAAGTCTTAAAGCATCTTAACTTCAGAATGGTAAATCTCTATTCCGCATTATTGCCAAATAAGCTTAGGGAAATAAATCCCTATTTTTTAATATAGGGAATGGCAGTCACTGTAAATAATCCTCAACATCACTGAACCCATAGTTTGTTTATGCAGAATTTATTTAGGGAAAAATACCCTGCTCTTAATTGGGTTTTGTTTAAAGAAATAAAAATGAGAGCACTCAGGTTTTTCCTTCTTGCAGGCAGGGTGGGGGGTTGAGCTGTTGGGTAAGAGTTGCACGTATCCTTGTACTCACCTTAATTTAGCTGAGCTATAATTACACATCGCTTGTTTATGTTCTGCATCTTTTGATAGCAGAGTATATTGTTAATGGAAGCACAGAACTTGGTGCTTCTTGCCTGTAACCCTGGAAAAATATCTATGGTGTCTGATTGTTTAAAAAGCTGGGGCGCTGGTCCCTGAATCAAATTGTGTGTCATCAGCTGCTGACTGATTAAAAAAATTGGTTGATAAATAATCAGTTCCTGAGTTAACATTTGCACTTTGATGAGTAGTTTCTGAATATTAAACACTAGGCACGTGGGACCTGCTAGTTGTAGAGTCCCTTTGAACTTAACATGCACAATAACGTAGCACTCAAGATCAAACACTTCTAGTGAAAATGATATTTAACTGGGGCTTGTTTTAGATGCATAGGTGCTTTTGCAATTTTATTCAGGGAAGTAAAATGGGGAAAACATCACAAATCTGTAATGAACTTCAAAAGTATTTATTAACTGCTTGCATTTGAAATGTATTCTGATTTTATTTTTTTTTTTTTCAAAAATAAGCAGGTTTTGTTGCTTTATTTTACTTTTTTATAGTTTGTTCCATTTTACGAATGCAAGTCTAGACATTAGGTTGTTCTTTTCTGGCCCTTGCTATGGTGCTGTGCTCCTAAATACAGTAACTCTTACGTGTTCCTCAGAGTGAAATAAGGCTTAACTTTTATTAGCCTAAAGGGGGTCCAGCCAGTTAACAGTCAAGGTTACTGAAGCTGTGATAAGTGAAATGAACATTTTGAAGTACTGTTTGCTTCTGGGTGGCTTTTGCAAGATCTGTATCATGCTCTAAGTGTGGTCGCTTACTTCCTTGACCTGGTGTTACCTCTCAGAAACCAGTACAGTTATCTGCACTGCAAGGGAAAACAAAACAAGGCTCTGGAATAAGGGAGGAACTGGTCCTGCTGGAATTGTTTCTTTTCCTTCAGAGGGGCATTAGAATCATAAAATGCTCTTATCTACACATACCCGTTACATCTAATCCTTTATCTTGGAAGTAGTTAGAGTTTTAACATGTTGCCAACTATTTCAAAGACTATAATGGAAGATTGTCTTTTAAACTACACTGTAAAGCTTTTTTGCTTTATATTTTCATGTAAAACATCTGTGGCTTCCAAAATGCCATTCAAATGTTTTATGGCTATGCATGCTGTGCATTGCTATCTTGGATGGTATCAGGTAACTCAAATATGATTGGCTTTCTCTGACTCCTGTGAAGCAAGGCTAGGGCTAGCAGTTCAGACTTTTAAGAAGTACTGGTTTTATGTAGCTATAAAGGTAGACATTTATGGGGAAAATGTGTAGCTTTGCTGTGGTATCTGCTATCTGGGAGTTGCTTAGCTGTGGGTGAAGGTGTTATCTATGTGACTCAAGATCAGAAGTTCAAAACTGTGTCATTGTGAAGGGCTTTGAAATACTGTATGTCTTTAACCCTGAACAGAGTCAGATGGAGTTCAGCATTGCATCTCTGTCCATACAAGAACAAGGTGGTGCCCAGTTGCAAAATGAACAGAGGCAGCCTGTTAAAGCAGCACCTGGTGTCCAAGTCCCTAAATCTTCACAGGCCAATAAGACCCCTGGCTCTGATGGGTTGATAACATCCAGAAAAGAAGAGGAGTCCTCTTTCTGGAAGATAAATGCAGAGCGCTCAAAGTTTGAAGGACACAAGTCTGAGTTCCAGTCCCTCACTCCCAGCCAGATCAAGTCCATGGAGAAAGGAGAGAAACCCCTTCCCTCTTTCTACAGACAAGAGTCTACTCCAAAGGAGATGGCAAAAGCTGAGAAGCCCAGCATTACTAAACCAGAGAAGTCTGTTGCCCCCAGCCTACCTTCTGTATCTCTTGAATGGGAGAAACCTCGACCCGCTCAACTCCCTGCTAGTCCTCTTGATGACTTCTTTCTTCCTGATCCACCACAGGACCTGGCATCTTCTAGGACAAACAAGGAAGATCCTGATGGTAGTATACTCACAGATCTGCAAATGCCTGGACAGGTAAGGACTGCTATATCCACTGTCCTTAGATTTAAAAACTTTAAATCTAAGCATTACGTCTTTAAAAAACTAAAAAGCATATAAAAATCCGACAAGGCTGCTCTAGAAGATTGGGGACTCCTTAGAGCATTAAACCGTAGCTAAGCTTGATGGCTTTTTATCCTGCAAATCCAAAGATTTCTACTTAACCAACACGTTAACTGATATTGTTTGTTTCAGTCGAGTATTTGTCAATGTAATAAAGTGCATAGGATAAAAGCATCATTTAAATATAATGCCAGAAACACTGACATGGCATCCAGTGGCTAACTGACAGCAAGCTACCTAGCAGTTTAGGGTAAAGGGCTTGCTGTATCAACTAAACAGTTTGGGGTTTTGTTTGTTTTTTCTTAAAACAGCAAAACATGGAAAAAAATTAAACTTCAGATAAAACTAGAGTCTAGAATACTTCATTGCTACACACAGCATAGCAGTGAATGTCAAAGTAGTGTCTCAGCTCTTTTAAGTGGTAGCCCAATGGCCGCACCCCAGTGCTTTGTCGCAGGCAGCTGGCATGCTTTCAAATGTGTTTTTTCTCTAAGGTCCAGAATGGAACTGGAACGAGCTTCCAGAATTCGCCTTCTTAATGTTTGGGGGTTTTTTGGTTTTAATAAAAAAATAACGTTAAGCAGCTCAATAGCCAACTGAAGGTGTTTAAAAAGCAAATGCTGATCTGTGAGAGAAGAAAGGAAACAATAGGATATGACATTATAAGGGAAAGAAAAGGAAAAGATGTGAAGCCTGAAAACTGTGAACTAGAGGAGTTGTTCTTCAAACAGGGCTGTGCAGTTCTGTTTGAAACCTGTGGCATCACTCTGGCATAAGCCTGACATAGACTTTCAGCATGTCACACAGATTTTTCTCTTACATTTTCCCAACAGTAATTGTTTAAATTCCAGACAAGATGATGTAAGGTCAGATAGATGCAGCATGAGGTAAATACTTGCAAAAGAAATAAGTGGTAGCACTTAGGAGAGGACAGTACTTAAGCCTCTTCAATACTTGGAGCCCTATGTCGGGTTTGTTTTGTTGTGTTTTTTCTAAGAGATAATGCTTTTTGAGCTGTTTCACTACAAGTTGTGACCATGGTAATCCTTTAATTTTACTTAAAGGCTTTGTCACGTTTTCCTACAAATTAATGGTTTGTTACAGTTCTCATTCCTTTGTGAATATTTTCTAGGTAAGTGAAATAGTTTGACAAGCCTGATTTTATTTTTTCTTTAAATGTCATGGCTAGAAGTGCAGCACTGCAGGAATGCGCACATTCTTGATGGCCTAGTAAATAACTTGTCAACAAAGTTTAAAGGGTGTATAGTTTTCTGGAAACAGCTGGCTGTCATTCCAACAGGCAGTCCACTGAATAAGTAATGCTTACATTCTGTGTCTCATTCTCCGCAATTCCCACTGTAGTCTAACTATTGAAACAATATTTTGCCTGCAGACCTTTACAAGAATTTTGTTTTTTATCTGGAATTGCCTTTTTGGTCATTGTGAGTATTTTTCCATGTTTAGCATTCTCTGGTGTAGGTTCTTAGGTATGCTAGAGCAAGGTAATGAAATGTTGGCAGCCAACATTTTAAACTTTGTTTTGTAGATAGGCAGTCGAATACTGAGTTTTGTAGATAGGTAGTCGAATACTGAGTTTGTAATACCATAATTAACAACTACATCTCATTTCTTGTCTCTCTTTTCTTTTTTCCCTTGCAGACTAGTACAAGCAATGTTATCTTGAAGACTGGCTTTGATTTTCTAGACAACTGGTAAAATACACTTCAGAATAGATCAGATGAGTTTCGGGGAAGGAGTGGAATATCTTGCTCCTTGTACATTAACTGACTAGCATTTGTGTCTTTTTTAGAAGTAAGTTTCAAACTCTTAAATGTTGCCTTTGTATAAACTTTTGTAATACCATAAGCGATTTTGGTTTTTTAAACAGTGATAGGAGTGTGGTTTCATTTGGGTATTTTTTTAATATCTGTTAAAATTTTTAGTAGCTACTGCGAGAAGTTACCATACCCGTGTTAAAGAAAAACAGATGAGAATCTTCACGTGCTACAAGTGGAACTGACAGGACCAGATTGCTGTTCCCAATTGAAACTTTGCTGGCATGGCTTGTAAGAGATAGTGTAGCACATGCAGTGGTTCCAAATAAGCAAGTAACTCCATACTTTAGAAAAGTAGCAAAAACAGTATGGAAAAAAAGCATACAGATGAATTGCATTGATCTCTATACGTCATTTTGTTTGAAAGTAACTTTTGTACCACTTACTTGAAAACACTTTTCTTTTAAAGAGGGCAAAGGCATTGCCAAAATGATGGATCCAAAGAAGCACTGTGTTTGTACCCTACAAATCTGCTAAAATAACACAAGTATGTTAGAAAAATGACCTGGGGAAATGACAGCTTTTTCTGGTCTTCGGATTAAAGATGTGGGGGTGAGTGGAGTGGAATGGGATAACACCTAATGAATGGGAGAAACTATCGTCAGGGAACACAAGCCTAATTATTTCACTGCCTCCTTACTAGAGCATAACTCTTTGTGATAGTAGTGCTGGAAGTACAGCACTGAGAATTGCTGGAGTTTAGATTACCTTTGTGTCAGGCAACCACTATGTTTATGGGAGGTTATAGCAGTATAAGGCTTCTTTGTTTTTTAAGCAGCTTATCGTCTCAAGGACTCATCAACTTTGGTGCTTTTTCCTCCTTGTGGGTACATTTTCTTCAGTGTTCAAGATGTGGGTTACATTCATTCCTGAGGTGCAGAGGCATCTCAAGGTGGCCCTCAGAAGACTTGCCTCCAGTTCTGCTTTTGAATGGTCTTTGGTGTTTTAAATGTAGAGAACAAGACTAGCTGTCATTTGAATCTGTTGTCTCTGAAATGCAGCATGATTTACACACTGACTCTCACTGTGTTTACCTCACCTTGAAGCCTTAATTCCCCCTACGCACAGCTAGTGACTGGTCTGCTCCAATGCCAAAGGTTTGACCTTTCCCTTTACCTCAGCAATAGTCCCATAGTATTTGTTTGGGGTAGAAGGCAAAACACAGGGGTCTAATGGGTCCCAGCCAAGGCTATGAAGGTCACGATCTCCTAGACTGTAATTGTGCTATGCTTCTCATGGATTAGCACTTGACATTTGATTCAGTGCCAGGGGCAGTTAAATGTGCAGAATTGGATGCTGCAGGATTGTCTTCTGCCTGTTACAGGAAGTTTGAGATGTCCTGGGAAAATCCTTGCATCTAAGTGATGTGCTGCTTGTTCTGAACGAGAGCAGGATGTTGATAAACATTAAACTTACTTGTTGATGACGGAGAATGCTGTAAGCAACCACCAAGCCCAAAACCCCAAGTTTTTCTAGTGTTTTCTTAAAGGTTTCTTAGCTAACGAGGAAGACTGCCACAGAGTTAAGTGATTCAGTAGCCTCCTTATTGATAGACTTCCAAAAGCTTCTTCACATCCTTCCTGAGATGTACAGACTCCTGTAACTGGTGGATATTGTCTCTGCATTCAGCAGTTCAGAAAACACTTGCTGTTTCTGCCAGCCTGGACTTTACTGCAGTTTTTTCTTCGCTGACCATTTTTAGCATCCAGCATTAATCCAGTTTAGAACAGCTTTAGCACAAATTCTTCAGGTGTGTAATTAGTGTTGACTTGCACCTTCTTTTCAAATCTGGCAGATATTAACCCTGGGGCTTACAGTTACCAGTGAATCTAGTTTGCTGTACATTCAGCTGCTGGAAAGTTGTAAATTGAAGGTGAAGATGCACGTTCTAATCTTGCTTTGATATGGGGAGATCTAAAACCAAAGTCTCCTACTGACATTTTAAACCTCTGCTAAATACCTTAAAGCTTCTTAGGGAAGAACCTGGGCTGCCTGTCGATTCCGTCGGCTAACTCGACCCTAATACACATTGGGACCAGCTGGTAGAACATGCTGCAGAACTTTTTACTTATCCTGGTAGGTTTTTGCTGTGCTTTGACAAGAGTTGATGCTCCTTCTTTCTTTAGTATGTTTTTATTAAACATTCTTACAAAAAAATGTACTTGGTCACATTTTATATTAACGATGTTTTAATAAAGTCACTTTAAATAGAACATTCAAGGCTTTTGTGTTGCTTTGTGTATTGTCCTTTAATCTCTGCTTTCCTCAGTGCCATTTGAGTTGCTTGGGGCATCTTGAATCTGCCAAGAATGATCTGGTGTAGAATTTAGAAACTTGAGTTTTTCAGATCAGGAAAAACAAATCAATACAGCGCAGTTGTTTCCCAGGCTTTTAAGTGAGGCTGTTTGGAGAAGTGTCTTTGCTTTATCATCTTATCTGATGGCTGGGGACAGGTAAAGACTAAAATCTATTTGTATTTCACTGTAGTAAACTTAAACCTAATACACACAACGCACACACGCAATATCTTCAGGTAATTCAAAGTAGTATCTGGATATAGATTGCAGGAGCAATTTGAAAATGGCATGTCATGGTTTAGCCCCAGGTGGCAACTGAACACCACACAGCCATTCATGCACTTCCCCCAAGCAGGAAGGGGAGAGAATCAGAAGAGTAGAAGTGCAAAAATGCATGGGTTGAGATTAAACTAAAGACAGTTTAATAGGGAAAGCAAAAGCCACGAACACAGGCAAAGCAAAATAAGGAGTTCGTTCCCCACTTCCCACTGGCAGGCTCACTGGACTTAGTGCAAAGGAACAGAACTGGCAATGACAAGCTTTCATGCAGTTTTCCTTTCAGTTGATAGTTACATTATGGGTTTTAAAAGCATGTCACAGCAAGGAAGATTCTAGCACAGGCTGCTGGGTAGACTCACTTTCTGCCTTTTGCCTTATGCAGCAAGTTATCAAGGTGTAAGAGACTCAAATGTGCACCTACAAGGATAGTTTTCCCTCTGCATGCCCACAGTCCCATCTTCCAGAAATATATTTTGAAAAACAACTCTATTTCTTTGTACTTGAGCTGAATTTCTGCCAACAACTGAAAAGGCATTTGAAGAATTGGTTAGGAGAGAATCAACACCCAATTAAAGGGGTGGTATTTCAACTATATTTAGGATCTGGCCTACACATAGTTTGCTTCAGTCTTGTTTAAGCTCCATCTTAAAAGCCCTCTCATAAAGGCATCTGCATGCTGTCTCAGCACATGGAGTCAGCAGACAGCATGACTGAGTGAAGACTTGCAGAGTATAAAACATGCCGTGGCTGCCTGCCGAAAGATAGCAATTGATTTACTTATTGGTGACTTCAGTCATAGTTGCTGAGGTTCAAACAGCACAGAGGTGTCTTTGAGACTATGGCTATGGAAAATCACTCTTATTGTCCCCTATCCACATATGAGCTTTACACCTCAATACATAATACAACCAGCAGGTTCACAAGGAGGACTTACAGCTTCATCTGACCTCCCACCATATGGGGAGCTCTGACAACACTCTCTAGAGTCAATGGATGTGAGGTGGGAGATAATCACAAGATTGGTTTGCATCCCTAACCCATCAGTTCCCCACTGGTACTGAACTGCAACCAAAAGATGCTGATCTGGGACCCAGTTTATTAGACCCTATGTGAGCAGAGAAGGAAATCTCAATTCTTGACATTCTTCTTCAACAGATCTTCTATCCCCTAAAATCGTCTTCCAAGGGGCATGGTCCTTGTTCTCCTCTATGCTCTTCACAGTGAAGATGCCAAGGCGCAGTCAGCAGCTCAACCTGCTCCTCACCAGCAACCTGATTTTCCTGCCAGGATACGTTCCCATGTACAGCACAGCGAAGGTGCCTTCTGTTAGGGAGTTGTTGGGCTGGACAATCGCCTGTTACTCCTTAGCCAGGCTTGGCTGAAGCCTGGCAGACATGTCTCTACTCACTTTCAGCCCAACACATCACTTTTCAAGCTTAGCAGTTTGCATTGAGCATCACTGTGAATTTTACTCTGAATGTCTTCTGGGGAAGAGGATTCCATTAGGTAACCTCTAAATCACAGCTTCTATCATCAGCTCTGCTGCCTAATGGATGTGAAACTTGGACCTCATACAGGACCAAGATACTGGGCTGACTGCCCTTGTCAGGTCAGGATTTTACTGGGATGCCAACAAGTCAAAAACCATGTAGCTGCCCCGAAAATAGCTTACTGCAGTTTCCTATAATGCTGGTTTCCAAAATGAACAAGGGAATAAAGGAAAAACAAAAAGAGATGGGTGGGGGAGGGAAGAAGTCTTCTGTGTGTTTTGGATGGTTCAATGATTTCAGTGACCAATCACAGGCTTACACAAGGGCCGGACCTTAGCCTCAGCTTCCCTTGTTACCAAAAGTGGCAAGAGTGCTGGCGACCCTGAAGTTCAGCTGGCTATTTGCCTCCTGGGCTTCTCTGTGGTCCAGTAGCCAGAGTGAAGGCAGCCTTTGGAAATTTCCAACTTGCAGTTAGATGTAAAGTATGTTACGGGGATTGTTTTTTGTTAGGAAAAGATGCAGTGCCATGCAGCACTGCAGCAGAGACACGAGAAGAAAGAAAGATGATGGAAGAAGGTATAATGTTCATATGGGAGGAGAAGACTCACCATGGGCCCTCTCCACCCTGACATTTCCTTCCTACGTGAGCTGAAGCACTGGCTCCAATTAGCTTGGTGGCAAACTTGTAGGAAGCCCACGCTTTATGACAGCTGTTTGTTATTAAAGGGTTGACCGAACATCCTGCTCTCCTTGCCACATTTTTCAGAGCTTACATCTGCCAAGAACGAAACTTCTGATGTGTGCCTATAAGCTTATGTGTAAGAGAGCCTGCTCTGGCCTGGCTGTTGTACCGAACCCTTTGACTTCCACCCCTGTTTGGCCAGAGCACAGATGTTTGCCAGAGCAAATGTCTGTGGCCAGTAATTATAGGTTCTTTTTCACTTCTCCATCCTGGGAAACTGAGCCCACAGCAACCGGTGACTGCTTGAGGGACTGAGTTGCCCATAGCTGCTGCCCAGGGCTGTGCCATTGCCTCCAAGCCCTTCAGCACACCCCATGACCTGCACCCCACTGAGCTGGCTCTGGGAATGGAGTGTGGCCAAAGTCACAGCAGAAGTACCACTGCCCTGCCAGCACCCAAGTACAGCCTCTTGCTTGTCCTCTGGTTTGTCCTCCCTGGCTCTCATCTCACCGAGAGAATGGTCTTGCTGTCACTGAAGGTCACGCAGCATCACATCAGCAAGAAGATGTAAAGTTGCAAGACATTTTAATAATATAGCTAGATGTCAGGTGCTTCCTTGCACCAAGGCACACTCAGCATATTGAATTTCATGCATATCTTGGCTGTATTTCCTCCAGAAACCACTAAAAGGAGTTGAGAAAGGGGAAGACAATGCTAGGTCAAATAATTCTGATTGCCCAACCTTTGGTCAAGTTCTACCAAGTCTCTACCACCAGCCTTGACCCAAGCTTTGGGTCAACCTGCAAATTTTGGAACCAACTCAGCTGATTGAGGAACTCCAGTAGCAGCACCAGGGCAGCTCCTCACCATTCAGAGTTCACCAGTAACATTGCAGGAGCACAGATGACTAAGAACAAGCTCACCAAGGAGCTAAGGATGCTCCTGGATCGTCTTTCTGCAAGCTGGTTCAAAACTAGTCCTGGCTGGGAGCAGCAAAGCTTGCTTTATGGCTTAGATGAATCAGCTTCTGACCTGTAGCCCTGTGTGGTCCCTTGTCACTGACATGTCCAGCATCTCTCTGCCAGGAGTGATGTTTGCTCCCTGCATTCCCAGCATGGCAGGAATTTGCCCAAGCACCAGGCTAGGTCCCTCAAGCCTATAGCCATCCTCCACTGACTGAGACCTGTCCCTGCCCAGAAAGGGACTGACTTAGATTGCTTCTAGCAGCATTTTGGGTTATGCAGGCCCTCCAGGGCTGTAGAGGGAGGTTGGTGTTGATGGGCAGAGCAGGAACTGTGGCTGGCAACATGGTCACTATATTGCCCACCTCCAGGCCAGCCTGCTCCAGCACTGGGCTTGGCCTTTTAAAGGAAGGCTTCCCGGCTCCTTCCCCAGCAGCATGGTTTGTTGTTGCAGACATAGCTCAGCAAAAGGCCTTGTGCCAGCACAGGAAGCTTTCCCTATGAGGCGTTCAGCTGTCAGGAGCATGTAAGCCAGGCCCATCTGCAGCCCCTGGTGTGATCCTCATGCCCCTCAGTGCAGGAAAACATTTCATCTTGAGCTGTTATCTGCTTCCCAATGTTCTGCCTTCCTGACAGAGCCCCCATCCCTGCAGCAAGCATCTTAGCGGCCAGGCCACAAGGAGGCTTCACCAGCTACAGCAAAGTCTCCTAAAACACTGCTTAAAACTCCCTGTGCAAACTTCTCACACATGCCTGGAAAATCAGGCACAGAACTATTTGCACAGCACGGCCATTCCAAGACCACTGGATTTTTGTGGGCATTCTTTAAATAGGTTATTTTTGTCTCTCTCAACTTCTTTATTTTCCACCCTAAAGGGTGCAGAGCTCTGAGATGATCAGGGCCAGCCCTCAGTCCCTCTGCTAGCATCAGCCCAGAGACGGACACTGGGGACCACAAGGTCACCAGCCTCCCACTGCCCTCTCATCACACCAGAGCCCAGCTCTTTCTCACTCCAGTGTCACTCCCCGAAGACAAGCGGCTTTCTCCAGTGTAGAAACAGAAAAGAGATGGAAAAAACTGAGTTGTGATGGAAAAATCCTGGTGAGGGAAGAAACAACAGAATCAGGGGTGGCTTCTGAATCTGGTCTCACAGGCTTTACCCTGCAGTCAGTGAACGCATTTACAGAGGACTTCAAATGACATGAAAAACCCAAATCTTCCTCCTCTCAAATGTACAGATTCAGTTAAAATCCATAAAAGCAACAGCCCTGAGTCCTTCTTAGTTCATTTGCAATGAGTTCCCCAAGGCATTGCTTTTGCTAGAAATACCATTAGCATTTACTGTTAAGTTCACTGGGAGGCACTTCTGGTTTTAATTATATAGCCCTTATAATGCTTCCTCTGGCACTCTCTTAGTACGGAAAAAATGAGCATAGGATGCAGACAGATAAAAAAGCTATTAATTCCAGGGCTAACAATGCCAGATCAGTATAGTTACAAGCAGATTGGTCCACGTAACCCAGCCCAAACAGCTGGCTTTCAATGTTCAGATAGGAATGCACCAAATATGACAAAAATGTCTGTAACAGGGGAAGCTAATTTTAGGCATCATTTTTGGCCAGGCAGTAGAAATACTTAGGGAAGAAATTATTAAACTTCCCATTTAGAAAGTGGGGGTTTAGAACACGTTGCACCCAGCATTTCAGAAGCGCTCTCCTGCTTCGTCCATCACAGGTTGACTCCGGACACAGGGAGCCGTGTGTGCCACCGGTCCCCACATGGCTGGGAGAGGTGATTGCCAGCACAGCGTTGTCTCAGCCTCCAGGACAGCACCATGCCCACCCCACAGCCTCATCCACCCTGGCGAGATAAGGCACTGTGACTGGTGGAGGAGTGAACCAGGTTCCTGCCCCACAAAAGGGGGAAATACAGCATTCCAGAGCTTCCCACTGCCTCAAGACAGGGCTGAGGTATGTCATGCAGCTTCAGCATCCCCAATTCCCTGCTCTGCTCACACAGCTGAGCCACCTGTGGAGGGCCGAGCAGCTGCAAACCTGCCCTAGTGAAGGATAGGGAAGAACCAGGTCCATGATGCCAGACTGTCTCAAGAAGAGTGGGCAAGATGTGCGAGTGCATTCCCCACACATAGCATTGTAAGCAGAGTAATTATGACCCAATTAAAGAGAGAAGAAAAGCACGTGGCACATAAACAAGTTGTTACTAGAGAGGTACACTGAAAGATTTTCAATTGATCCAGAGCTTCGTTGTTTAAAAATTCATAGGCATTGAGTTACTGCTGCCACATTTAAAATAGCTTCTGAGTTCAACAGCCTCAGTGCTTGCAAGGATCTACCTGCAAAATGGGCTCGGTTCTGAATCCCTTAGAATCATAGAACAGTTTGGGCTGGAAAAGACCTTAAAGATCACCAAGTTCAGCTGTTAGCCTAGCACTGGCCAGTGCTAGCTGTTAGCCTAGCACTGGTCCACTACTAAATGATGTCCCTAAGCACCACATGCACACGTGATTCAAATACCTCCAGGGATGGTGACTCCACCACTCCCTTGGGCAGCCTGTGCCAGTGCTTGGCAACCCTTTTGGTGAAGAAATGTTTCATAATATCCGATCTAAAACTCCTCTGACACAACTTGAGACCATTTCCTCTTGTCCTGTTGCTTGTTAGCTGGGAGAAGAGATTGACACCCACCTCACTACAGTTTCCTTTCAGGTAGCTGTAGAAAGCGATAAGGTCTCCCCCCGAGCCTCCTTTTCTCCAAACTGAACACCCACAGTTCCCTCAGCCATTTCTCATAAGACTCGTGCTCTGGACCCTTCACCAGCTTTGTTGCCCTTCTTTGGACATGCTCCAGCACCTCAATGTCTGTCTTGTGGTGAGGGGGGCCAAAACTGAACACAGGATTATCACTGATGATATCCCATTGAAGGTCAGTTTTATGGCTTTCCAGCTGATTTGTGGGGCAGACCCTCCTGGATCAGGGGGGCATGACTGGGTTCTGGGATTCACCCCACGGCAGAGCATCTCGCCCTGGTGCAACAGCCGATGTGCTCCACTGATGCTGAAACTGTGCTCCACCGATGCTGAAACTGTGCTCCACCAATGCCGGAACATAGCTGGAACATCTGATTTCAGCCTCAGGAGCACTGAGAGCCCTCTTGGCTTACAGCATACCTTTGTAAGTCATCTAAATCAATGCTGCTTGGCCTACAGCTGGCTTCCAGACCAGAAAAGCCAAGTGCTAAACTTTAAGCATCATTTTAACTGGCTTCAGCAGCTACCCAGGGTGTCTGAGGCTTGCAGGGACTGGGAAGAGAGAGACACCAGGAAGGGGCAAAACATGCCTGGGATATTTTTGTTTTGCTGTCTAATGCAAATTTGACTGAGAACAAAACTACGTGTGCAATGTACATGAAGGATGAAATCTAAAAGCATAGAAGTAAGCAGCAAATACCTGCAGGGTGCAGAGCATCCTTCAGGTCTATGGGTGAAAACCAGGGACAGCTGGTTCCTTGTTTCAACACTGTAGGAGCTTCACCAACCTATATTGCAAAGGGATCAACTGGAAAAAAAGAGGTATTTTGCTGGGAGTTCTGCATTTGCTGTTGCCTGCTTGGCCCAGCCATTTATTTAGGGGTTTGAAGGTTGGCTCCCATTTAGAAGCAAAACAAGCGATGGAAGTTTGTTAGGGCCTTTGGCATGATGGGGTTTGTTAATGGAGAGCACCCACAACGGCCAGTTCCCTGCCTGCTTCAGGCAGTGGCCAAGTGGGCTCTTCCTTGCAGCCACCACATCCAGGTTTCCCATGTAGACACACACAAATGTGCCTACATCTTTCTCCTCAGGCATCCATGATGCCCATGTTGGCTTTTCAAGCCCAGTGTGTTACTGAGTAACTGGAGAAACTGAATTTCCCCCTTGGGACAGAGGTGTGTCTGTGACTACAGACAATTGTCTGTATAGAGCAGGCTTGGGGATTTGGTACCTTACCTCAGCTAATGTGAAACTGGATAATCCATAAATGGCGTGACAAAACTTGGCTGTCAGTACCTTTATGGGACCAGCTGCCTCACTGTTGTAGTGAGTTGTGGGACTTGTGGGAGTTGTGACTGAAGCCTTGTACCCAAGCTGCCTTACATGTACATAAAATAGAAACATATCTAGAAAAAATCATTATTTATAATACATACTTTATATAAAGCACATACACCTAACTTAATAAGCCTTTGAAATAGTGGTTTTCCACGTCTCCCATCTTTGTCTATGCATCAAGAGCAGAGAGACTAGGTGAAGAAAGGGAATACCACTTAGTTTAGAAATGCAGCATTAGAAAACTAATGTTAGGTCTTCAAGTGTCTTTAAATCACTGATTCCCACTCTTGTGGCAGTTTGGTGTTAATGTTTCTGAAGAGCTGGTTGTTAGTGATCAGGGAAACTGCTAAATTAACAGCTTTGGAGACTTAATTGTCTGAATGCTTTCAATCATTTATTAGGGAAGGAAATCCCTGCCTGTAAACACAGCCAATGTAGGGTTATTTTATGTCAGGAGCAGGAACAACACATCAAAGCATTCACAAGCCATGAATTAGGGCCACTAAAATTATCAACAGGGTTTAGACTCCAAAACCCAATAAACTGGGTTTGGTGTTTATTTGTACCCTGCTTCCTGCCCCTGTAAGGCCTGCTCAAATTCCATTATATAGATATTCTCAGTAAACATAAAAGCTGAAACTTCCAGCAAAAAAGTTGGCAATTCTCCCTTTCTCGGAGGCTGCTGGAGAAGATGAATTTGTGTGGTGCTGGCAGCACAGCCGTAAAGGCTGCCAGCAAGGAAGGCACCTTTCTAATGCAGATTGACATTCTGAGCAGCAGTGGGGTGATTTCTCCCCCACATGCGGCACAGAGCATCTTTTAGTGAGCTCAAATCACAGACCATGTCTTTCTACCGTAACCAGGGCAGAGATACCTGGTGCCTTCTGGGCTGTCTTAGGTCCCAGGTTATACAGTAATGGCACCTTGCTGGAGAAAATTGCTATGGTCTATGGGGAAAAATAATGATGGGGCCACATTTGCCTTACACAGGTATATTGTCCGTGTGCCTTGGGTGTTGTGGGTACATCCCTGCATCTGTCCAGAGCAGAGAGGTCCAGACACTGCCCACCCAGCCCCTCTCGCATCCTTATGGGAGTGTTAGGGGTGCAACATGGCTGGATCCTGGCAACAAAGCCACTTTGTCAGCACACCTCTTCAAATGGCCTTTGATATGAGACCTTTTCCACTTCCAAATTGACATCTACTTATAGCCAATGTAGAGGTTAGATAGCTGCCCTCTAGGATATGCATGGAAGAGCATGAGGTCAGCTCACATGCAAAATTCATAGTGAGTTGGGAAAATTTCTTTCCAATGCCATCCGTAGGGTTTGATCAGCTTAAATGGTTTTACTGGAGGTCTTTATAGGCTAAAACAATGAAGATAAGTGTCCCATCCCGAGAAACTGCATACAGATGGCCTACTTTTCTTAGAAGGACGTGCCCATCCATTGTTCCTTGACACCGGTGGGCTCTGTGTGACTGTCAGTCCCCCTGACAAACAGGTCTCTTCTTACACTTTTTGGAGTAGGGATGGAGCCTTTGCTTCTGGTTCCCAAGGCTTAAACCCATGATAATTGTGTCTGTTTATGGCTCATACACTTTCACTGCACTGGTAGAAGGAAGCAGCATGCTTGTTCCTCTGTGTGCCATGCAGGCTGGATTGCCACCCAGCTAAGCCAGACTTGCAATGAGATGTTTGCAGACCGTGTTGCGAGCTGCGGAGGGAGCCATTGCTCCCTGGTTCCTTGCAGGCTCACCAAGTCACACTCACTCCAGTGCTTATTTTCTTTCCCTCACACTGAGAACATGTCTTTCCCCCAGGGGTTATACAAACTGCACTCTGGTGCTTTTTCAGCCATCCAGCCAGCCTTGCACCTGTTTTTGATCAAGATTTCTCTACTGTAGCTCTTTTTGGCTCAGAAAAGTGCTTTGACAAGCCTGAAATTTCCTGCCTCGGGAAGGAATAACATTTCCCTAAAAGAGCGCTGTGGGTTCTGTTGGAGAGGTGATACCCATGAGCTGCAGAGAAAGTTGGACTTACCAGAAGGATCAGGAACTGGAACAGCCCTTGTGGTGGTGGTACTAAAGATGTCCCAGAACTCCTGGCTCCAGCATAGGACACTGGGTCACTGCCATTGTGACACCTTCATAAGGATGCTTCTCAACCTTTGCTTCTTGTGCTTAGATGCTTGGCAACCCCAGTTCAAGAAAATACTGTATATATGACATCCTTGTGAGTATTAAAGTCAGTCACTCTTCAGCTAAGCCTGGTGGAACAGAAAACTGAGCTGAGGCTGCAGATGACTGCCATTCATCCACTCCTCTTTCCCCACTGACATGAAGAAAATGTTCCTTAGATGGAATGAATATATATCATAGAATCATAGAATAGTTAGGGTTGGAAAATACCTTAAGATCATCTAGTTCCAACCCCCCTGCCATGGGCAGGGACACCTCACACTAGACCATGTCCCAGACAATGTCCCAGTGTATTCCTCCCTGGCTGCCTGTCCTCCCTTCCGCCTTCTATAAGCTTCTTTTTAACTTCTAAGTTTCCTCAGCAGCTCTTTATCCATGCATGAAGGCCTCCAGGCCTTCTTGCCCCATTTTCTTCTAGTTGGGATGCAACACTCCTGAGCTTGAAACAGGTGACCCTTGAATACCAACCAACAGCCTTGGGCCCCCCTGCCCTCTAGGGCTATATCCCATGGAACCATACTTAGCAGGTTCCTGAAGAGGCCAAAGTCTGCTCTGTTGAAGTCCAGGGAACTGAGTTTGCTGCACGCTCTTCTCACTGTCCTGAGGATCTCAAATTCTACCATCTCATGATCACTGCATCCAAGGCTGCCTTGGAGCATCACATTTCCAACAAGCCCTTCTTTGTTGGTGAGCATGAGGTCAAGCAGGGCACCTCTCCTTGTCGGCTCCTCTATTACTTGCAGAAGGAAGTTGTCTTCCACACAATCGAGGAACCTCCTAGATTGCTTGTGCCGGGCCATACCGTCGCTCCAACAGATGTCTGGGTGGTTGAAGTCCCCCATGAGAACAAGGGCCTGTGAGCATGTGGCTGTTCTTATCTGTCTGTAGAGCACTTCATTCACAGAGTCCTTTTGATCCAGTGGCCTGTAGCAGACCCCCACAGTAATGTCCCCCATCACTGTTCTCCCTTTGACCTTCACCCACAAGCTCTCTGTTGGTCCATCACCCATCCCCAGGCAGAGTTCCATACTCTCCAGCTCTCTCATGCATGCTTTCATGACAGAGAATAAATCTGTGAGGATGGTGGTTTCTGTACAACAGCTCCTCAAGGTTTGTTTCCACTCTCTTTGATCTGTGTCCTCCTAAAACCTTCAGTAAGCTATTTATCAGGTAAATATGTAAACCAGCCATCATCATATCAACACATGATGAAAGTGATGGGAGCTACCCTCTTAATTGCTGACCCCATTTCTATTTCAGTCACTTGGCATGTCCTCTAGGAAATGAATGGGTTCAGCCATGATAAATCCATTCTCTGTGCCACCAGATAATCTGTTCTCAAGCTGGAGCAGATGCTGAGATGCCCGTTCTGGCAGCCTGCTGCTGGATGACCAAGGGCATTGCAGTGCAATGTGGCTGCATCCCTGAAGAATTGTGTTGTACAATAAATGCATTTGCTACAGTGCTGTGTCCCAAAATGCCCTCTGAGGTGTGACACATCCCATTCTTACATGCTGCATGGAAAGGATGCCTCCTTCTAAAGGTCCTGCAGATTAACTCCTGGATGGCAGACAGCCTTTGATATGGCTCTTACACTTATGGAGAAAGGGTGAGTGTCTGACAACTAGAGGAGACTGGAGAAAGGCAGATGTAATTTGAATTGCTTGAGGGTTTTCAGCCTGGATCTTCTGTTTCTGCTCTAACCACCGGGATATGCAACATCATGGTGTGGTGGTAGTGACCTTCTCAGCTCCCTGTGTTGGGGATACTGTGCTTTGCACTGAAACAAGGTAGTCCTGCGAGAGCTCAGGGATGGAGGAGGCAGTATGCAAGCATTTAAAAGTATGATTTGATTGTCCTGCTGTTCATACAAGCAAACTTACCATAATAACCCTTAACCACCAAGAGCAGCAGAAACTGCAGAAACCCAGGAGCGGGTGCCCTGAGTGCTGGGCTGCAGAGCTGGACATGGCTTTGCTATCTGGCCCCAGAGGTGCTTAATGTTGTCCTCTGCAGACATGGCCGCAGTTGAAGGGACTGGAAGAGCTGGCTCTGCTCCCTCAGCCTTCTGTCAGCAGGCATGGGCTAACAGCCCCTTGAGGAGACAGCTCAGCTTGGACCAGAGCCCCTTCCCAAAGCCTTGCACATTCAACCACCCCTGCTCGGGTACTGGGGCAGACACTGGCCCAGCCCCATGAAACCATGTGCCTGGGAGAGGCAGAGCCAGGTCTAGGGCAGGGCCTGCCCTCCAGAGCAGCCATGTTCCCTCGGGACAGCTTGTTTTCACTGTATTTGTGTCCCTGGACCTCGCTGCTTAGCAACTGGATAAAATTGTCACAAAATGTTGGCAGTGCCCTCCCTACCAGGGCAGGGGCTGGGCTGTGTCCCTGGGGGGGCTGTCTGACAGGAGAGGTGCCCACGTGGCACTCATGGGGGGACTTCCATAGAATCATAGAATAGTTAGGGTTGGAAAGGACCTTAAGATCATCTAGTTCTAGCCCCCCTGCCATAAGCAGGGACACCTAACACTAAACCATGCCACCCAAGGCTTCATCCTCCCTGTCCCTGCTCCCCTCTGTAGGCTGTCCCAAAGGAGCAAGGGAATTTGGCCCCCATGCATGGCACACACTGCATTGCATGCAAGGTGTGCAGGCAGCTCCCCTCCTCCTGACTGCCTGCAGAGCTGCTGGTACCCCAGGGGCAGATGAAACATGGACACTCTTGATCACAATGCCTTGTTGGATCTGAGTGGGTAAATGCTTTTTCCTCTCTGAAAGACCATCAAAACAATACATTTGGAGTATTCTTGTGAAATACCTGAAACGGAAAATAGTCACCATTCCTGACTGTGTTTGGGGGAGATGGAGATGAATACAATGTCTTATTTTGGTTCAGGGTATTTTAAATAACTACAAAGAAAAAAATGGCAATCAGAAGTTACAGCTATGTATTCTTTGGGCCAGTGACTAGTGCCTGCTGCTGTCCTTGCCCTGCTTGACTCCTCTGCCTCTGTGGATAATACTCAAAGATGTATCCAGGCTACCCCGGAGTCCAAACCCTGCACAGTGGAGCTGACTTCCCTTGAAGGGCCAAGCAAAGGGCAAGGGATGAAAATTAATTAGGGTTTTTAGGAGTGCAGTTTATAGCACAGTTGCCCTTATAAGTGGCTGACGTGCAAAAGACAGTTGTTGGCAGTTGCGTTGCAGTTGTGTGTTTACCTCAATCAGCAAGTATTTGTAATTAATTTTTAAAATGTTGAAGTTCCAGCCTTACTGGGAGCGGTATAAACTGCCCTCAGCACTCTGATGTGCTTCCAAAACAGACACTGCCATGAGGCAAAAAGCACAAAGACTCAAGTATTTCAGAGGGGAGGTGGGGGAGAAATGGGGACATGATGCAGTTGAAATGAAAATGACTTAGGTAACTCGGTATCTATGCACAAATATTTAGTTTTCACAACTGGAAGCAACTGCAGCAGCTGTTATAAATGGGGTGAACCGCCACATCACTTCTAGCATCTCTCCTGCCTGGGAGCTTTTTGAAGCAGCATGGGATACTTCTGCTCATACTTGTGCCCAAGATGTTTACCAACAGTTTCTGTCTGTGCTTGTATGGAGAAATAGCAGAATGTTCTTTCACTATTTTTCAGTTTCCTTACATCTTAATGGCAGTTCGTCACTGTGTTTCCATTAACTATATCCCTCCTGGCCTCAGCAGCATGTTGGGCAGGAAACCTTCTTCAAGACAGGAAAAATGTCACTGCCAAATTTACCATCAGGGTGTTTGGGGTGGCTGAGCTCGGTACAAACACCAAATTAATCCCTTATCTAAAGGTTTAGGCTTTAAGCTGATGTTGTTCCTTTAAACTCAGAAATGTGCCATGTCTCTGAGCACTGCCCAATATCTTGGGGAGCTGAGGATGCTGAGAGGATGCAGGGGAGCTGAGGAGAGACTACCAGTACCAGGGCAGCAGACAGCCCCTGCTAGCATCTGGCTTGAAGCTTTAGCAGCAGGTTTTAGACAGATTTGTGGCTCTGTGAGGGAGTAGGAGAGCATGCTCAGATTGCAACCCTGTAGGTAAGTGATTTTTAGTTTTTTTCCAGTAGTATAATTATGAAAAATGCCTCTCATGTTCCCCATTAATGGTACTATTAGCAGGCAGGCAGGGCTCCCAGCATGAACCAGATTTCGCTAACAAGGTCTGTGTGTGCCACATTAGGGAAAGTACCACTCACACAGCTTTCAGAGCATTGTGATTTGCCATTGCTTCTGTAATGGTACAGAGCCAAACATACCTACATCTCACTCAGAGAACGCAGCGAGGTCTTGCTTTAAATTCAAGACCCTTAATTAGAAGAAAAGAAGACCAGCAAGCCCAAACCCCTTTTTCTGGGCACTGAGTGGGCCTCCTCCTCACACACCAGATGGGTGCTGTGCTGATGAGGACTGTGGTATCTGGATGGGGCTGCGAAGTCAAATGTCTCCCACTCACCCACGCAGTCACTCACATGAGCAGTATAATAGCAGACCAAAAAACCCCTTACCAGGGTTTATCTAATAATCCATCTTCACACGCATTTCTACAATTACTTTTGCCTTTTTAAGGTGGGTCTTACTCCCATGCAGAAAGAAAATGGTCTAGTGCATAGGACAAGGGGGAGCAGTTGCTGTTCTTCATCTTGATATTAGCAAGGCTTTTCATCACAGCTGCCATAATATCCTTATAGCCAAAGTGGTGAGATAGTGGCTGTGCTGCAGTGGAGTCTGTGTGGTCATGGGCCAGCCCGGTTATATGTGCAGGTTTTATTGTGCTTAACTGCCCTTACATGCACCTCTGTTGTTGGCTATGGGATGTTGTGTAAACCCCAGGGTAGGAGAGGGTTTACACAGTGAGCTGGCTGGCCAGGAAAGAGGCTTGATTTGTAAAGGACTCAAATGTTTGCTTTAGAATTCCTTGTGATGCAGTCAGCAGGCAACTGCTCCGAGTGGTCAGAAAACACCTCGGGGTGGTTTTCTTCTTAAATGCACTAATTTTCTTTTAAATGCAGAAGAGATTTTTACTTATGCTCCATTGCTCCCACCTCAATATTCATCACTGTCTTATATCAATCCTGATTCCACCAAGACATTCCCAGCTCTGTGTAAGAGAACAGAATGCTACCCTGGTGATGCCAGGCATTGAGACATCTCTTTTCTTCTGCATAGCTTGTGAATGATACTGTATTCCAACAAATTTGTATCCATGTCTGAGCTTGCACAATGAAACAATTAAGGATCTGTGATTTTTCGTTTCAAATATGTGGCCGAATGTTTAGAGAACAGTCTAGATTTTAATCCAAACTTTCACAAATTTAGACAGCTGCCTCCAGTGCTGTCAAAAGGGCATACAATCAGCACATCTGAAAATCAATACACCTCATGGGCCTGAGTACCTCAGTTAATCAAACACTGCAACCATTAGCTTTAGCTCAGCTTCCAGTCAGCTCCAGAGCATTTTCAGCATAGTTACAAGATTATAACTGTTAGAAAAAAAGAAAGTGGTTATTTTAAATATCATGATCCCTGCATTTTTCGTTGTTTGAACTTCACCTTTCCTGCAGCTTGATCTTCCTTCCAGAACTGTTCATTAGGTCTAAATCTAGAGAAAACAAACCCCCAGCTGTCTCAATGACTCTGGACAGTTGGGAATGCAAGGTTATTCTAGGGCCATCTCTGTCACTGCAAGAAAGGTTTCAGAAAACAAATCCAGACAGTTGATTCATTATAAAATAGACATATGTTATGAAAATAATCATGGAAACAAATCCTATGAAGACCTCTTAAGTCCCTGGCTTCTATTAATGTTATTTTTAAAGTCAGCACTGGCTACCCACATCACATGAATCATACTATGTAAGTCACAGATGCAAAATAGCAATGCAAAACAGCAATAGCTGCAGAGACCAGGGCCTTACCAATGAGCACATTTAATTCATCTAAAATTATTACAGTTGCTCTTCTGGAGCATGGTTGTTGTGGGACACAGTCTTGGACTGCCTGGAGGAAAATGGCCCAACACAAGAGATCCCTGTTTCAGGGCCACATGTTCCTCTGAAGATGAAGGCAAGCTGTGTGCAATGCTACCAAAACTGGCCTGTGGGACATGGTCTGGAGTGTAATAGAGGAACTTTGTCAGCAGCACAAAAGAACAGATAGAAAGTGAAGCACAACATTTTTCCTCTAAACTAAATCTGTGATGAATGTCAAACCTTAGCTTAAGCATCCTTCTAAGGAAGCTGGGGCCAAGGACCTCTGACATAAATATTCAAGGATAAATTTAATCCAGACATTCCGTGGCCTTCCTTTGTCCACCAGACTGCAGTTCAGGTGGCTGTAACAGGGCTTTTTGTGTAGCTACACAGCATGCTGGAAATAAATTCCAAACGGAACGAAGTTTTATGCAACCTTATATTTTTAAATCACCTTACAGTAATCTCTACCCAAGGAGCAATAAAGACCTTTAATCATTACAGTCTGTGCTGTGCTGAAATTAAACACAATCCTATTTTGTACAAACCTGTGGTCACTCAGGAATATCAGTTTCAGGCTCTTTGAGAGGCTTGTGTGCCCCATCGAAATGCTTCTCACAGCACTAAATCCAGTATCAGGCTTTACTGAAACCAAACTATGATCTGACTGTTAAACTCCTCAAGAGGGCTGGGGACCAGAAAGGGTGGGCAGCATGCATGTTTCTGCTCATGAAAATCCTGGTGAAGTCCACATGCAAAAGGGACCTCAGCTGTTTGGGGCAGAAGTTTCAGCAGCGATGTCACCAGAAGCTTCTGACGTCCATGTCAGACTTCTTCAGATGTTCATTGCCAGGTTGATAAACTAAGATTGGAAGAAAGATCAACGTTACAATAAATGATTTCAGGCCCTTTTCTTCCCCCTCCTTTTCCCCAAATGAAAGAGATTTGCTTTCCCAAATGAAAAAGCTTTGCCTTGCTCTGAATTGATCCCATGTAGAGAAGATTACCTCTGCTCACTAGGCTTTTATGTCCTGTCACTAAGGACAAACTTCAGCCAGCATTTACTCCTGTGTTTTGAGGGAAGGAGGAAGAGCTTTCCAAGTACTGGGAGCCCATAATGGCAGTGGTTATGTTTGCATCCCAGTAGTCTACATGGGCTTCCATGCTTGTTTTGTCAAAGAATTCATTGTGCCTGGCCCCAGGAAGCTTTGAGTTAGTGTTAAATGAGAGACAACCCACGTATATGACAGGGGGACATTGAGAGCACAAGAAAACAAGAAGCCTGTTCTGAACGGTCTGAGAAGCAGATGATGGACATGCACAGGCAATGCTGTTTTGCACTCCTGGGGGATTCAGGGATAATGAAAGACCTCCCATCCCCATCTGCAGCTTCCCCTTTTCCCCACTGAGAGCTGACACCTGAGGAAGGAAAAAGCAGGGAATGTTGAAATGTTGATGAGCTGTCAATACTCCACAGAGCAAGGAAGGAAGGCAATAGCATGGAAGATATGTAACCAGTGTGCGTGCTGTAAAATCCCAGCCCTGCTGAAACTTATGGCAGATGCCCCCTGCACTCTCATGGACACAGGCGTCACCTGAAGTGCCATACAGAAATGTGCTGGTTCTTACAAGAGGAAAACAATCTAGAGAAGCCCCATCATTTTGTCAGTGTTTGTGAAGCTGTGCTCATACCTCGCCTATGTTCAGGTTAATATACTCCTTGTTTTTCACACTCAGTGCTTGGAATACTCCTGAAATGAAAAACAGGACACCAGCAGTATAAATACATCTCATTCATATTCATACATGAGCTCCCCATCCCACAACGATGGGTGGCAGTGCCAAGGAGAGGGAGGGCCTGGCACAGAGGCGAATCAGTTAGGATTGCGTGGTGGTGGTAGGTGCTATGACAAAACAAAGTCCTTGCAAGAGGAAGTGTCTTGGTGACGTTAAGGCCCTTGTGCATGTCTCACTTCAGGACTTGACCGGAAGAGGATGTCCTGAATACTAAACCATCGCAATTGGATGATACTCTAAAAATGAAGCCAATCAATTTGCATTTCTTTCTATATCTTATTTAACTTTTCTCTCTCAATAGCTTAATACTTCTGTTGCCACAGATCAAACCAGAAAGTAAAGAGAAGAACAAAACAATAAAAAATGGTGAAGAAAGTTGATTTTGCTTCTCATAGAGAGAGCTGCATATGATTTGAATTTGGAGTCACACTAATGATCACTTCACCATTTATCCAGCCATTTAATCTATCTTTACTACTGTTGGAATGAGAGTGATCCTGCTCACAAATTAACTGGGATGTAGGGTGCTCAATGTACGAGGAACCATATCTTCTGCCAAAAGTTGACAAGTTAAGTACAGGATATACCTGTCCAAGTGCATGCCAATTATCTCTTTGCATGAGGCACAAGCAATATTTGAACCTTGAACTTCTGTGATCCCAAATGAAGCTCATGGGTGAGCCACAAGAAAAGCTGTAACATGGACTTTGCCAGCATTCTTCACATGCCTTCTATGATGCTGCAGTTTGTGAAGCAGGCTCTATTCACATAGTGAAATTTTCCATTAGCAGCAGAACATTTTTCACGTTACAGAAGAAAAGCCATCCTAAAAGCAAACGCTAAACATGGCTCCTTTCTGTTAGCCGTGTACACATTTGATCTCAGACGTTGTGCAATGTGCTCAACAACAGCCAAAAGAGGAACATTGGTTTGGTTTTTTTTAAAAGGGAAAGAAATTCCAGAGGAAGAAGATACTCACGACTTGCATTCTCTAAGCGAATTAAGCAGTTCAGAAAATCATCAAAGTCAATCTGGAACTGTTCGTCAGAGTATCGGAGGACAATCAGTTGCAGCAGGTAGTTGCTGAGCTGGTATCCTTCCCAAAAACACACGCACAAAGGAAAAGTGAGCAGCCTCACTGGCCAGGGAGGAATCTGTAAATCTCTACTAACTAATCTTGAAAACCAGCTAATGGCAGGATGCTCAGTGGCACACAGCCATCCTGAAAGCAATCTGACCACAGAATTCTTTAAGCTTGCAATGCATAACAGACTCTGAATAAGAAATTTCGCAGTCACTGCAGTTTCTAGTCCGTGCACTTTTTGATGCATGAGAGACCATTCTGTCTCCCTGAAATTTGGAGGGATTTCTACAAAACTAGGTGCTTTAATAGAAATAAATTGCAGTAACATGCACTGACTGCTCTTCATAACAAACAGCTTACTCACTGTTCCTTCAGCCCTTGAGTGCAGATGGACGCTGAAGTTGCTTATTTCAGATTCTAACCCTGCACATTTTCAGCCCTGTTGAGTTGAACAGAGCTCAAGAAAAATATAAAGACTGCTCTCACTGACTGCCCTGCAGGACTGGATATTCCTGGGGCAGAATTAGTCTACTTGGTATCTTCTCTGGGTGTACAGGTCCTCTCTGGGATTTAAACCTCCATTCTGTCCAGGAGCACCTGGCCAGCATAATTGATTGCAGCCCTCTTCACCCACAGCTGATGTGCCTGACAGGTTTCCCAGACAAAATGCAGTACTATCCTTACCTGCAGCTTTAAGTGCACTGCGAAGCTCGTAGGAGGACATGGACCCAGACTTATCAAAGTCAAATTGAAGAAAGATACTCTATAACAAAATGAGAACATGGAAAGTTTGTATGCATATGAAAGGGAGCACAGATATGGCACAGAAAAGTAAGGTCTTTATTGCTAACTTGAGCATTTAAGAAAGCTGACAAAACTTTGGTCCAGATCAAGTCTGATTTTGTAACTGAGGAACAAATCTAGGTCGCAGTTCTCTTTGTCATATGAATAGGTTGTTGTGAAACTTCAACCAAGTACTGCCAAACCCAAGTATTCAAAAAAATGAGGTGCTTTTTGTAAAAAATGCCACAATCATTCAAAAAGTGATTTTTTCTGGGTAGGATGTATTGCTCTTTGTCTTTTAACTCTTAACTGATGCATCTTCTTCATCTCTTGTTACGTTTTTCTCTGTTATTCTGAAGGCTAGAGGCAATTTGTTTAACATGAAGTTAAGACTGCAACTTGCCCATTTGCTGCTAGGTACAAAAGATCCAAGCAGCCATATTCATGGTACAACCGAGAGAACTGGTACAAACATTCAGACCTAAATATTAAATAATTATTAAACTAGAGTTAAATTCCATCTTTTTAATGAGATGACAAACTCAGCTACCCTTGGGATACATTTAGAGCTGTCATCACATTCATCTTAAATTTATCCAGCAAACACGTGCAAATGTTCCAATAAGATACAAGGATTTCTCAACCCCCCTTGTTAAAGAATAATGCATGCTTTGTTAAAAGAAATGTGGCATTAGTACCCAAAAAAAGCATTTGCCATTTTTGATGGGTTAGACAAGAAGCAGGGAACTGCATATCTTGAATGCTTGGGTGAAGCATGAATTCAGAAGAAACTATTAATGACCATAAGGAAACAATTATGTCGCCTTTATTTGAATATTCAGTCTGCGGCCTGATTCTGCAAGCCTGTTTATTCTTACTGCCATATACAGTGGCAGGGAAATGTGTTTAAATTTAGAATCAACACTTTCCCAGACCTCGGTACAGTTGACTCCTGAGAGATCAATAGAGGAAATACAGTGACATAGGAAATTATTGTTTCCTAGTAGTTATGAATTATCACTTTCTACTTCTGTACAACAGCAGTAATGGAAACTCCTTAAGTTTAATTTTGATTGGCCTGTTTATTAGTGTCCTTTGCAGTCTTTATCCCAAACACAGTTGATTTGCTTACAAAAACCTCTGTTATTTCCAGAAAACCATTATGGTTTAGCATCATGGAAAGCTAAGAATGTCTCTGACTATCCAAAACAAGCCCCCATACTTTTAAAACATTTGTTTTGAGTTAAAATTTGTGGCTTGTAAACACTCCTGTCTCCACTTTTGTCTGCACATACATAATAAACTATGCAGGAAATGGCTAATGAAATGGAGAAACAAATACAATGAATAATGTCACCTACTATCCACTTCTTCAGTTTTTCCCAGAAAACTTTGAACTCATTAAATTCCAGTTTCCCGTTGCCATTGGCCTGGCAATGTGAATTAAGGAAAAGGATTTGTTACCTGAAGGTCCAGATTCTGTCTGAATTTATCAGCACTGTTCCTTTAAGCAGAAAATGTGAAGTTGCCTGGAATGCCTATGGTGCCACTGAAACCCGTATCGGGATTTCTCATGAGGTGCAGCTTGAGCAGTTACAGTCATGGCTGTGGCTGTGATACTTGGGGAACATTATGTGATATAAAAACACAGCTGAGCAATGCAGGCTCCACAGGAGAAAGAAAGACAGATTGTTCTGAGGCAGGAACAGCTTTGGATGTAAATGGGATATAAATGATTCAGAGAATTAAATTACCTGACTAAAACAAATTGCTACTGTACTCAGAGGAGTTAATTAGTCAACCAATGTGCTATTCAGTATTTTTACCTATAGACCAGGCTCTGTTGCAATGGCTTAACCAAAAATTAATGGGCATAGTGGGGTGAGGCTGGCAAAATATGGGTCCTCATGGTCTGAAAAATAATGTCTGTATAGCATTTCTGAGAAGCAGTGTTGAGATCTGCCTGTCCTTCCCTCTGCCTGAAATGTAAGGGTCTTTAAATACTTATTTCGCTGAGCTACTGATGTTGCCCAAGCACAGCTCGATTGCATGACAAAGCACTTGCTCTGAAATGCTAAATAAGGGATGGGCCCATTCACCTTCACCTTTCCATCTTACTTGCCAGGACAAAGCCCTTGCTCAGATGGACACTAGCATAGTGAGCATTCATAAAGTTAAAAACGTGCCAAGTGGGGTCAAGTTAATGCCTGTCATTATTTTAGCACCTACAATGGTGACATTATCGGGGCACTCGGAACCTGCTCCTGCAAAAAGTCACTGTCAATTTACCCAGCCAGGTTCTTCTTCCTGAGGTCATGTAGAACTTTGCCCTCACTTTGTGCCACTGCATGGTGACAGTAGCTGGGGAATTTGGTGGCACTGGGAGGGGACTCTGCCAGTGTTTGCCACGGTTTGCATTCATGTAATTGTGTTCTTCCATGTGCTCCAAATACCATGTCCAGAGTGTGATGGTTGTGTCTGTGTTCCTTATACTGCTAAAGCAGAGGAAGAGATGTTTCCCCACTTATTCAAAACTATGCAGAGATTTGCTTGGAAGCATTGCAAATAATGGAAACTATTTAGTTATATCCTAAATAGTAAACCTAAGAATGCTGCCATGCTCCTGTGTCAAGTGCAGATCCTGGCTCTGTCCCAATACCATGTAAGGATGAGATGTGAACATGGACCAGCTCCCTGTTGAAGCTTGGCTCTCAAGGGAGGAAATTCAGGACTGGTGCCGTGTTTCTCACTGCATCTACATGGTGACTGATCTGCACTAAATTTAAACATTATGGATATTGCTTTAACAGGACAAAGTTGTGTCTGTTTTGGTTTTCTGTTCTAGTATTTGAGAGGATGTTAACGTCTGTCATGGACTACAGCAAATAAAGCAGAAGATAAGAACTTCTCAGCTGAACAAGCAAGACATAAAACAAATGTTAGATACTTGCCTTGTTAGAACAGTATCTGTTCTGTCCCACATGTAACAAAATTGTCTATCAGGAAAGCATGCTATGAAAAACAGGCCTCCCTGAGGAGAAGCCATGCTAAGCAAACTCTACAGGCACCAGAACATTGCAAAGGATGAAGCTGGAGGGGAAGTACCAGGGCTATGATTCATCTCACCTAATGTCTAAGCAGTTATTTGGCATTCCTCACAGTCAGGCGCATCCAGAACAAGCGTAATTAAACCATCTTTTTCACTATCTACATAGGAAATCTAGAAAGCTAGCTTAGATGTAGACACCTACATCACAAATGACTAAATTTGGACAAACTTTTCACCCACGTGTCTGCTTCCTGGACTTCCAGGATCTAGCTGTAAGACCAGATTTTCCAGCTTTTAGTCTGGCTGTCACCCCCCACCCTCCAGCTTTGATATCAGTAGTTTCCAACACTCTGCTGATCCTTAATTTCTGACCCATAACTTGCAGGCACAACTCTGCCTGGTGAACTTTACCCGTCAGACAACAGACTTTTCTTGAGTTATCTCTTCTAGACCTGTTTCAAATAAACCACTGCTTGAAAAATGCATTGGTCTATATGGAAGTAATTTGAGAATTACTTTTGAAAGTGCTCAGCTTTAGATCATCTGCCTTTAAGTCTGCAGTAGCAAATGGTCTGTCTTGAAGGTCCTAACCCTAAATTTCTATCATAAAAATCAGTATACAACTTTCATGTATTTTTGTTCTTTGGTAGCGTTCTGCCATGACATTACCATATTCATCTCTGATATCCATGACAGGTAACCCTATGGACAATTATATTCAGCATTCATTTAGCCTCACAAGCACTTATTCAAAAGGATACATCCATAAGAGAAATGATATTTCGGCATGAAATGAGACTTAAATTCTTGAATCTGATGTTCTTTGCTGAAAAAGCACAATAATAAGAAAGAAGTCACTGGGCAAATCTGCCTTTTATAAACTGAAAGTAGAAAATAGGATTTCATAAGTGGGCATAGCTGCCTCTTTGTCCTCTTGCTGGAGGCAGGGCAAGGCCGTGTGTAGATCACAGACCAGATGTTTTCCTGGCTCCGCACAGCTGCCTAGAGAACATCAGGCAGGAGTCATAACACAGCCTGTCTGTAAATGCATTTAATGGCAGCTTTTATAAAGTTCTTTACACCCCTTACCTCAGAGGATATCAGCACTTACTTCTTTTTAATACAGCATTCAGAACATATTCAAGTTCTTCTGCAGATATCTCCATGTCCTAGAGTAAAATAAAATAAAGTAAAAAAAAAAGTATAGCATCTGTTACTTGAATATTTCTGTAATCAAACATACCAAAACCCTCAAAAAACCACAAACATTGCCCATCTGGACTGTATTGCAACTAAGGAAAAGAGAACCATACAAACCCCAGAAAAGGCTGAAAACTAAAAGGCTGCTGTGCATAAGGCTGTCTGAAAGAAACCTCCAGCGGGAACCATTGATTCAGAGAAAGTAAACTGCAGTTGGACACTGAACCAGATAAGCTCCTTCAGACCTTGAGTTCCCTTTGGTCCTCCTCCCTCACCAGCAACTGCGCCCTTCTCCAACTAGACATAAGGCATGGTGACATCTGGTGCCCAAGGAACACACTACAACTAAATATACTCCCAAAAAACGTCTCACCTGACCCGCAGATGTGTCTCACCTCTTTCCATATCTCACTATGACCCACAAGGGTTTTGCACTCACCTTTCCAGAAATCTGCTCAAACAGTGCCTTGAAAAGCTTTTCTTCTTCAGTTTCTTGTGGGCTTGGGGTTGGGTTTATGGGCTGCAACATCAACCACAGAAGTCATTAGATGAATTGTAAACCATTACATTTCTCCTGCATATAGCTCCTCTGTGCATCAGAGGACCAGAGTACATGTTAAAATAAGGGTACACATGCTCCTGAACATTGGTAGACCTGAGGCCACCCAACCATCTAGCTGCCCAAGGGGAGTTGCATTCCCTCATTACCTTTTCCTGGGTGGTTGTGTAGTCTGTCATTGCCTTTGCTATGTCAAACTCAAGAGCACCCATCCTGGCAAACAGCTCTTCTCTCATCCCACCTGTGTGCCACTCTGATTTCCTGGTCCTTGAACAACCACAGCTATACCAACCTCTTTCCAGCAGCATCATTCAAGGAACTCTTGTCCTTCTTTAGAGCACCAGCCAGAGGTGGCTGCACTTTGGCACATTACTCGGCACCATCCTAAGCCTGGAAATGCTTTCAGCTGGCTGCCAGCTGAGTGTCTCCATGCAGTCTCAGAGGTGTAGGGTCCAGGCTTCAGTCTACACTGATGCCCAGAGAGATGAAATAGTACAGAACCACTGCTATAGTTGGGGTGATCATGTGAACAGAGAGGAGTTCTTAGGCCAAAAAAAAGTGGGGAAAGAGAAGGCAACAGCACAGTGTAGGAAGCAAAGAGTAGGGCTTTGTTTTGCCTACCCACAGAAGATACAACATGGGTTTTATCTAGTGTACTGTCACCAGTGTGGCCGTGATGACAATGCTTGGCCACTTACAGGTCTTTTTGACTGTATGTATTTTAGAATCATAGCATGGTTAGGGTTGGGAAGGACCTTAAAATCATCTGGTTTCAACCCGCCTGCCATGAGCAGGGATGTTCCTCACTTATTTCTGGTCAAGTTTGGATGCCATCCCTTAATGATACTGGAACAGGTGAACAGATTTACTTTGCTCCTGAATGTGGCCCTGAGAACCCAGAAAAAGAGACACACTTGTTACCTGGTCCTTGGAGAACACATGAGGTCTTGGCTTAGCTTGTTTCCATGGGAAGGCACACTACAATTAATGGTTTATTTGCAAGGACACACTTAAACAGGAGCTGACTCAGACTCAGCTGCAATTAGTGCTCAGCAGGCAGACCAGGCCATTCAGAAACAACAAGAACTCAATCATTTCAATAGGCACACACGTGTGCCTGGCAGTCCCTCCCAAGCCCTGCAGATATTGATAAGTAAAAAGAAATCATTTGTGTGCAAAACCAATGTAGGTCTGTTGGCATTCTCTTGCCTCTTCTTTTTTTCATTATAGATCAAATTTTAAAGATGTGAGTGGCCGTGTGCCTCCCTGGTGCTAACAGGTGTGCTTTCATTGCACCCGTGGTGGCTGATACACTCCTCTGTCACCAGCTGATGCTGGCTGCCTTCAAGTGGATGCAGAAGCACAATGATTATGATTTTGATTGTTACATCTCTTTTACCATATAGAAGCACAATGATTATGATTTTGATTGTTACAGCTCTTTTACCATATAGAAGCACAATGATTATGATTTTGATTGTTACAGCTCTTTTACCATATTCAGCAGAACTGGCTGTTTCAGTCACATACACAAAGCTGGCAGTTGTGTAACATTCCTGTGAAACGAATGTGTTTTAGCCAAAGACAGAAGTGTGTGCTGGCTTCTGCTGAGCTATTCTCTTGCTGGTTTAACTCTGTAGGCTTACCTCAGGGAGATCAATGGCAATGTTCTGATCTAGATCCCTAGAGAAAACAAAACCTTGTTCAGTATCTGAAGATATTCAACATCTGCTTGTGGTGGAAGTTTGCTCATTACATTTTCCAGAGGTGAATGATAAAACTGTTTTTTTTATTGGACAGGTTAAGTTTAGCTAAAATTCATCTGACAATCACAACTTTGCACTGTTTGAATTTTGGTGTAAGCCCCTAAAACCAGACTTGAAGCAGGGCTCAGGGAGGGCACAGCTGTGCATGCTGCCTGCTAAAGAATTCATCTCATTCTTTCTTCGTTGTGCACACACTTTTTCCTCCATACCCTTTTTTAGTACAGAATTGTCATTCAGACAAACTCAGGGAGGAAATGAGCAGGAAACAAGCACTGCTGCATTCACAGGGTACTGAACAGTATCAAGTAGCTAGCAACTCCTGTCAAGCTTCTAGCAGGCTCACCATGGCAAGCTCTATTTCTCCACCTACTAAACTCCTCTGCAAAAGAAGTGTCAGGTTTAGCAAACATGGGCAGGAGCTTTCCATGCCAGGGCTCTGCTCTAGGGCTGGGTGCCCAGCAGCCAGACTCTCCCCAGGAGCAACCAGCCTGACATGCAGGTGAACACCAGAGGGCACAGGGCTCACGTCTGACTTACTCAGTGATGGCCTTCTTCTCGGAGAAAATCCTCAGGCAGAAATCTGCCTCCTGGTGCGGCTCAAACGTGCTTGGAACAAGGATGTAATCGCCTGGTGGCAGCTTGAATCTGTTAGACACTTCCCTTAAATTAATAAAGGCGTTGCTCCTGGCCTTGGAGGGGTGGTACCTGAAGAAGTCTTTGCCCAAGTGTCCATCTCTGCCAGGGCTCTAGAAGGGCAAACAAAGGCAGTGCTACACTATCCAGTGCGTGCAGGTGCCATCCTTGCCCCTTTCCCAATCACACAGCCAAACTCTGCCTGGCACAAGCCTCTCATTCGGCCAGTATCCTAACTCTCAACCCTTCATGAGGTGCTTGCAGCAGCCCAGCTCCCACCTCATGGCAGAGATTCCCTACTGGTGGTCCTTTCCTACCCAGAAGGCAGTCTAAGGGGATTCTGGGACATTGTCTTCCTGCTGAAATATTCCCTGCCACCCCAGGTAGGGTGTCACAGAGCAGCGACAACAGATTTGCCAATTCCAACCTCGCTTGGGGGGAGGCACTCCTGCACCCCAAGAGGCTCATAAGAAGCAACATTCCTCTTTAAGAACCAGGCAGAGGATGACAGAATCATGGGGCCAAAGAGTCTACCCTGGGAACTCATGGCCCCGTAGGGACTCCTAAATCCTTCTCTGAGAGGGCATCATCCCAACCATGTAAAAATGCTCTGTGGAGCTTGATGTAACTGAGATTATTTCATGAGCAAGGGCCCTAAAAATACATAATAGCTGGCAGGGGTACAAACCCAGAGAAAGATGCTAATACTTATAGTGGCTACTGCACTTTAAAAGCAATAAAGTACCTCATAAATAGAGTAGCCGATGGTTAGCATTTTAGCGCCAAGCTTCTTGAGTTTACGGCGATCCTTCTGCATCAGCGCCGCTATGAATGTGCACTCATCTTGTCCATCGTCTTTTTCTGTCAAATGCAGCTTGATTTGTGGGTTTGTCCAGAAAGTCTCTGCAAACGTAAAGAACACCAGAGAGTTCCTTGCCTCAGAATAATAATACTACCACTACTACTACTAAAAGAACAAATAAAAGAAGACAAAAAGGGCAATTAAGCTGAGGTTTTGCTCAAATCTAGTTTTTCCATTCACTGTCATGATTCTTTCCACTAAGATCTGCAGAAAATAAGCCAAATTCTCAAGTCCTTCATGGAACTAGGTGTAGAGAAGATTTTAGGCCTGATATTTTGTTAAGTTACCGTGGTTTAAATAAAGTTGTCACATGGGATTTTGTTAAAAGTACAGTGCTACAATGATCCCATAGTGCTGGTGCCAATCTGGAGTAATACATTTCAGGTCCATGCTGCCACTGCAGAGCCACATAAACATGCTGGCTGAGCTGGATTTTTTTCTCATTTTACACTTACTGCTGCAATTTAAGGGACTTATTTGGAGCTAGTCCTGCTCATGCAAATGTAAAGAAGAGGCAAATCAGATTCAGTGAACTTGAGACCAAAGCAGCTCTTACACTGCAAACTCTCAAGTGGGACCGTATGAACATTTGTCCTTTTGGCTGGTTCCTGCTAGCTGAGCATCAGCTGGCCTGGCCTGCACCCATAGTTTTGGCTATGTGGTAACAGGAAAGGTGGCTGAGAGCGGGTAAAGACTTCAGTGCTGGCTTCTTATTTTCAAAGCAGTATCTATTCACCTAGGAAATTTCTACATCCTCCTGCAGTGGATCCCCGGACCCAGCTCCCCTGGTGGATGGTCACCTCCCACTTGTGCACAGTGCTGTCATCCAGGGCATCTGGAGTCAGGTTGCAGATCTCAACTTTATCAAAATGCAGTTTGAAGTCTTCAAATTTCATCCTGAGAAGAAGACATGGAAAGGAACAGGCAGTCATTCACTTCAGTGAAGGATGTCCAGCAGAATTACTTACACCCTGGAGTCCAAGGGCCAGATCACCAGCTTGTGTGGATCTGAATAGTTTCAGTGACCATGGAGATATGCTGATGTACACCAGGGGAGAAACTAGCTCTCACTCACTGTGGTGTAAATCTTAAACAACCTTACTGTCTGGGTCTCATTCTAACATCTCTTAATACCTTTCTTTTAACACGATAGCTCTATTGATTTTATTCAGTTACCATTGAGCATAAGGTGAAAAAAGGTGACATTGCCACAAAATCTGTGATGGAAAGAGTGATCTCATCAACATCATCCTGGACTTAATGGTTGCACCTATATTGCCAAAAAGCCTACCAAAGTATGGCAGGCATCTGTGCAGGAGCTAAATCTACCTACAAAGCAGCCAGTGCCACCCACATGACAGCACTACAGGGGACACATGGTGATGGACTAGCCATGGTATGATTATTCTGTCTGCACTTCAATTAAAGTCATACTTGGGCCTCTGCTAAGGTGCCTAGTTTCAAGCTGCTTTATGAGTGCCTAGGATCCTATCCTAGCAAAAACGTACACCAGACATGAGAGGCAAAAAGGGTGTTTGAACTTGAGTAGTGGCTCCTACCTTCCCTTTAAGGTGGTTTAGAAACACCGCTGCCTGCTACTGTGTCACATAGAATCACAGAATCACAGAATGGTTTTAGGTTGCGTTACATATATTTTATACCCAAGGTGAACACCTATACTTGGCCATGGGAAGGAGGAAGCAAATGCCACAAGATGGGTGTTTTTTGAGCTGTTACGCTGGGCTGGTTGAAACTAGACTGCTCAACTTGACAAGCAGCAGATAAGCCGTGTGATTTTATCTACCAAGTAAAATGTCAATAAGATACCAACAGTCCTGCTGGACTTGTGAGCCTTGTGTTCAGGACTGAGCAAAAAGCCAAGAGAAGGGGCAGCCACAGCCAGGCACCACTGGCCATGGTGTGCATCCCTGAGCAAATGGAACAGAGCAGGAAAGCTAAGAGGTAGCAGTTTGCACGGTGGGCATTGCAAGGACAGGAGGCCCACTGATGCTTTAAGACTGAAGGTAGTCCTGGTAGGCTGAGCTTCCCTCTGTAAAAAAGCAGAGGTATTGGGCCTTTCTGAGGGCAATATAGAATCCAGATGTGTCCTTTGCCCCTCTTTTTCCATGGACCACAAAGTAATGTACAGAAACTGATCTCTTCCCTAACACAAATTTTAACACTTTTCCTCCAGTGGCCAATGCCTAACAACAGAAGGGAGTAGCAGGAGAGCAAAAGCTCTCCAGAGCTTCATTTTTATCTACAACAGTAGCTGATGGGACCCAGTTAGCCCTCGGTGTAGCTCATCCAACCATTTCAATGTCTTTACGGATATATCACATTACTGCTCACGCAAAGTCTGTATGTGAAGCCTAATAGGGAAACTATCAAGGTGTGGCTTAGAGGGGGCAAAGAGGCAAACACTCCTTAGAGAAATACACAGAAGTCAAAAGGTATTAGGAAAAATAAGCCTGACAGACTGGGTGGAGGTTTAGCTGGGAACAAACTTACCTGACTGGTTTTGGAAGCATTTCTTATCTTCTGCATATAATTTTTGTCCTCTTAACCCCTTCAGTAGAAATTGCTGTCTCAGGGGCTTTTGTTTCTGCTCTGAATGACTGAGATGCTGGATGAGGAAGGTCAACATTTGTCTGGGTATGCTCAGCCTCATAAATTTTTATTTGCCTCTCCAAGGGACTTACTTAACTCTCAGCTTAGCTCTGTTGGACAGACTTTTTAATGTATTTCATTACCCATTTGATGGCTACTAGCACGTTTGCACCTCCATTACACAGCCAGGCTATAAGTTGTGCCCTGCATGGACTTGCTGGAGTTACTTGGGTTCCAGGTAAAGTCTTTGACTCCTTTTCTTTCACCCCATAAGTTCCGTCTGTAGACAGGCCAAACACAGACAAAAAAACCCCAAACCAAACACAAAAGCTTTTTGGAAAAGCTGCTAATGCCCTATTTCATTTACAATGTCAATAGCAAAATAACTCAAAATAGCCTAAGTAAAAATATTTAAGTAATGGATCAGCCACTGGACTGTCTCCTCTCCAGAGCTATCAAAACTGGGGATAAATCATTTTATGTGGCTTAACCTGCTGCATTGTCTATTATAAATCATTTTTCAGGCCTAAAGTTAAACTTTGGATTAACTTGCATGAAAAATCTGGAATAGGCCTCTGCATAGCTCTCTGGATTTACCTCTATGTATGAGAGATGAACATTTGGCCTTAGAAAATGTGATTAGACACATTGTCAGAAGTGCACAGCACGGTTGATATGGGGGGAGGGCACCATGTGCAAGTCAGCCATCTGCTCTGTCTGGGATTGTGAATTTGGCATGAGGAGCAATTCACACTTTGAAAGCAATTTTCACCCCATTTTTTTTCTCTTTTAATTTCATCTTTTCTTCAAATTTTCCATCATCTCACACATAACTTTGTGTTCTTTTACTTTCTGTAACAAGCAGCATTGCTCCTCAGGACTCCTTTCCCTTCCAGTGTATGACTAGCATCAACCCTGGATAGAGTGCAATACAATGCTCCTTTCTGTAGAGCCTGCCTTTATTCATGGGAAGGATTTAAAGGGTTTTACATCAAGGGGAGACACATGGTATTTGAAATATGCTAATGCCATTAACTAAGCTGACTTTTAAAATGCCTTTTGTTATTAAAATATACATGGACACACAGGAAACACACAGAAAACCAAGTTAGCATTCTACCTGCCATCTTCCAGGCAGAAACTGAGCATTTTCTCACACAAATAATTTCCTTATTGCTCACTTGAACCACGATTTCTGACTAGATCCACACACTTTAAACACCATGGCTTACCAGAACTCTCCATCATCCCATGCTGCCCGAGACAGGCGGCTCTGCTCTGATGGGCTGATTGAACGCCACTCCAGAGAGCTGCAAGAAAACAAACCCAAGCTTTACTATGGTATGTGGCTCAGAGCAACTGGCTGGACACAGCAGCAGGCTGTTCTTCCACATGTATCATAGAATCATAGAATAGTTAGGGTTGGAAAGGACCTTAAGATCATCCAGTTCCAACCCCCCTGCCATAGGCAGGGACACTTCACACTAAACCATGCCACCCAAGGCTTTGTCCAACCTGGTCTTGAACACAGCCAGGGATGGAGCACTCACAACCTCCCTGGGCAACCCCTTCCAGTGCCTCACCACCCTAACAGGAAAGAATTTCTTCCTTATGTCCAATCTGAACCTCTCCTGTTTAAGTTTGAACCTGTTTCCCCTTGTCCTGTCACTACAGTCCCTAATGAAGAGTCTCCAGCTGTGGCAGATCAAAACCAAACAAAAACCCGACAAAGCTTTTTGGGAAACCAAAATGCCCTGCCACATTTCCAATCTGACGTAATAAACAGGCAGTAGCAGGCCTCATGTGTTGAGGTTTTTAATTCCAGCAGTCACTGCAAAATGTTATTACAGATTCTTGTGAGTCCCTCTGCACCTTGAGTTCCAGAAAACCTACCAGGTGCAGAATGAGAGCTCTGCTTTGCACAGCCTTTTTCAATAAACAGCAGGAATTGCCAGGTGCCTGTCCTGATCTTAACCTCCCAATATTCTGAGATTTAATCACTTGTTACATATGCCATTAATCCACATTTTTCTTTTTCAAGGTAACAAAGGATCAGGGCTGATGTGGAAATATTTAGTTAATTTCTGAGTCATGTTAGGGACAGGTCATTCAAAGGTATCCTGCAGATGACTTTGTGTCTCAGCAAGTTTAGAGGGCCAGGCAGGTTATGGCTTCTGTCATCTACATCTGCACAAATACAAAAAACATGGTAAGAGAAAGTGAAACTGAAATGAAGCTGTATGTATGTGCAAAAATACACTGAAAAGTGTACGCTGGGGGAGAATGCAGTGTTGGTTTTTATTATACTGTTTTTCTTTTCTATTATCTGTACTTTGTTTACATTTGGTAGTAATATCAGACTGATTTTCAGCCCAATCCTATTGTGCTTTTGGGTTCTTTCACATCTTTGGTAGGTACCACATTGAGAGGATCTCATTGAATGGTCATATATAACCTGTGAGGTTCCTACATATCCCTAATGTGTTCAGAAACCAAGATCAGTAAATGCAACTAGAGATTCATAAGCTACTTAGAGGGGGTAATACAGTATCAATTTTCAGCTTATCTGCAGTAGGACAAAATACAGATGTTGTGTTACAAGTACTACAGCAACCACCTTGTAAAAATTGAATGAAAATTCACTTTAAATGTATTATTTTTACCATCAGTAGTGTCTTAAAATTAACTTATCTCATTATTAAAATTAACTTATCCCATCATTCATGAATATTTTTTTCCAATGCTAGATTTTGGTGGCTAAACTGCTTTATAGCATCCCCATGAATGAGCAGCTCTGAAAACACCAGGTGTGACATGTTAGTACGGCAGTAACACTGGCATGCATGTGCAAACCCTTGATTTCATTTTCTGTGGAATAGCTGGGGCTGCAGAAAGGCAGCTGTGGAGCAGCAGCTGGGATTTGGCCCAAGTGAGGCCAGCATGTATGGGACAGCTCACGCACTTGTCACTCCAAGGGCCATTCCACTCGACCTGTCCCCAGGGGTTCCTTATCCTTATGAGCTGCACTTGCTGGCCCCGATAGCTCACCTGGTGAAGAAGGAAATAGAGAAAATGTCAAGTGTCAGTAGCTAGGGAGCAGGATTTCAGTGTGCAGAGGCTGGGCAAGCTGGTGTAACAGCCGGGCAAAAGGTACAGGCTGCTACAGGAGATGTGGGAGGAAAAGGATGATGGGAAGTTGGATAAACCCCAAGGATAACTCCCCCTGCCACCTGTGGCCCAGGAACATTCCCTTATCTTTCTGCTTTGCACTGCTGAACATACCTCATCAATGCCAGTCACAGAGTAAGCGTGACCCTTTATAAGGCCGAAGGGGGTTTTGGCTTCTGACTCGGCAGCACTGCTGATCTGAAATATGGAAAAAAGGTGTGAATCTCTCTTTACAGAGTGAGATTGGAAGTGGTGCAAATTTGGAACCTTTCAAGCATCAGGTGGGAGCTCAGTGGCTAACCAGTAGTGTGAGCAGACAACGGCTGTCTGCTTGATGCGGGCAGTGATGGTGCAATAGTGCCCTTTGGGCCCTTGAGGAAAGGATTTTTTAATTTATGTATTTTTTTTAAGCATTGTTCACACATAAGGAACATGAGGTGGCTCCAGGCTGAAACACCTTTTCTGCCCCTGGGATTTGGTATCAACATCATCTGTGTTTCTGGATCTCAATCTTAACTCCCATTCAAATGTAGCTTATGTTAGCTAAGAATGGTGAAAGCTGCTCTCAGACTGAGGTCAGGTGTGATACGGTCTCATCTCTTCTGAAAAGATAATGATGGGGCAGTGATGGCAGAATTCAGGGCTGAAAAACCCCCAACATTTTAGTCTCTGGAACTAGTAAGTCCTCAAAAACCTATGGCTAATTTTAATGCTAAGTGACCAAGTAAGTCAAGAAATGAAGTTCACTCTCAGCAAGTGCTCATACTCATGTCATTAGTGCCTTAAATACAGTGGCCATCACCTGCTGAAAGGTTTAAATCTTCTCTTTGTCTTTTAAACAACTGTAAGAAGGACTGCATTAATACTACATATCCAATCAGTTCATAGCTATTATTTGCCAAGTTAAGTGCATATCCACCTACTGTCTTAAATTACATTTTTTTTAACACTGAAACCATAAAGCTAATCAGAGAAATTCAGACCCTGTTTCTTACTTACATCAATGGAGCAGCCCACCATGGAGCATCTTTTCAGAGCTTTCACTAGGATTTCATAGAAATTGTCAGGAGCCTTTTTAACCTCATACATTTCTCCTACGCCCCCAGTGAAATCCTCCATGGCTTCTATTGTGCTGCCTCCTTTCAGAGCCTCATAGCTGCCGTTCAGCCTGGAAAACACATGCTGACCATAAGATATGCTTTCAAAACTTTGAAGAAACACATATTCAGGAGCTTTCTCACATGGGCATAAAATAGCAGCAATGGCACTGAAGTCAAAAAAAGTACCCCAGAATGCACCCAGTATAAATGGGAGGAGTATTGGGATCATTCTGCTTTCTTTGTTAATTGCATTTTTAATTCATTCGTTTCTCTATATCCCTAAAGCCTGGGGTTTTTCTTTCTTTAGTGCCAGCTGTCAGGTTGGCAAGGACTGAACACCACTGTGTGTCAGTGGCTTGCTACCTGCCAAATCATTTAGAAAGGCAGAACCATCAACTGAGGTCTGAGCAGAGACACAAATGTCAGGATTCAGGCTTTGATGCAACTCTGTTGCTATCAGCTAGGGGTTTATCTAATGATGTACTGGAACCTGGACCAGCTCACAAGAGATAGGCATAATGTCTTCAGCTCAGAGCAACAGCAAATGCAAAAACCACCTCACTGCCACAAAAAAACTACTGGATAGAAGCTGTTTGCTGGAGTTGTGTATAATGTATGCACACATTGTACTATGTACAAATAGAGCATTTATGCATCTGCAATGACTTACTTGGCATAGGCTTTCTCTAGTAAGGCACCCCAAAATTCATTGCGTTCAGCCGAGTGCAAGAAAACCAACCGGCCATTGAAGGTGGGTAATCTGTCATCAATCACGACATCCAGCCACTCGTTGTGCTGCCAAAACTGTTTAGAAAGTATGGGGCATGAGTCTGCTGACAGCATGTCATTTCCTGAGAGCAGGACTCTGGTGTCCCAGCACTTCTAGTTGCAAGTTATAGGCTTGATTAGAAGTCATACGTAAACCATCCATTCCCACTATAGCATATTAGGCTGCTCTGAAATAAGGGTAATATATCTTAAGAAAAAACTAAGACTTAAAGTGCAGAGCTGTACTGTAGCTCCTTGTCTGGATAATGTTACTTACGCAGCTACACAAGTGGTCACCACATGATTCAAGTCACCTTTGAGACCCACATGTATTACACATCCTACTACAATTCCTTACATCCTAAGTGGAGTTTGTGTGCCATGGAAAATGTGACATAGTTTCTAAAGCCATACATCTCTCCACAGGGCAGAAATGGCATGCCTGTGGGAGGCTGACATAGACCACCAGGTTGCTTCTCAAACATGAACAGTGTAAGCTCAGCAATCTATGTTTTTTCAATTTCTCCTATGCAATAACTGGCAACCCCACTGGGAAACAGACCATGAAATATAACGACAGAAAAGTGCTCATGCTATGCCATCTTACAGGATGTGTTTATCTTACCTGGAAGTGAAATATTCCAGCATAATCTGGCCCAAAATTTTGATCCAGTGGCACTACTCTTGATAGTGTTTTTTCATTCAGTGTGAGAGAAGCTATCGCTGCTAATAGCCAGCAGTCACCTGTGAATTGAGGAAAGGTAAAAAACTCCTCATTTTCTTCCCTTCAAGAGGAGAAAAAGTGGTTTAGGGCCTAGAGAAGATGTTACGGAAGTTAGCTCCCACCCCTCTTGAAATCCAAAATCCAGCCTGTGTGTCCCCAGGAAGTGTGTCCCTGTCTGACCAGGGCAGACTGCTGCAGTTTGGAGGTGCTGGTAGACAAAAGGCTCCCTTGGGCTCACAGTACACTCACATGGAGAACCTTCCCTGATCTTGAATCCCACTGCACCAGGATGGTCCCTGACACAGATGGGAGGGTGCTACAAAAAGATGGCTGCAGGCAAGGTGAGCATGGCTCACTTCCACCTTCACTGCTCCCACCAGTTCAGGAGGGACAACATCCCCTCAATGTGTAAAGATATTCCTGCTTCTGCTTATGGGGTATAGGCATGAGTGCATCCGCCCAGGGAGAATCACTCACCAAGATCCCCTTGGCAAATGTCTGTTCTTGTGGCTCCTCCAAGGATGAACTTGGGGTCTTTGACAATGTCCTGTGAGAAAGGGAGAGACACACAGAAATTACTTGGAACATGCCAGGAAACCATCACCGATGCTCTGATCCCAGATGAGCCCATAGGCCATATTATCCTGCAGAGGTGTAGCCACCACAAAAATCTAGATGGGGAATCCTTGCTAATTAATTACAGCATGGAGCAATTAAAGAATCAAATATCTTCCTTTTTTTCTATTTAGTCAGCTGCTACTGAAAGGCTGGAGTTCTCTATTCATCTGTAGGCAATTGTTCAAATATCATAGCACAGCCTGGTCCAGAACCTCACTGTTGGACTAAAACCCTGGTTAATGGCTTTTTGTCTGTGTTTTTTTCCCCACAGTGACTGGAAAAATGAAAATTCTCAATTAACTTTTAAATGCCAAGGTAAAGCCTTTTCTTTACCTGCACATGGTACCTGGAACATACAGTGTCTGACAACCACAAGACCATTTCCTCCTCAGACAAGCAAACAGCATAGAGTTCAGCCTTGTTTGTTTTATAGAAGAGCTAACACTACCCACCCTTGTGTGCTCAGAGGGACTGTTGCTCACGGGGGCATGAAAGCATTTCACACGCATTCACTGTTCTAGTTCAACTACTAGCATCACGGCTGCATAGAAAAATCAAGTGGTAAACCACTAAATGTGGCAGGAATTCACCCCTCTTTTTTTTTCCCATGAACTGTAAATTGAATTTGATTGAACTGAATAGAAAAGGGAGGAGAGGGTATCTAATATATTACTATTAGATACTAATACATACATTAGCTGATATGCCTGTAGTTAATGGGTCTGTCCTGATATGTTGTTGCAGACCCTATGGCATGAAGCAGAACCTTTTGCCTAAGTGACTGAAGCTTACAAAAACCAGAAGAAAATTAAAAAGGGGCAAAATAGAAGAATATATTCAGCCATTTAACCTCTGCATTTGCCTAGAAGGAAACTAGGTTGCTTTTGGTTCATATCACTGCATTTTGTGTGGCCATCAGGACAGGATATTGGTAGCTCTGTTGTGCTTCCTGCACTTAGTGGACCAGCACTGCTCCTGTGAAGCTCACCCTGCAGAGGCAATATTCAGGAGGAAGCTGGTTTGCATATGGTTTTGTTTGCCTATGCTGGGGAGGAAGTGGTGGCCTGGTTGTGCTTCAGCCATCAGTAACCCAGGGAGGAGGTAACACAGCACATCCTGTCACCAGTGAGTGGAGTAAAGGGAAATCAAACAGCAGCCCCTCCTTATCTGGCCCACCTGTTTGCTAAATAACACTCATATTGTTGGGACTGGATGTGAACAATAAAAATCACAGCTCATTGCCTTTACACATCAATATAAAAACAGCTGATAAAGTAGCTGATCTTTAATAATATGCCTTGGTTTGGCACCATTGCTCCTGGGGAACATAATTCTCGTGACAAGAAATGTATTTAGCTCTTACCAGGAAACTTCACATGTTAGCAAGGGACAAAATAAAAAGCCTTTCCACTGACATGAGTATGAACATTAGATTCATGGCTCATTGCTCATTACACAGCTCTGCAACTGACATATGGAAAAATACTTTCAATCTCTTATGTCAAAGCAAAAAAGTCAATAGAAAGGGATAGAAGGGATTTTGGCTGGGCCTGTGCCACCACCTCTGCTACATGAAACAAAACCATATTGCAAAAATAATATTAACTTCAAGGGGATTTTCAGACTGGATGGTGTAATTATGTGCATCAGGGCTTTAGCATACTGAGGGACAAACCCCAAAGGTGGATCTTGCATTCACAAACACATACAAAACAAGAATTCATGGATTTGCCTGTGCAAGGGTATTACCTACAAGTGGGGACATGCAGTCCTCACAGAGATGAAACGAGGTGACCCGTAACTCTCCTGATGCTGCATCAAAGCTGTGTTTCTTTAGACTCAACAAGAAAACAAATTGCAGCCCCTGCACCTGTCTCACATTGGTAGACAGGGTAAATGGAGACCTAAGACAGGCTGAGGGTGAGGCTATTTCGGTGGCCTTATTTCTATTTGTGATTACACCAGTTGCCAGTGGCTGTTCTCACTGGGAGAATTTCCTTCTGCAGACCATAGATCTGCTTGGCATTGGTAAAACACATTTGTCTTGCTTTTTTCTTTTTTTTTGTTATTGTTTTCTTTTTCTCATTCTTCAGCTTATGTGCCCGACGTTCCTATACACTGAGCTGTTGAATTTATCCCAGCAGTTGAATTTAGATGGAAAGGGGAGGAAAGGAAAGGGGAGGAAAGGAAAGGGAAGGAAAGGAAAGGGGAGNTTGTTATTGTTTTTCTCATTCTTCAGCTTATGTGCCCGACGTTCCTAGACACTGAGCTGTTGAATTTATCCCAGCAGTTGAATTTAGATGGAAAGGGGAGGAAAGGAAAGGGGAGGAAAGGAAAGGGGAGGAAAGGAAAGGGGAGGAAAGGAAAGGAAAGGAAAGGGGAGGAAAAGAAAGGGGAGGGGAGGAAAGGAAAGGAAAGGGG
>NDXB01009797.1:1769-20398 GCA_002631895.1 Agapornis roseicollis
CTTTTGTGTTTTTTTTTTTTTTTTTTTGTATGCTCTTAACCAGCTCATGAATGTTAGGGGCCTTTTTTTGCATTTTAGGCAGTTTTGCTACACAGAAATTCATCACTGTGTAGAGTGAAGGTAACATGCACCTAAAGATTTTGTGTGTAACACAAGATTCTGATTATGAAGTGATGAGGCAATTTTACCTTTCCAGTTCAAATTCAGCATTATTCTTATTGGTGTTATTGCTGTTTAGCTATTCATAGTAGGCTTCTGAGTTTGCCATGGGTCTTGCTTGCCCTACTGTGTCTTAGACCCTAGTACTCGTTAGTGTCTGCTTTTTGCTTCCACTGCTCGCTGTACAGCTTATCATCTGACTCTGCTGTGCCTGGGAACATTCTGATAACAGCAATGGTAATGTGTTTGGTCTGGCAGATGGCCAGGACATCACTGCTGTTTCTGTGCTGCTGTACTGCAGAGGCTGGAACTCCAGTAAGAACTTGAGTCAAAGGGACTTCAAACTATGGCTGTCTATATAGGAGCAGGATGCTCCAAAGGGTCTGTGGCAGTCCACACCAAAGCAGGTACATCTCAAAGTCTCTGTGTCCATGGTTATGTCTGTGCCACAGCAGGTGTACTTCTGAAGTGATTGTTGCCCAAGGATAAATCCATGCTGGAGAAGGTACATCTGCATCTGTGGCTGTGGTTAAGTTCACGCTGCAGCAGGTACACCTTGAAGCGTCAATGTCTGTGCATGAAGTCCTGCTGGAGCCTCTCAAATCATGTGGCCATGTATAAGACCACAGCAGAGCAGGTACACTGCTGGAGGGATGGCAGCCATGGCTAAGGCTATTTTGGAGCAGGTTTACTTCTGAAGGGACTGTGGCTGTGGTTAAGGCCACACTGGAGGCATTATGGCCCATGGAGAAGGCCATGCTGGAACAGGTGCATCTCAAAGTGACTGTGGCCATAAATAAATCTGTGCCACAGCAGCTGTACTCCTGGAGAGACTGTAGCTACTAGATAAGGCTTTACTTAGAGCCAGTACAACCCTAAGGGACTGGTGTCTGTGGAGAAGTCCGAGCCAGACCAGGGGCAAGGAGAGGAGTTCATTGCAATGCTAAATCCTATGGTCTGGTCCCAAGGGACCAGGATTGGAGATTTTAAAATGTTATAGACCATGAATTGAGTTGCATATTATAGGAATTATTGTAGCAAGAACCATCTGAACCAGTGAAGCACAAGCCTTACAAGAAGCAGAGCAAGTGCAGCAGTGATCCAACCTGAGCTGGCTTTGATGCCCAATAACTCCACACAACACACCACCTCTGCTGTCCTAAGTGACCACCATAACAGGTGGAGCCCAAAGTCATAGAGTAAGTGAACTCAATGGACATTTTATGGGCATGTTGCAGACATTTTACAAGGGTGGTTCATGGACTAAGGGAATGATATCTATATATTATATCAAAAGATAGGAAGGGGGATGGTGGTTAATGAGACTGTATAGGATAGCATGGTACCTGAGCATGATGCAAATTGTATGAACTAAGTGGTGGAGAATGTGATGGTTTTGGCCATAATAGAGTTAATTTTCTTCACAGTAGCCAGCATGGAACTAACTTTTGGATTTGTGCTGTAAATAGTGTTGAAAATACAGATTTTTTTTCATTATTGCTGAGCAGTGCTTACACAGAGACAAGGGCTTTTCTGCTTCTCACCCCATCCCACTAGTGAATAGGCTGAGGGGGCACCAGAAGTTGGAAGGGGACATAATGAGTACAGCTGATCCCAACTGACCCTATGAATATCCCAGACCGTATAACTTTATGCTTATTATATAAAGATTGGGAAAGAGGAAGGAAGGGATGTTGGGTGGGGGAGGTGTTCAGTGTGATGGTGTTTGTCTTCCCTAGTACATGTTATGAATAACAGAGCCTGGGTTTCCTGGAGATGGCTGAACTCCTGTCTGCCAGTAGGAAATGGTGAATGAATTCCTTGTTCACTTTGCTTGTATGCACATCTTTTGCTTTACCTGTCAATCATCTGTCTTTATCTTAACCCATGAGTTTTCTCATTTCTGCTCGTTTGATGCTTTCACCCATCCCACTAGGGAGGAGTGAGTGAGTGGCTGTGTGGTGCTTAGTTGCTGAGTGGGTGTCCTAGGTTAAAGCAGTGGCATTAAAACACTAGGGCTCATATTTTATTTCATTTTAGCACATATTAATGTACAATCCACTACACCGTATGAACACTTGAGCATTTTGAATTTATCAGAAGAAGGGACAGTTGTTAAAAGAAAGGGAAAACCAAATAAGAAATAGAGATATTTTATATACATCAGCTAGACACTCTGTAAGCAGCCTGGCGTAAATCGTCCTTTAATAGAGCTGTAATAATAATTAATTTTTCAGTTCAGTGGTCAAACTGAAAAACTGTGAAGGATGAAGGAGAAGAGGTGAGTGGGGTGAGAAGAAATAAGGAGAAATGTTTGCGTCAACCTTATATAGAAATTTCTCATCTTCTCTCACTGAAGCAAAACACATACATTATCTGTTCCTTTGAAAAATGGCTCTTGCTGAGTTTCTAAACAAAACTTTCTTCTAGAAGCAAGGTCTGAAGTTCCTGCCTACGTGGTGGTGACATTTTTGCTTTTCTGAAATTTCTCCTTCACCTTTCTATTCCTGGCCAAGCCTACCCCATAAATTTACTGTTAGTAATGGAAGCAAAGGCTTCCATTAAACATGTAATTTGTTAAAACTTGATGCCCAGTTTCAATCTGGTTCTGCAGCATCATTTCCAGCACTTCTTAAGCTGCGGACCCTGCGAGATAACTTTCTGCTGGAAGCAAGACCCTTGCTTTTAAGTCTATGAACAATAAGTTTACTTTTCTTGATGAACTTTTCAAGGATGTTCTAAAAGGATCCTCCAAGCCCCCAAGAATACATTGTCCAGGGTAGGGGGATGTAGTGTGTTTAAGGCCATGGATGATCTCAGAATACCTGGATTTCCATCATGCTCCTGTTATGAGTTGCAATACAGGCTTTGTCCTATCCTCATCTTCTTCCCTTTAATAGGAGCCACTTGTTTTCTCTGTATTACAAATATCAAACCAGACCTGGAGTACTGTGTTCAGCTCTGGGGCATTCAACAGAAGAAGGACATGGACCTGTTGGAGTGAGTCCAGAGAAGGCCATGAAGATGCTCAGAGGGCTGGAGCACCTCTGCTATGGAGACAGGCTGAGAGAGCTGGACTTGTTCAACCTGGAGAAGAGAACCCTCTGGGTTCTCTGGCAGCCTTCCACTAGCTAAAAGGTGAGAATGCTGGAGAGGGGCTTTTGACAAGGGCCTGCAGGCCCTTGTTTGCTGTTTAAAGCCTTCAGGCTTTAAACTGACAGAGGGGAGATTTAGATTAGATGTAAGAAAGGAATTCTTCCCTGTGAGGGTGCTGAGGCACTGGCACAGGTTGCTCAGAGAAGCTGTGGCTGCCCCATCCCTGGCAGTGTTCAAGACCGTATGAGATGGGGCTTTGAGCAACCTGATCTAGTGGAAGGTGTCCCTGCCCTTGGCAGGGGGTTGGAACTAGATGAGGTCCCTTCCAACCCAACCATTCAATGACTATGATTGTGTGGCAAAAATATACATATAGGTGCCTGGCTGATAAATTTGTATGGGTAAATTCCTTTGTGGGTAATCAGCAGGGATTCTTTAAAAGCATGCAAGCAAAAACAGTTGCTATAAGAGAAATCTTTGAAGGGGTATTATCCAATTAGTACTGATAGCTCTACTAATATGGCAGCAATTAAAATGTTGTTTGTGAAATAAATAGGAGAAGACCTAAATATTCTTTGGACTTACATATGAATAATGCTCTAATATCTGGTGGAATAATTATAATGAAGCTGTTAAGTATTCTCTCATCAGTTGTTTACAGAAATAGCAGTCTATTTAATCAGTAGCAATGCATTCAAGGTGACTAAATATTAAATATGATTGGCAGCTTACTGCTTGGACTAAAATGATTAAGTAATGTGAGAAAGAAAGTGACAGGTGACTTCAGTCCCCTTGAGGAAACATGCCCCAGCCAGGAAATGGGTTGAGACTTCTAATAATATTGGTAACAAGTAAGTGCTGAAATGTTTGCTTGCAGCAGTCATTCTGGAAAGGAACGCAAATCCTGTTATGCATCTTTTTCATCTTGGTGAGGTTGCAGTAGCAGCACTCACCAGCTTGGAGGTACTGTGCATTTTAACTATCCTGCAGAGAGACACACTTGCTTAGGATGTGTCAGATCGCAATGTCAGCAAAGCCATTTGTATCCTCAGCACTGAAACAAATGCAAACATCCCTGTGCAGACTGGCTGAGCCGCTGTGGCCTTCTGCACTATCAGTGGTGTGTTCTCTCATGTTCACCATTCTTGGAGTCTTTCCTTGTTATGTATCCCATTGCTTCAGATTCAGTTAGACAAGTGAGGATGAGAGACAAATTGCAGATTGATTCCAGGAGCCTCTGAAGGTTGGTGCAAATTGGCATTTGCTGTAGGCTCTGATCTGGGTTGCTGGTTGCAGCTCTGGGAAGGAAATGCAGCAAGCAAAACATATCCAGCACACTGTTTCACTGTTTCAGGGAGTTGCAAAGTGATCCTTTCTCTAAACTTCGCACCCAGTGAAAGCAATTCCACTTTCAGTAAGTCCATGTTTCTGTTTTTAGACACTCAATGTTTCTAAACCCCTGCATTAAGACAAGCTTCCATGCCAGTGTACACCATATCCTAATTGTGTGCAATTCTACCTCATGCTAACTCAAAGTTCAGGTAAGGTCAAACATTTGTGAGATGTCCACACCAGAATATGCAGTAGTGTCACCTTCCCATGGACCACATCCTGATAGTCTCACTGGAGGAGTGTTCTGCTTTCTGGTGGGCCTAAAGCAAAGCACCACTCTTCTTTACTGTTCTCACCCTGCTGCTGGTGATTACCAAATTAAAACTAATAAATTGAGGCACAAGTCAGAATAAGAAACTGCAGGGTTGTGCAGGATATCAGTAACCAAATCTGAGACCAATCCTTCTGTGCTCCATTCCAACACTCTTTTTCCTAATTGGTCCTTCCAGGTTCTCACAAGCACTTCCCTCCTCTCTGGTTTTGTGGAATAGGTGTTGAACTATAAACCTGCTGCATGGCATATTGTAGTCAGTGCTGCTGATGTTGTCTGCTTCTAAGCCAAAGTAGCCCAGTAAAGAAGTTGGTCAGCTTGGGGCAGCTATAAGGATAGGAGTAGAGAGTCATTTCTCTCTCAGGTGTCCCTAATGGGATCCTAAGTGTAGTATAGACATGAGTGTCAATGCCCTTTTACACAGAAAATAGGGAATGAATTCTAAACAGTACTGGAGACAGCTGACCCTTTTAGCACAATGCTTAAATATTCTAGTGCCGTGCCAAGGCAGCATGTGCAAAGTAAATATTTTAATCCCTAATTAATCACTTTGGTTAGATTGGTAAAACAGAAGTCTAATGAAAATAATTTGAAATTTCCTTCATGAATAATTGCATTGTTCAGGGGATTCTGGGAAGAGTCAACTGGCTGACCTTCCATTCTTGGGCTGCTCTATTGCTATGAGACTTAATTTGTGTCCTTCAACCCTTTTCAGTCACCGTCACGAGATTAGAAATACCTTTCATGCAGTTTAGCAGCAACTATGCAAAAGGACAGTGCAGTCAGCAGAGAGTTAAGAAATTAGCACATGCTTTCCTGTGGTGAAACACATACAGTATGGCACACAGGACAAGGGCAAAGCTTCTTTTCCACTCCATGTCTCTTTATTATGTCCTGAACATGATGGATTGCATTGTTATTAAAGTATTCATGGCCATTTTTAATTAGAGATATGAGGTCTGCGGGTGCCAGGGTTTTGCGTATTTGTAGGATTGGAGAAGAATTTGCTTATTGATACATCCTGGTAACTGGCACCATGGTTGATTCTGTGGCTCCAGAGGAATTTATTTCCTCCTGCAGGTCCTGTCTTTCTGGTGGCCCAATGTTAGACTCCAATCCTGTCTGGGCAGAATGGGTTGGCTTGTAGGACCAGGCCTGACTTGTCCAGAGAGAACAGAATTACACCTTTTCTGCGCACTCCAGCTTGCACTTCCCTATAGACCATCTACAGTTTGCTGTGGAGGGATGATTTAATACCGAAAAGTCTGTGGTCCTTCTACAGACTTTCCCCCTGTTAAAAAAACCACAATATACTGTCTTCTATCTCAGTGTAGTTTTTCTTGCATGCGATGGCTGCAACAAAGCAGCCTTCTCTATCCCAGGCTCAACAGCCCCAAATTTCTCAGCCTGTCTTCATATGGGAGATGCTTCAGTCCCGTGATCATCCTTGTGGCCCTCCTCTGGACTTGTTCCAACAGCTCCATGCCCCTTTTTATGTTGAGGACACCAGAACTGCACACAATGCTCCAGGTGAGGTCTCACGAGAGCAGAGTAGAGGGGCAGGATCACCTCCTTCGACCTGCTGGTCATGCTCCTTTTGATGCAGCCCAGGATACAGTTGGCTTTCTGGGCTGCAAGTGCACACTGTTGGTTCATGTCATGTAGGGAAGGATTTAAAAACACATCTTAAATTGATAAACCCATGAGTATCCTTTCCAGGGGGACTCTTTCCCCAAGCTACTGCGAAGCAGGCCCTTGTTGCTAGAAGATTGTTTGCTATAGAGTAGCAACCAATGTTTCTAACAAAGGTGGAGTTTCTGTGAAGAGAGCAATAGCAACAGACACTGCAAAGCTCCTGGTCTTGTCTATGGTGTCTGTAGAGTTGCTTCTTGTCCAGGATGTTGTATTCACCTTTGAAGTGGAGACCAAATTCATGTGAGTGTGCAGGCCAGGGCTTTACACTGCTTGCAGTGGTGTGGGAGGATAGGAAACGAGAGGCAGGCCATGTTATGTGGCTGCTTTGGATGCTAGTTGTCCTCAGAAGTTGGGTTGGGCATCTTGCAGTTGCTTAATCCCAAATCCAGCTCTAAATTCTGCTTTGTGCTTTTCAGAGCCTGCAGCTGAGAACATGAGCTCTTAGATAATTAAGATAATAATAGGGAGATAATGAATAGGGGCTGGATTTGGCGCTTAAGGAGGCGAGGAGGATGGGGGAAGCAACTGAATTTTACATAGTTCAGAGAGGGAATGCAAAAGTTTTGTAAATAAGTGGTCAGGAAATATGTGTCAGGAATTTTGGCAAGGACAAGGTAACTTGGATGCTGATTTAAGCTTGTTTGTCTAGATGAGAGGAGTAGAGATACGAGTGTGGGTCAGAGCCTTGCTTTAGGAGAGAAAGATGTAGAAAATTATCTATTGGATCAGGAAAAACTGTTGTCCTTACCAGTGCCTCTAGCAAGGTAGGGATGCATGTGACCATGGCTCAGAACAAGGGCTAGTGAAAAACTCCATGAAAAAACATTTTCTACCTATCAAAGGAATGATTTTTGAGACAAAAATAAAATAAAAACCCAACCATATAACTTTGATTTTCTTTTAGAGGACAAATAATATTCACTGTTCTTTTGCTAGTGGTTTTACATGATGAAGCCAAATCTTTTTCAATGATTATCACTTCACAGCATCTTGCAGTCTCCACTTTCATTTGTGGTTCTTTTTCCTCCCACATTCACTATTTTAGTTTTCTATTTGTCTGCGCAGTTGTTGCTTATCAGCTATGGAAATTTACAGATATTAAATTAGCTACAGGAGGGCTCTGATATTACCCCCTTAATGTTACAGAAACCTATTGAGAAATGAGGGAAAAATTATTAAAGAAAACTGAATGAGAAGGCTATAAAGTTCAGACAAAGTGTGTTCCCTACCTCACAAGATCTGGATGCATGCAGAATTTCATGAAAGTTATCCATAAAATGGTATATAATGTTTTGCTTCTTCAGACAAAAGCATTATTGAAATATTTTCATTCTGCACAAAATATATTGGATGATAATGAAAATTAATGTACTGAACCATTTAACAAGGAGATAATAATGGATATGAAGGGTTTATTATAAAAAATATGACCCTCACCACAGGACTTGAACTTGCTACTTTTGACAATATAAAGCAAAGCCTCTACCCTCTAGGCTAGAAAACGTCTTCTCCAGTTGAGATGAAGATCATAAAGGAATGTAATGAAAATGTACCTTGGGGTTTTGTGTTGAAAAAAAGGGTGTAGGAAGGACACTAAATCTATAAGTGTGTCCAGCAATAGGGTAAATATTCAGTTTGGGGGATTTAGAGTGATTATGTTTGGACCAAAATGGAGAATAATGATTCAAATCTTACCTCTGTACTATGATGCTGATGCTCAGCAGAGTGCAGTTTTCTATTTGATCATAAACCAAAGCTAAATAAAACCAAGTCTAACTTGTGAAGGAAACAGTACAGAGACTCCTTGCAATTCTTGCTTTTGCCTGTGTGGAAGCTGCCTACAGACTTCCAACAGAGATGGCAATAGGAGCTTGAAGTAGAGACTGGAAGTCTGGAAGTTCAAGGAGAAAATAGAGGAAAACAAGGGATAAACCCATGTCTGCTCATTGGCAGAGCCAGTAGGGCCAACCAGGAAGAGTCAGAAGCTCCTGAATGTTTTGGACTTGCTGGGGTCACTTGAGATTTGCTCTGTGACACTCAAATTTCCTCCAAGAAACTGCAAGAAGAGTAAAATAAAATAAAAATTAAGACTACTCTGATTCCTTTGCAGTTCTCTCATGTATTATTATTTTGGTGCAAAGGATGTAAGAGAACAGAGATAAAATTTGGTTTTCAGACTCGATTTCCTAGCCTTTGCCCTATATTGAGGGAAACCAGCTAGAGCCATTACTGAATTTAGGCAGAATACCTGAGCAAAAATGATAATGAATCTAGTACGCTGGAATCAGCTTCAGTATGCCAAAACCTGCCCTGCATTGTGATCTGAGGATGGACAAAGCTGCACCTGTCCAGGAGAACTGAGCATCTACAGACCTACAGCAGACCTGAATATTGACTCAGCATTAAGATATATGGACCACCTCAACAACAGTGACCTAAAACCAGACAGAACCAAGTGCTGCCTTGAAAATCAGACCAAGTGCCATTGCTAATACTGGAGAGGCTGTAACTTTGTCCAGGATATAGAGCAAAGCACAAACAGTGCTGAAACCCATCTGTAGAAGGACTACAGAGCCCTGGGAGAGGTGGTTTGGGGCTCTGGAGCTCAGACTGTCTTTTCATCAGTTCTCCAGGACAGCCAGCATGGCTTCACTAAGGGGAAATCCTGCCTGACCAATTTGGTGGCCTTCTATGATGGGGCTACGGAACTGATGGACAGGGGTAGAGCAGCTGACATCATCTACCTGGACTTGTGCAAAGCGTTCGACACTGTCCCACACGACATCCTTGTCTCTAAATTGGAGACACATCAATTTGATAGGTGGGGCACTCGGTGGATAAAGAACTAGTTGGATGGCTGCATGCAAAGGGTTGTGGTGTGGATGGATTTTTAGCAAAGAACAGCCATGTTCCCAGGTTAGCAAGTGCCTATGTGGAGCTTGACATGAACTGAGGATGAAGAAAGCCATGGCTAAAGAAGCAAAAGTAACAGTGCAAGCAAGATAAGAAGAAACTGGAATATGCTAAAGACACAATAGCAAACTGTTAGCAAGCTTTAAAGGCTAGGCTCTCATATGCTTAATTTAACAAATTGTAGCTAGTTGCTACACTGGAGGGAAGGAATGCCATCCAGAGGGACCCTGACATGCCTGTGAGTTAAGCTGATGCCAACCTCACGAAGTTTAAACATGACAAGTGCAAGGTCCTACACCTGGGTCCCAGGAATCCCAGGCACAGTTACAGGCTGGGCAGAGAAGAGATCCAGAGCAGCCCTGTAGAGAAGGACTTGGGGTGTTGGTTGATGAGAACATGAACATGAGCCAACTTCAGTGTGTGCTCGCAGCCCAGAAAGCCAACTGTATCCTGGGCTGCATCAAAAGGAGCATGACCAGCAGGTCAAAGGAGGTGACCTCACCTGGAGCATTGTGTGCAGTTCTGGTGTCCTCAACATAAAAAGGGGCATGGAGCTGTTGTAACAAGTCCAGAGGAGGGCCACAAGGATGATCAGGGGACTGGAGCATCTCCTGTATGAGGGCAGGCTGACAAAGTCAGGGCTGTTGAGCCTGGAGAAGAGAAGGCTGCGTGGAGAACTCAGAGCNGTATGAGGGCGACAAAGTCAGGGCTGTTGAGCCTGGAGAAGAGAAGGCTGCGTGGAGAACTCAGAGCAGCCTTCCAGTATCTGAAGGGGGCCTATAAGGGTGCTGGGGATGAACTTTTCATTAGGGACTGTAGTGACAGGACAAGGGGCAATGGGTTCAGACTTACACAGGGGAAGTTTAGATTGAATATAAGGAGGAAGTTCCTTACTGTGGGGGTGGTGAGGCACTGGAATGTGTTGCAAGGAAGTTGTGAATGCTCCATACCTGGCAGTGTTCAAGGCCAGGTTGGACAGAGCCTTGGGTGACATGTTTTAGTGTGAGGTGTCCCTGCGTATGGCAGGAGGGTTGGAACTAGATGAACCTAAGGTCCTTTCCAACCCTAACTATTCTATGATTCTATAAATCCTGGGTGAAATCCAGACAATATTTTTGAAAATTAAAAACTGGCATGTCAGAGAAATACAGTCAGAAACTACAAAGGCCAGGCAGCCTGATGCTCTGTGCAGCCTGCTGACTCAAACTTGCTGCTCTGGGTTCCTAGTGGGCCATTTTAATTGAGAGTGACTGTTGCAAAAGGTTGGGAAGTGCTAATCTAATTGACTCTCTCTGGGGTTAACCATTGTAAAGACCAAGGCAGATCCCAGCTTCACCATCAGCACCAGGAGTCAGTCCTCCCCCATCATTAATTATTTTGGTTATATTTCTTAATCAGCACTGCTTGGATCTATTGGCAAGATCCTGGCACCATGCCAGCACTGACACTCCAACTAGATAAAATATGCTGTATGGGTAAGGGGAGGAGGGCAAGCTTTGCTTGTTATTTCTTCTCTCTTTGATGCTGAATTGGTTGAGTTTCCAGCACAGACCTTTCTGTATGGCTTCTTTCTTTAACAGAGCCACATACAATTTACATGAACCAATTCCTGCAAATGGATGTGTCTAGGCACTTCTTCCTGAAACATCAGCTCACCAACGATTTTGATGGAGCTGTAAATTAAGGAAAAGGTGAGGACAAAGAGGATTTCTCCATGTTAAGTCTCAGCTGTCTGCTTATAATGCTCGCTGTGAAACATCTGGAAGTGGGACTCTATCTACACCTGCACATTTCCCAGAAAACTGGTGCCTTCAGGGCTGGACAAGTCACGGACCCAGAAACGCATGCTTACATAGCCTGGGTCCCAGCAGGACAGCAAAAAGGGAGAAATACATGCCTTGCAGCACAGCCATTGTGTCCCACCTTGATCAGGGTGGCTGCCCAGGAGTTTTTTTGGAGGTTCTTTACCCCATTTTCATCCCCTTGCCCCAGCACACTTTTTTTCAGCTGAAGGCCTGCAGTTCTGTCCTCTCTAGGTTGAGCAGGGGTGCCACACACTCCATGCAACTCCTAGAGACTCCTTTCCAGACATCTAGGGATTGAAGAGGGTAGGAGGAAAGAAGTTGTATCTTCATGTTGCATTTCTCTGGTAGGCAGAGGGTAAAACCAGGACTTTATCAGAAGTTGTCCTCTGCAATCATGCTCCTGGAAAGGGAGATTTCCTGCAGGGAGAACATTTCATGAACAGAAAAGGCATTTGTGCTAACTGAGCAGCCAGGTACTGAACTGGTGTAACTGCTAGATCCAGGGAAGACCATGGCCCCTTGCTTGGATCGAGCAGTTGAAGTCCTCTTCAATGTCATTTGCTTCATTGGAGGGAAAGTGAAAAGCAACCATGGCCAGTTTCAGGTTTTTGATCTCTCAGATTATGTTGTCTCACCATGAGACCAGTCAAAGGGGGAGAAGCAGGGTGAACTCAGAACAACCAGAGCACATTTACTGTAAGGGATTACATTTTTTTACTTGGAAATTTCACAACTGACTTTAATTAAGTTTTTTCAAACCCAGCAAATGCACAAGGCATTAGAGAGGGAAAGGGTACATGTACGTGTGTGTGTTTGCTGGATTGGATTTTTGCGAGTTTTCCTTCATCTAATGAAAATTTGCTTGGCTGTTCCCATATAAACAAGCTGTAGCCAAGCTTCAGATGGGTTGATACCCTGTTGCATGGCCCTGGGATGACACACTCCTGCCAGGTGGTGATAGCTAGTGAGGGGGTAGCCTTTCACTGCTAATGACCCTATAGCCTGCACAAAGCATGGGCAAAAAGTTATAAAACTAGTGACAAAGATAGCATGGGCAAAAAGTTATAAAACTAGTGACAAAGATACTGCTAAGACCTCCTGTGACATATCTGAATTATTTCTTTAAATATACTTGTTGGATCACTGATGGCATCTCTGTTTTCTACATTCCCTGGCACAGTGGGACCTGTTTCAACTACCAAAACCCCTAAAGATGCTGGTTTTGCTATCACTCCTGCTCATAAAATGCGTTATCTGGAACCACCTCTTCCTTAGCAGGATATTTTCTGAGTAGGTCACTCACTACCTCTGCAAAATAGTGTGTGTTTCGTTTGTCTGCACAGAGGTTATTAATCAAAGATGTCATGAGCTCTCAATGAAACAAAGTCTTTGAATGTGGAGACCAGAAAAATGGACACAGTGTACTTGCAAAATGTTCTTAAGAGCACATGTGAATTTCTTTGCACTCAAATTAAGCAGGATTAAAGCAGCTAAACTGTTGTTGCTCAGTTCTCTTGGATCATGTGACAAAGGCTGAATCGCTTTTAGTCACTGGTATAGGCCTAAGTCAGTCTCTTGATCTCCAAATTAATTTTTGAATTGAATGATTGTGTGTGGGTTTCTTGTTCTAATTGAGTCTTCAAGTGAAAAATGCTTAGCAAACAGATGGAAAACTGAGGACAAAAGGCTCTATTATGTAATAAAAAAAAGGGAGAGTTCACTACAACAGTTTGAAATTAGTACTTGGAGGCTCTATTTATTTTTTCCTTCATAAAATCCCAAACAGTAAGTGATATGCAGTGTGTTTGGCACAGCTTGGTGGAAAGCCATGAAAAAGGAAGAACGTGGAAAATTTGTATGTGCAGCTCTCATAACAGTCAGCAGGAAGTGTCTAGTAATTTATTGATCCACTTCTCATTTTTTCTTTTATTGATATGGCAAAATAAACATTTTCTTTAGGAAGAAAAAGGTTTCAAGCGATAGCAGTGCAAAGCTCAAAGGTAGATCACATATATGTTTCTGAAAAACCCTCAACTTCCCCTGGAAATGCATTGGTTTGTTTCTAGTTCTGCAGGACTGTCAGGGCACACCAGGGTTTTTTTACTGTTCCCCAGACATAGGGAAGTAACTCCCTACAGCCCTGGCTGTAAGCTAACAGGCTTTAAAGTGGTACTGAGCAGGTCTATATGAGATCAGGGTCCTACTATAGAAAGCACTGCACATACATTGCACCCCACATAGTCCCCACCTTTGGGACAGTAAATCAGCTTCTAATGAATTTGTCTGCTTTGTGCAGCCAAGAAGATTTAGGTCTCAATCTCATGTGTCTCTTATCCAAAATCTTCTCAAATTTCCTGGCATAACTTGTTGATTAATGATAGAAAGGGTCTGGCTAAGTTTGTCTATATACATAAGAAGGAAGATGCTTGGGACTTACCAAGCTTCACAGAAACCTGCATAACATCAAGTCCTTCTGCTGGCCTTCATGATCTTGTCCTGCTCCTGCTGGGGTAAAGGGATAGCTCTTGTGTATGGAGAGGGAGCAGGAGGGCCTGGGGCTCTTGAAGGGGAAAAAAGTTGGGAAAAAAGTAGCTGCAAACAGAGCAAGTAATTGCAGCTTCTTTGCTGGGGTGAAGATGTGGCACTGAGTTCACTGTAAGCATGACCTGGCTTTGTTCAGGCAATTAAATTGGCAGAGGGTAGATTTAGATTAGATACAAGAAAGAAATTTTTCATTGTGAGGGTGGTGAGACAGTGGCACAGGTTGCCCAAAGAAGCTGTGGCTGCCCCATCCCTGTCTGTGTTCAAGGCCAGGTTGGACGGGGCTTTGAGCAACATGGTCTAGTGAAAGGTGTCCCTGCCCAGGTGACCTTTAAGGTCCCTTCCAACCCAAACCATTCTGTGATTCTAATTAGTGAAAATGGGGCATGAGCTGCATGGGAGAGACCTGTTGGGTCTAACTCTTCAGTGGGATAGTTTCCTGGGCCCAGGGTTGTACTGGTACTTGTGGTTGGTCCACACTGCACTATGTCCACAAAGTAGGAGGACCACCAGGATAGGATGCTTCCTGCAGCAACTGTCCTCTTTCCTAGCAGGGCTGAGCAAGCAGGTGCCCAGCGGGTTTACAGCTCTTGCATTAACAGCCAACACTCAGCAAAGTTAGTTAACCGCAAAACCAGCTCTGCTCGCTTTCTGCCAGCACACCTTGCAAGCCTCCAAATCGGAACTAGTAAATCAACTTTCCTTCATTTTCATGATTTTCCTGAATGAGAAATTTGGGGAAGGCTTGTTCTCAATTTGCCTGAAATAGCAGCACATGCACTGGGGAGGAACAGGTCTAGCCTTTCAGTAGTGTTCAGATTCTGTTATGTCAGCAATTATTTCTTGCCATCACAGTGTAAAACTCTTTTCCCTTTCACTTCATATTATTTCTTTCTGCAGAATGCTTTCAGTGCAGATAATGCTCATGAAGGTACAATACAGCCAGTTGTCTGAGAAGAGAACCCTATTTTCTTCTAGTGGGTGGTAGGTAAGAATTACTAATCCAATATGCTTGAGTTAACACAAAACAAGGATTAGGGTAAAGTTCCCGAATATGTTAATCTTCCTTTATAGAAGTAAACTTTAGCACTGCTATCAACCCCATGGTTTATAGTTCATGGGAACAATGAACCAATTAAACTTGAGCAGAAAAAATCTTGCACAAGTTTTCTGATTGTTACCTAATGCTTTGGATTCTTTTGATACTTAATTATTTGCCACTGTGTCATAGGCAGAGGAAATAAAACATTGTTTATTATTCATTAGACTGTTTCTAAACATATCCATAATTAACTGCATTTTATTGTAGTTGTTTCTTTCTTCCCTCTCTATGAAAGTAGGTATTAAATGACATGTAAGGGCCTGGATAACTGACATAATTGTTGGCAGCACAAACTGAGGGCTTACTGGAATGGTTGTGCCTATCAGAGTCAGCTAGTTGTGAAAAAAAACACAGGCTGTGTGGAGAAAAGGAAAGGGTGATTGAGAAGTATTTCTCTTAGGTAATGGAAAAGAAAAATAACTTTATTTATTTTTTGTAAATTAGCTGCATAATGTCCTCTAGCTTTACAACAGCAAGCCCATTCAGACAAGCCTTAAACACTACTTTAGCTCTGTTGATATCCAAAATATTCTTACTTGTTGCTGGATCATATTCACTGTTCTTATTCACAGTAATCCACACAACTTGGAAAATTTTATTGTGGATTCTGGATTTTATTTTGGCTTTCAAATTTCTGATTGAGGAAGAGAGGAAAAGGAGGATAATTTGGCTTACAGTATGATATAAAAATGTTAAGGATTTACTGGCTAAAGGATAATTCTTCTGTCAATACATGCATATGAATCTTAGGCATATCAATTAAAAAAATGTAGGCCTAAAGCAAATGTTACACTACAGAGTATCAGCATCTTCTGTGCTGGTAGGTCAGAAAAGCCAGCTTGATTTTAGGGTAATAACATATATGTTATACCTAACCAGCTTTTGACCCTTGCAATTAGTTAAAAATGCAGCAGGCAGGCAGGGTTGTATTTGCAGTATCAGTATATACCTGTACTTGTTATAGATTGAATTCCATTGCGATCCAAGGGAAACACTATATCAGAGAGATTATGATGTCACCACCACTTCTAAAAGCCTCAGTGATTATTGAGGATTTAATTGTACATGAAAATAAAGGGAAGTAACCCTCTACCAAATACATTTTTGTGTACAATTTCACAGCCAAAGTTCCTGTGCAATGTGATTTATAGAAAAAAGACATGAGAGGAAGCATGTCGGACACAGAACACAATGAATATTGCAAACCAAGCTATAGTTCAGTTTATTAAGTCACATTTATACTGTTCTTCTTTAACAAACTTGCAGTTTAGGGAATGTAACAGTTCAGTGGGCAGAGTACTCTCATCTATAGCAGAGCACTTGTGAGGCTCATCTTATCTAGTAAAAATTCAGTCAACTTTTACACTCCCTTGGTGTAGAGTGGGTTCTTGTACCAGCCACTCAACTGACCCCTTCATGCTGGAGTTAAGCTTGTCAGCAGGAGGCAAGGACTCCTCTGAGGCAGTGACACAGCATTTTGCTTTCAGTCCTTTTTATTTGATTCCCTTGCTTTTGCTTTTCACCTGAGAGGAGCACACAGCTCAGCCATCACCCTCATCAGAAGCAGCTACTCCACGTCTTGACTCTCTGATTCATCCCTGTGCTGCACTCTGTCAAGTGAAAATCTATGGAAAAATGTGAGTGAGGCTGGGGAATTGTGTTTCTTTTTTTTTTTTAAAAAAAAAGCCAGCATCTATGGCATCACTGTGACATAAGAAACTGCAACACTCAGTGCATCATCACCTCACAGCACAGGTAATAAGGGATTCCTTGTCTGTATTTAGTTAGAGCGTACATAAGTCTCAGGCACAGCCAGGACATCTCTCTTAGCTTTGAGTGCACTTGGCATTTTCCGAGAGCTAGAGAAGCACTTGGCTGCAGGGCAGCAGGTTAAGTGCAGTCTGTCTGCAGGCCAGAGATGCAGAGGTGTAAACTGGGAGCTGTCCCAAGATGCTGTGTTACATCTTCTGGAGAGCTGCCCCACTCTGTCAGGCTTCACCACACTGGGGCCCCATCCCGTGATCTCTGGAGCAGCCCTGCGGCTGCTTGAAGCCAGTGGGAACAGATGGCACTCAGCACTTGGCAGCATTAGACCCCAGATAGCAGGTCCTGGTTTGTTTGGTTTTCTTTTCTTTTTTTTTTTTTTTTTAATTTAACAATAAAAAATCCCTTTNAGTGGGAACAGATGGCACTCAGCACTTGGCAGCATTAGACCCCAGATAGCAGGTCCTGGTTTGTTTGGTTTTCTTTTCTTTTTTTTTTTTTTTTTAATCTAACCATCAAAAATCCCTTTCAGTTTCTGAGTGGTGAGGAAGCAATAAAACCAAGGTGGAGCGAGATGCACCAGGCAAAGCCAGCTGCTTTCATAAATTTGCAAAAGTAGCAAGTCCTTTTTGCAAGTCCCCTGGTGCACAGCAGAAATAGCCCAAGTTTGAGGCTGGGGGACTTTTCAAGCTTGTATCCCTGCTGTGGCATATAGCGAACAGACAAAAACCCCTTTCTGTAACCTCCGCTGGCTGTGACATTTGTTGGTGTCTGTGGATCTTATTCACAGCGCTTTGTGAAACACTAGTAGTAATGTAACTGTATTGTGGCAGAAGACTGAAGAGGGCAGCGGATCATTCACTTGAAAATGTGACCTTTTAATTTAAACAAAAGATTTGAAAAAATGAAAGTGAGTCTTAAATGCAGTTTAATCAGTCAGGCGAAAGATGTCTAATGAAGCTGCCAGACAGATTTGTAGCCAGACTGTCACTTTACCCATCATGTTTACAGCCTCCAGTGGTGAGATTAGGACTGGGTGAAGGCACAGTCTATACAGATTTCCCTGGTCTGATCATCTACCATGTCTGTTAAGTTTTGACAATATGACAAATTATTTTGCTGATTGTCTCTAGATCTGGAGGAGCTGAGTGTAGCACCCACATCTTTGATCTCAGCTGAGCATTGTCTGAAGCAGGGATGAGCGACCCAAAAGGATGCTGCAGTTCTACAAAATCAAGGTAAACCCTTTCAGGCTTTTTGCTTTATGCCATTTTCCTCCTAAACCATCAGCACTAAAACCCCTGCCTCTCAAATAAGGACAGCTGAAAAATTTCAGAGCAATTTTTTTAGCATCATCAATACTATGGCTGTGATTTTACCAGTCACTCTATTTCTTACTCAAAGTCACTGGGACGCTGCAGTTATGAATAAGGCAGTGTGAAAACCTCTAAGAAGTTGTTTTTATATCAGAAAAGATCTACATCAAGGAAGGATCAGTTTTAACACCAAGCAAGTTAGAAACCTTCCCCAGAGTTCAAATTACTATCTTTGTGACCATAGAGGCAGAGATCATGCATTTTATGTTTCTATTTTACATTTCTGAATGTACAATGCCTATTCATTTTGCAGGGAATATTTACTACTGAAGAACTTTTAAGTGACTGCCTGTTGTAGAAACTAACGTCTCTGTTTATCCACAGGCTAAGCAGGTTTCAGACACAGCATCTGAGCTCCCCACACAGCCATGTCAGTGAACTTAGGCTGGAAAGCAAAGAATTACCTCTCTGGAAGATGAGAGGGAATTCATTTTCCATGCTAGCTCTTTCCTGGGGGGCTTTGCCAAGGAAAAAATACTCATGGCTTTCTGTCTTTTCACCTTTTTTTTTTTTTT
>NDXB01009797.1:31973-46291 GCA_002631895.1 Agapornis roseicollis
AAAAAAAAAAAAAAAAAAAGAAGATAAATCTCATCAATAAGAACTCTGTTGCACACCTGTGATCCAAACATCTGGGAAGTGCTGTATTAGTGAAACCATCTCCAGGGTTACAGGGTGGATGAAAACTGAAAGCACCAGCCACCTGCAATTTTATATCACTAGTTTGGAAAAAGGTGTCTGTGTTGTACAATATCAAAAGCACCAGAAGCTGCATAGTCATTGTTATTACTGTGATACTAACATCTTCACATCTCAGTGTTTAGGGATTTAGATGCACACAGTGACTCTGTGTCTTAAGATGAGACTCTTAGCCTCTCAGAATGCTTTTAATTCCTGAACACTGGGAGTTATATTGCCCTTTTGATGTGCTAGGATTTATATCCATAACTCCTGGTAATACTCATGGGAATTGCATGCATGAATCACCATTCAAGAAGATGAATCCTCACAACATTTAGTTTCTGGAGTTTTCTCATGTTTCCCATCCATCACGTTTCTTGTGCTTATTAGCAAGTCCATAGTCTGTTGATGAGAACTATTAAAATCTATGTATTCCTGGGTGAAATTCTATTCTTGTCAAGGTTGGAAATGAAAGCAGGTTATATTTTGTGGACATTGGTAATGACATGAAAAGAAGCACATGAGCAGGGTGACACTTTCAAATAATCTGCAAAATTACATTCTGATCTCCACTTGGGCTTACATCTTTCACCAAGAGAAAAAGCAGGACTTAAGCCTGGTGGGTTATTTTTCCACCCTGAGAAGGTATGGTCAGAAATCAGGCTCCATGCAAAATTGTTATGGTAACCTTAATTCAAATTGCAGTTCTTAGGCAAAACTGCTCTTTGTATATGTAGTTTTCTGAAACGAAATGCATTGTACACACAAGTCACCAGCTAGTCTTTGCTCCCAGGGCGCATGAAGTTGCACCTGAGAAGTTCTGGATGATGTGAAAAATACCCCCTTCCTTCCTGTCCCCCAGAGTGTTCTTAGTGTAATCCATGCCATTTCCATGTTGCAGACATGAAGGAAACCTCCTGCTTCACAGTATATCAGTTCCAGCTTATTGCCACCCTTTGGCTGAGTTCCCATTCCTGAGCAAGCTCTGTGTAGTTAACCGAACACCAACTAACAACCTCATGAAGTTGTTTTGATCCTGGAGACTATGTGGGTCTGCCTTGTCATGGCAAGCAGATGTCAGGACTGCAGGATGAAATGCTAAAATGGACTAAACAAAGCTATTATATATAAAGGACCTCCAAGTCCTTTATTCATGGAGTCTCACAAAGATCAGCTCCTCTCCAGCCTCTTTCAACATATCTGTGAAACCCAAAGATAAACTGATTAGGCACCATTGCTTTGAGTGCCAGCAGAACAGATAACACACAGCCTTTCCTATTTGCCACCACACAGAGCTACATCCCACACATCAGGACAGTCTTAGGAAGGAAGAAGAGCTCATTGAAGCTGAATCTTAGTGAGGCAGAGGTAATGCTGTTGCATGGAGGAAAGGATTTAAAAAAGTATGTAGCTGTAGCAGTGTCCTTTCTTTGTTGAAGGTGTCAATTCAGCTCAGTCTTTCCTGACAGTAATCTCTTACACAGCAGCATGCACAAGTAATATCCTCTTCTATTTCTTTCCAACTCAGAGACATCTACCTCCTCTGGTGGTGACCTTACCTTGCACCTGCAGTATTTTGGTTTTTCGCAGGAAACCTGCAGCAGTGTGAGAGAACTGTGCATAAAGCCATCAGCATTTGGAAAACTCTAGCTGGTAAGAAATGCTATGAGGTACCTCCCTAACATACCAGCTACTCAACTGTATCTTACCTCTAGTCCTGCAAGTGGCTTTTCATAGAATCTGAAATCCAATTCATAATCTGCTCTTTGCCAACAAGGTCCAAGAAGCCCTGGGAAAAGGCTACTGGAAAAAAGCCATTCATGGATTGGAGGGCTACCCTCAAGAATTTGCTCCTGTGACTTGTGGAGCCCTGTATAGCAGTGTGAAGAGCCGAGTGAGAGATACAACTACTCCGAAAGCCACTGCAAAGTTCACTCCCTGAAGAAGAAATGGGCACCTCACTCCCTTCTACTCCTAGTGTGTGCCTGAATCACGCAAGGTAAGAATTCTCTTTCTGAAGAAAACCTAACCAATACAGCAAACACCGCTGAAAAGGACTGAAAAGCAAACAGCTCTGTCCAGTGATGTGCACAATGGAAGAACCAGCATAACAGTATATGAATGGAAATGGCCATGTTGTGCTCAGGGTCTGCAGTGCAAATACTGCATTGTAACATAGATACACACGCTCTACTGAGATAACATACAGACATGCTTAGTATATGTTGCATGTAAAGCAGCCGAGTTGCACTAGGGATCAGATTTGTAACTCCAGTCATGCCAAGGGATAGGGACCTACCCTAAGCAAAAAATCCATGATCTTCCCATTTAGCAAAGACTTTGCTTCTAGTTTGAAGTACAATATTGGGTGACATATGTGGTACAGAATACGTGCAGTGCAAATTCTCCTCCCTTCTAACCTGCAGTGCAAGAACTTCTTTATGAAAACAAGGTCCAGATCTACAGTTTGCAACACCGGGGTTAGCATGTTGTGGGTCATGATATGGTCTACTCAAAATGAATACAGGCAGCAGAGGTCTAGTTCATGTGAGGAGACCCGCTTGCCTTTGATTGATAGGTCCTACCTTCAAATAGGTTTTTACAGACATTGAGCACTGGTGCCCTCACTTGCAGAGAGTAGTGATGCAGAGTACACCAAAATGTCAGATATATAGCAGAAACAGGCTTTCTCTCTGTATTTTCTAGGCAACAAGTTTAAATACTTGCTCTTGAACACAAAGGAATAAAATAGCTTTAGGTAATCAAACTAGCTGGACTTTACTCCTTTAGCTGTCCTGCACTCACTGTCTAATTTTCAAAAGCAATGAGTCCCTTTCATGCCCAGCCAGGGCTGGATCTTCACCTCCAGATTAATTAAAAATGCCTGCTACCTTCAGTGTGGAGCTAAAACTCTCCTCTGTCCACACAGAATTTTCCTATGAGCAGTTTTCCTCCAAAAATTATCCAGCAACTACAAGCCTGCCTCTCGTTAGTGACAAAGGGTGAGATATTATTTTTACCTTAAGCTTATCTGCCAGACTGCAAAGTTGTCCTGCATTTCTTTTCCTCTCCAAATGAAGTTTTTTCAGCACACCTGTAAGCAAGGATGACTCTGAAATTTCCTTGTACATCAGACAAGGCTGCAAACAAAGATGAAGTGCTGCAACAAACACATAAAAAGTTGATGTTTGCCTCTCTCTCTGCCTCATCCATACTTAGGAACCTCTGGATTAACTGACCTGCATGTCAAGTCTGCAAAAAAGAAAAAATAATCAGATTATATTCTGTCAAATAGAGGGACAGCAGTAAGTTAGAGCTTGGAGAACTAACCAAAACATGTCTAATTATTTGGGGTTAGGATTTAACTTACTGGGTTTTTTGCTTTTCTTTTCTTCTCCTAGCCCCTGTCTGATACTTAAAGTACAAAACCCAGCAGGGAGAGAGGTAATGGAATATGGAGGCAACTGGTGTTCAAAGGCCTCTCATGAAATAGGTCTATGCTAATGCTGAGGGTATGTGCAAATTGGGTCAATGTTCTGCATACTCTGAAAATGGCAACTCCATCAGGAAAGACTACATGGTACAGGATTGTATCTCTAAGTACTTCACAGGGCTGCACATCTGAGCCAAAACTGCAAAGCATTTCTGACTATAACTGACCCGTCCCTTCACTGGAGCAGGGTGTATTCATCCCCCAAGAACCATCAGGCATGTGTGTGGTCTCTGAGTTGGGCATGGGGAGGGCTCATTCATCCCAGTGTAACTGAGTTTAATTGCTACCTCCTGACTCTTTTAATAAAAGGACTCTGTGCTTAAAAGGCTCAGAGCCTTTTCCTTGAACTTTGTTACCCTAAATTAAGCTGATGTAACATTCTTGTCCTTGATGGAATCATGTTGGTAAATTATTGGATGCAGATTTGAATTTGGCAATGAACCCCATCATATTCTCTTCTTTGTCTCCCCCATGTATCTTCATGAAATACTAAAAATTGTCTTGTGTGTTTGCATATGTGACTCTCATACAAAATATTTGCACAAAATGGAAATTTAAAGGGCTCACTATAAATTAAAAGATTTACTTTGCACAAAATCAGAGTAATGCTCTTTATTCTGAACCAGAAAAAAAAGCTTAAAAAGATATGGCACTGACAGTAGGTAAAATAAGAGTTATAATTCAAACCACAGGTCTCTCTGTTGAAAATATGGGTGCAGGCATCATATTGACACATATTTCTTAAACAAAAATTAGACATTACTAAGTAAGTACTGGCACAACCAGAAGTTTGCTGGCTTGGAGAAGAGGTTGTTGTATATCCCTGGAAGAAACTGATACTCGGTTACACTGGATAAGAAAGCAAGTACCAAGCCATTGGGGAAAACTGTAGGTGCAACACTGAGCATCTACAGCTGCAGACCTCGTTTGAATAAATTGAGGCATTAAATGCATCATATTCACAGTAAGCAATAAATGCAGGTAATTATGGAAATAAGAGGCAAGGACAAGGGGTATGGGTGAAGTGCTTGTTCATATGCAGAACAAGACCCAAACAAAGCAGTCAATTTCTTTATAAAGTCACTGTTTACTGGTTGAATATATTCTTTGGCTGAAAAGATAAACGTAATTTTTCAGGGTGGTCCAGACAGTTTGTCCTATCCCAGAAAGGGAGAGTATTGTAAAAGCCAAACCTCAAAACCCCAGCTTTAGATTAGAAAAACTATGACAATTTGTGTTGTGCAAATTATTTTTGTGTCCTGCAGTTTACCCTTTTCCCAGTTATGTCAGGTGATCTTCCCTCTCCCTGCAGACACCGCCTCTTTCACATTCTTGTATGACTGTAATTATGTCACCATAGAAAAATAATCAGCTTTTTCACTTTTTGTAGTAACAAGGTTCAGCTGTATTTTTCTTTCCATGTAAATTCACTGCAACATGTTTTCCTCCATAGAGCAGTTCACAGAGATATCCGTGCACCCTGCTGTTCCTAACACTTTCTTTCCACTATGCAGAATGAGAAGGGGCTGATGCTGCTTTTTGATGGATAAATATGGGTATTTCAGGTGAAATGGGAAAATAGCACGTCCAGTGGGAGACCCATAGTGCATGTTGACAGCATGTGAGACATTCACAGGGTGGTGAGCAGTTTCTGTGTGAAACAGTTTGTCTGATTAATGCCTATGAACTCAGTGCTGATTCCACCTAAATACTGTAAATGAACTTCAGGGAAAACAGTGTTTTTCTTTTTGATCAACTACATCTCTAGCAATATAATGAGCACAACTAGTCTTGCTTGTCAATGCAACATTATTCTGTTTTGTCAGTTAATTGCTGATGATGATTTCAAGCTTATCAAAACCAGATGAGGTGTTCCCATATGTTTCATCAGAAATTTCTCATAAAATTTAGAATAATGTCTTAAGTCTTTTCTATCATTTGTCTTGTTTTCTTCATTTTTTATGAACAGACATTAAAATCCAAGAAAGTCTATTTAAAGTCCTAAAGTTTTCCTGCTTTTGCACATGAATGAACATTTTATATTAGTGCTGTCAAATAACTATGTTTTTTATCTGAGACCCAAATCTGCAAGCTTCTCCATACCTGAAGACGCTTTTAGAAATGAATCCTTAATCAAAATATAAAGAAAGGGTCAATTCTCATTATAGTAGTAGTTTAAGCAGCAGTACAAGAAATATCACAGAATTACCACAGCCGGTTTGTGAGTTCTTGTGCTTTTAAAGGCAAAAAAAACCCCAAGGTTTGTCACCCTCAAATAATAAATAAATTTAGAGCTACTGAATGAATGAATGAACAAAATAATTTACTGAGACAATGCAGGTTAATATGAGAGGCAGTGGTCTCATCAAGCTACTGTGCAGTACTTTGCCTTGAATACGTACAGGAACTGCTATTTTACTGCTGTAGAATAGTTCTAGTTCTGCTTGTTCATTAGTGTTTGGGACAAGAGGACTTGAAAACATCTTACCTACCAGGACTGCAGGAAATTCAATTTCCCTTTGATCTGTTGGGTGCTGGAATTGTCCATTCCCATTATTCACACAAGCATAGGAGGTGCAAATTGCAGGAAAAACTCCTGCAACCCAGAATCAGTATTATATTTAGATCATAAAGTCAATACGGCATGAGCAGTTCTTTGTTGTATGTTTGCATGAGGACCCAGGGCGACTCAAGAAACCTTGTGGAATTAGAAGGCTTGAAGAAAAAGGCTATAAGGAGTTTCTTCAGCTCCTAAGGCAGTTTCTTCAAAGGCTCTTCATTGTAAGGTAAAATTGAAACATATCTGTGTTTCTCCAGCTTCCACAGAAATGATGCAGCCTGGGTGGTTCAGTATGGTTGTGGTCAGCCATCCACATCCAGGGAACTCTCTGACTCTCTGCTAAAACTGTTCCCAACTGCTCCTAACCATTGACTGTGTGGTGGGACATAGAAAGATCTGAGCCATGCCTTTTCCTGATGCATGAGTGAACAGGAAACACCTTCATAGCTCTGTGGTTTTAGGATGTGTGTATCTGGCTGTGATAGCTCTGTGTTCAATCTCTCTTTTGACACACTTGTTACTCTTGGGAAGGGGTAGCAGAGTATTCCTGACTCCAGGAGGATCTGTTGCATGTACCATGCAATTAAGCTTTCACAAGATCTGTAGTTTACCTTAAAATGGACAGCTAACTCCAGAAAATAATTATCTCAATGACTAAACATGTTTGAATTTCAGAGGAGAAAGGAGAATTCTGCATTGATGTTCAACAGAGCATTAGCAAGTATTTCTGGTTTTGTTCAAAATTCTTCCTCAATTTGATTAGTCAATCTCACCTCAGTGCCTGGCAAAATCTTGGAGCAGATTCTCCTGGCAGGCATGCTAAGGCACATGAAAAACAACGAGGTGCTTGGTGGCACCCAGCATGGCTTCACTAAGGGGAAATCCTGCCTGACCAATTTGGTGGCCTTCTATGATGGGCTACAGAACTGATGGACAGGGGTAGAGCAGTTGATGTCATCTACCTGGACTTGTGCAAAGCGTTCGACACTGTCCCACATGACATCCTTGTCTCTATGTTGGAGAGACATCAATTTGATAGGTGGGCACTTGGTGGATAAAGAACTGGCTGGATGGGTGCACGCAAACAGTTGTGGTCAAAGGCTCAGTGTCCAGCTGGAGGCCAGTGACGAGTGGTGTCCCTCAGGGATCAGTGTTGGAACCGGTCTTGTTCAACATCTTTGTTGCTGACATGGACAGTGGGATTCTATGATTCTATTGAGTGCACCCTCAGCAAGTTTGCCAATGACACCAAACTGTGTGGTTCGGTGGATACACTGGAGGGAAGGAATGCCATCCAGAGGGACCTTGACACGCTTGTGAGGTGGGCTGGTGCCAACCTTGTGAAGTTTAGCCAAGTGCAAGTTTCTACAGCTGGGTCGGAGCAATCCCAGGCACAGCTACAGGTTGGGCAGAGAGGAGATTGAGAGCAGCCCTGCAGAGAAGAGCTTGGGGGTGTTGGTCAGTGAGAAACTAAACATGAGCCAGCTTCTGTGTGCACTTGCAGCCCAGAACACCAACCATATCCTGGGATGCATCAAAAGGAGCATGACCAGCAAGTCGAGGGAGGTGATCCTGCCCCTCTACTCTGCTCTTGTGAGATCTCACCTGGAGCATTGTGTGCAGTTCTGGTGTCCTCAACGTAAGAAGGACATGGAGCTGTTGTAACAAGTCCAGGGGAGGACCAAAGGATGATAAGGGGGCACCTCCTATATGAAGACAGGCTGAGAAAGTTGGGGCTGTTGAGCCTGGAGAAGAGAAGGCTGCTTGGAGATCTCATAGCAGCCTTACAGTATCTGAAGGGGGCCTACAGGGATGGTGGAGAGGTACTCTTCATTAGGGACAGGACAAGGTGTAACAGGTTCAGACTTAAACAGGGGAAGTTTAGATTGGATATAAGCAAGAAGTTCTTTACTGTGAGGGTGGTGAGGCACTGATACAGGTTGCCCAAAGTGGTAAATGCTTCATCCCTGACAGTGCTCAAAGCCAGGTTGGACAGAGGTAACATGGTCTAATGTGAGGTGTCCCTGACAAGGGCAGGGAGGTTGGAACTAGGTGATCTTGAGGTCCTTTCCAGCCCTAAGTATTCTGTGATTCTATGAAGTTGATAAAGGCCGTATGACACAAATATGAGGGGGAAAGAGTTTTCCTCTGCCTTATCTTTACCATGTGATTAATTTCAAAGTGATTTTGGTTGATGCTTGGTTCTAACTTTGGACTGATGGCTCTGGTATCCCATGAGTTTTGGTCATCTGTCCCAGCAGAGATGAAAGATCATTCACAGAATCAGAATTTTAGAATCATAGAATGGCTTGGGTTGAAAGAGATCTGGTCATTTATCTCCCTGCTTAATTGAATGAATGGGAAATTAGATAAAACTTTGCAGAGTAAATCTTTTTGCAAATGTGATACCCAGGTAAAAATTTTTCAGCAGTCTCTACAGTTTCACAGCTGCTCCTTTGTTTTGTGGAAGTATATTTTGAATGTAAGTCCTGCTTACATTGCATGGTTATTAATTCCATTGTACATATTAAATGTCCTCTTTGTAGAGTGTAAAACTAGAAGGGAGACTAAAAACAAATAGCATGTGTTTAAAATGTGTTATGGAAGATGCACTAATATTTTATGAAAGCCTCCATGAGTTCAAAGCACAGCTCTCTGATAACAGCATTATTGTTCAAGGCCAAAACTGGAACCTAAGTTAAGTAGGAAATAATGGAAGATAAGAGAAAGAAAAAAAACTTAGCTTTGAAAGAGATAAATAAACTCCAATGTACAGACAAAACACAAAAATGTTGCTTGCTTTTCTACCAGCCTACTTGTATCTGTGACAATTTAAGTCCCATTTGCTGTCAATAGCTATGAAGAAAAAATAAATTTCTTTATATTTCATCAAATCTTGTGAGATGTTAGGATTGACATCACTGTCATATTTTATCACCCATGACATGGTGATTTCTCACATACACATACTGTGAGAAGCACTGAGAGATACTTCTGTACCCCTTCTGTAATATAGGACTGAGCTCTGAACATTGGTCTGCATATAGTTATTTTCTTCTTCCAGATTTGTCTTTTACTTGGTGAGCTTCAGGAAACAGGTTTGCAGGAACTTGTCCATAGTAGCTACCCTGAGGTCTTCCTTATCTTTCCATGTGGAACTGGATGTGCTCCCATCCCATGAAGAATCCACAGCTGGGGAGAGTTCATGAGATGTTTCATGGTGAAATTGCTTTTGAAAGTCTCACCAAATGATCCCAGGTCATTTTCATACCCTCTCCCATGACAGAACATGCATTTGCACTTCCAATCGTGATACAGAGGAGGTACTATGTCTTGTAAACTTCAAGTTACTCCATGAGTGGCATGGACCAGCCTCACCAGAAGACACCAACACAGTAAGGTTAAGGAAAGATGATACGCCAAGCCATCTTAGAGTAATGCCTAGATAGCTGTGTGTTACCCAAAACCTCTGGGAAAGGCCTGGCCAAGGGAAACAGAGATGCCCATGACATGCCACATGTTCTAGTCATTCCTGCCTGTCCTAGGGGACCAAAAGCAGCTGGCAAAATTTGGGGCATCTGTCAGGTTATTTAATTCTGAAAGGTTGACTAATACACAGCAGCTTGGAAAAAAATACCCTCTTCTGAGTTGCAGCATGATTTCTTTGGTTGCAGCTGTGGCTCCAGGTCTTTTCTTAGCAAAAGAAATGGTAGAATCCACCTGTCATAGCTGCTAAGGCAGGAAAATATTGAACAACAGAGACAGACCCAGTGAGAAAGAGGACAAACTTAGCAAAGGCGTAGAGAACTGGAGTGAGAAGAGGCATTTTGCCAGTCAGGGGAGATGCAAAACTTACCACCTGCTACCACAGAAGTAATTAAATTGCACTCGAGAAATGGATAGTCCACATCCAAGTGAGGCAAAACTGATCTCGTACAGATCAGTTCCAACCTGGAGAGTTATTACATCTTTCTATTTCTAATTATGCTGTTACCCAGTATGATGCCAACTCCAAAGGCAGAACCTGTGTCACTAAAGAACCTTTTCTTTACGGAAACAATGATTAGCAGAGGCAATTATTTCTCATGAGAAATTCTGGAAATAGTTCCCTTTTCTATCGAAAGCTCCTATCCTTTTTTGAAAGAAAAAAAAAAAAGGTATGGAAAAAATATGAAAACGAAAATTGTGATTTTTTTCATTTATTTTTAGGATACATCTTCAGTTTGAGGTAAGTCTTCAATAAAAACTTATTTTTTGGCATTTTTAAAAGAAGGGAAATATTGTCCATTTTTACCATGCGTAACTGTAGAATATCAAAAGAAACAGAAGGTGACAAAAAAAAAGGTGACATATCTGTCCAAAAAGTTGGGGTTTTTCTTTTTATAGATATATTTTGATTAAGAAATTGAAACAGCCATGGTGGTGAAACTAACAGCACTTCTCATATACACTGTCCACCTCCTCCAGGAAAGCTGTCTTTTCCAGAATTGGGACAATGCATTCAGGTAGAATAATGCTGCTTTGACAGTGATATCTGGACCATCAATGCCAGTGAAGATTACATACCTGTCATACTGGGCTGGTTATAGGTGGTGAGATGCCATGCATAGTTGGCAACAAGAGGTGTCTAGTTAAGGTGGTCCCTTGAGTGAGATATGGTAAGAGTGCACATTGTTGTAGGCATGCCTCTGTGTGTCAGCTTCTTCTCCTTCCTCACAGATGCCACCAACCTCCAGAAGAAGAAAGATGAAGTCACAGGTGAGTTAATATCATTGTGTGTCTCACCTCACCAGTGTCCATCCCCATCCCAGTCAGACCCACTTGCTCAGCTCCCAGAGTGATGCTTGCAGGCAGTGTTTCCTCACAGGCAGAACTGACACTGCATGATTTCTGATTCAACAGTGGAAGACATTTTCATAAATTGACAAAAGTCATGCAATGTTCCTTCTCCCCTTTCTGATGTACATTTGATTTTAGTGGAGCAAAGCACTGCAAGACAAACCAAGCTATAATAGATGTTTTGATCTGAGACCAAATATGATGGGAACACTTTATGAAAAAGCAGAAAAGTGTGTTTGGGGCTGGAGCTGCAGTAACCAATTTAGTGAATGACTTGCTATGCCAGGGGTATCTCATCACTCATCCAGCCTCACAGGTATGCTTGTGGTAACAGTTTCTACTGGTGAAGCCACTGCAGTCTGATGTGCCTTTGCCCATGTAATGACCTGTGTTTGGGGGAAAAAGTGTAGATGCTTTTGGGGTGAATTTTAGCCTGAGTGCACATAAGAAAGATTTTAATCTGCATGTCAGGGAAAGGGTCCTGAGCTCTGGTCTTGATTTAAGTCAAATGCCAGCAGGACAGACACCAATTCCCCTATGATAATCCTTCCAATATAAACTGCATATATCCAAACTTGTCACCGCTGCAATGTGGGTTTATTTTTTTACTGAAAGGTGTTCTTTGGCCTTTATTTACACTGGGGGACCAGGCTGGAGCAGAGATGAGGAGATGCTGGGTGAGCCCTTCTGCTGCATTGCTGCAGAAGGACCTGGGCAGGTGTCTCTGGACTGTGGCCTCTGAAGATGACACCTCTGTATTGTGCACTGAGCACTGAGCCCCCAGGAGAAAATGTAGCTGCATAAGGGACAGTGATGCCTACCCCATTCCCCTCTGACCTCTAGGTCATTCTTCTTAGACATTCTTCTGCTTCCTGTCTGGTTGGTGAGTGAGCTGTCCATAATCATTTTCAGCTATTTCCTATGCCACCCTGCCCATACACAGCAACATTATGCCATGAACCCAGGTCCTATCACCAGCCTGACAGTCAGCAGGAAGGTCCTGTCCATGGGGGCACTTGAAGAGAGAATGTTATTCCATCTTTTCCTCCAATGCTGATGACAGCCCACCTCTTTGTCATCTCTCTGCCCCATCAGCAATTTCAGGGTGTATTACACCCTATGCTGGCAGAGTGAGGACATGTCATGGTGTCAGGCAGTGATGAGATGTTTCTGCAAGTACTTAGCGTGGTGATTTCTTGCTTGCTGCCTTGCCATGGCAGCTTTCTGCCTGGCGTTGTTCTGCTCCCTAATCTCAGTCATGTGCTCTTTGGCATCCAGATTCACAGTCATAATCACCTAGCACTTTGATATTTATTTTCTGTCATTCAATCAGTCAGAAGGGGGGAGACAGTCCTTTCCCTCCCTCCCTTTTCTGCTCGGCAGTGTGGTGGCAAATAGACTGCATACAAGGAGCCAATCACAAAATTGCTGCCAGGAGGAAAGGAGGAAAAAAACCCTGCAAACCCAGAGTAACATATACAGCTATAGTTTACTGAATGGACATGGATACATCCCTCTCCCAACAAAGCCCTAGAAGGGTTCAGACACAGACCCTGCTTGCTGCAGGTAACTCTGGCCCCACGGATTTTACTCCACGCTCTGCTCCCCAAGCAACGCTCCCACAATCCACCCCATCCCTCGGATGAAAACTTTTGCTGTTGTATCACAGGACATGATATTCACCTATACCCCTGCTCTGTAACCCAGAAGCTGCCTTCCCTTAATATTTTACATATTCCCTAAATTCATTTGCAAGGGGGCAGGAGAGGAGATAACGGTGGTGAGTTGAGCCGAGTGGGAACTGCTGACTGACAAAGTGTGTAGTGCAGTACGGGTGCTTTCTGGCTCTCTAATTATCCTTTTCCTTCTTGACTCCAGTATCACATGTAGCCATGTGTAGAATCATAAAATAATTATGCAGTGTACAAGCTTTCTGGGAGCATGTACCACTGTTTTCCTAATTCTTTATCGCTCCCATTGATCGTGGCGTGTGTGCATTGATCCAAGTCGGCCATCTGGTTGGGGAAGATAAGCGTGCGAGTGTCTTTGCATTGCACTGTCACTCAGGGAGGGGGGTACATTTTGGCTGTAGGGAATTACAGGGGCAGGATTAGCCCTCTTCCTAGGAGTAAACTGAATTTTAAATGTAGTGTTGCAGCTGCATGGACCATGTTGCTAACTTCTGGGTTTGCCCATGGACTGGGTAGATGATTTTTTATTTTTATTATTATTATTATTATAATATAAATTCTTTCTCTGTCCTGCTCAGACTGTATTTTAAGATAGAGATATGGCTTGCATTAAATGGAGGGGAGAGAACAGAAAACGAGGAATGTCCTTCTCTATATACACTAGACTTGTGAAGGGCTGCTGTGTTACAGGATTTCAAAACGGCAAAACCATCTTTTAAATGCAGGCAATGACTTGCTGGATTGAATGCATTTCACAATAAGAATCATTGGTCCAAAAAGAAAAGGAAAAAAAAAGATAAAGTTATCAGCCTATGACTGGAAATTAAAGAGTGGATATTAATCAGCTCTCTTAACTTTGATTAATCAAGACAAATAAACCTAATAGCAGGTTATTAGGATGTGTATATTTAATAATCAGCAATAAAACAATGGAGGCTTCTTTTAAAACATAGTTTATTTTTTTTCCTGCCTGCTAGCTTTCCCCCTAACAATGGGCATACCCTGCGATCGCTTGAACTTAGCTGCAATATTTTACTGACATGGCCGTTGTGCATGCATGTGTGCGTGCTCACAGCCCTGGTTGCCCTTTTGTAAAATGTGATGGTGGCCATTGTTGTCTCATATTCTGCAAATGTATGGAAGGTGCCTCAAAAGCCTTTCCTCTAAAATTGAACAATTCTGTCAAAAAAGATTAGTTCTATTTTGTCTGCTGCTTGCTGACTATTCATGAATGTAAAGAGAGAGGGCTTGGGTGTCATACTAAGTTGCTAAGGTGGCTGGCTTTCGGCTATTGACTTGAGGATACCAAACCAGAGCCTACAAAAGAGCAGCCAGAAGGAGAGGAGAGAACTGGTCTGCCATGTGTTTCAGCTATACCTTCTTTAGCTGCCCATTTATTTCTTTTGTTGCCACAACTTTTATTGTCATACAGTTGAAAAAAATGTTAGACACAGGCTTCAGGCTGCACCAAGCAGAAAAAAGGATTAGCATATCACTAGGATCATCTTACACTGAACCAAATTCTTTTCAGGATGTATAATTAGTGAATACAGTCTCCCCACTCCCCTCCTTTTTTTTTTTTTTTTGAGGGGGTGGGGGAAGCCTATGGATAAGG
>NDXB01009797.1:46369-60390 GCA_002631895.1 Agapornis roseicollis
TTTTTTTTTTTTTTTGAGGGGGTAGGGGAAGCCTATGGATAAGGAAAATTAGCTCAGATCTCTGGATAGGAAACATGAAGAAAGGAAAAGAAAAAGTTCCCTAATTTCAGGGAGGATTTTATACAGGCTATTTCCTCATCTTAACCTCCCACATCATGTTTAAGACGCCTTTTGCACATTTGCAAAACATGTGGGAGTAGCTTGCTAAGACAAAAAACATCTCCTTTTTTTTTTGTACAAGAATATGCACAATCACCTTCTCCAGAGAGGATTAGAAGGAGAGAAATTGTTTTCAGAGCTGGCCCCAAACCTGAGCAGCCAGAGATGGGCAGAATTTCTGTGCCCATTCTAACAAGGGCTCAGCATAAGATATGATCCTGGAGGACGTATTACTTTTTTCTTCTCATGTGTATTCCCAGCTCCCTTCTGCCATCTGGGAACCATGCACTTCTCTGTGCACTACAATAAAAAAATGTTTTTTTTCCTAATCCTTGAATCTGTATGGCTCAGTCATAAAACTGGGAGCACTGCTGAATGACAACATAAGGCATATGCATTTTTAAAACACGAGAGAGCTGTATGGGGAAATTAAAGGTATATTTTTTAAAAGAGTATAGGCCATTTTCAGTGATGACAGAAATAGACATGAACCAAGCTTCAGGACTGTGTTTAGCATTTTCCTTGTCTGTGTAGAAAGCAAAAGAGCTCCCAAATGCAGATGATATTGATGGAAAACACATAGCCTTTGCCAGTTATCCAGGGAATTCCAACTCCTATATACTTGGCCCTAAAAATCTTTGATTCAAATTACATTTGCATCATGGTGAGCTTGCAAAATGTGTTGCTGCATTGCTCTACCTGGCAGACTCTGGTTCAGCATGCGAATCAGGGTGAAGAGGAGGCATTTGACTTGCTGCGCCCCTATCAAAGTTCCCGTGCATGTCCTGGTGCATGCTGCCTCCAAAATGCAGCTGCTGTGATAGATTTGGGTGTTTCCTGCTCCCACCAGAGTAGAATTCAAAAGCAGAATTACCCTGGGAAGAAACAGAGCTTCTTTTTCAGCTCAATGGCTGGTAATTTTGCTGTGTTTAATCACTGCACACATTTGACATCATTGCCTTTTCAAACTGTTCAAACCAATTGTTCCACCAAAGTAGCAATTGGATGTGAATATTCAGAAGCTGCTCTGGGGTGCTCAGTGGTGATTGGTCACATCACTCACATGGTCACGTTCCTATTCTGATGAGAGGAGGGTAGAAATTTGCTTCACGCAGATGCTTAAACACCCACACATAAAAATCTCATTTAGCACAACTGTTTGTTTTGGCTTTTTTTCCTGGGGGTTGCTACAGCCACTTGAACGCATGTGGCCAGAGGGCACACAAGGAGAACAAATGAAAGGAGAAGACAATTAAAACAGTGAACGTAGAAGCCAAAAAATGTTTCTTTCTTCATTCAGTTTACTCCCCAGTATTGGCCCTGCCAATACATAGGATATTTGTTGGTTGGATGTAATGCAGTATAGTGTGGCCAGGTGAAAGGAAGGTTCAGGTGAAGATCCCAGCTGCAGACATACTGATGTTTCCAGGGACCTAGAGCTCATACTGGGAGGTGGTTGTGACAACCCAGATGTGACATTTAAGTGAGTAAATCTGGTGAGTAATGAGTATCCCTTATGGTCTTAGCCATGGGGCTAAGAAAAAATGCTGAAAAGCCAAGAAATATTTTAGGAGAAATTATCTGAATCATTCAAGGAAATTATGTCAGCTATTTAACAACTAGTGGATCAAACATAGAGCAGGCACCTATTGTCCATGTGGATCTCCCCTTGACTTCAAAGAGGACTTTTGGTAACGGGTGTTTGCATAGTGTACCAGCATGTAAAGCCACCATGTCATGTGGTTTATAAAATTCTTCATTATGCTCTGGTACATGGAAGAGCATGTGAAATAATTCATGAGGGTGACTGAAAGCTACTGTTTATTTAGAATGCAAGACAGAAAGACTAGTGTGATGTTCCTTGTTCAAAAAAACATTACTCCTGATGGCCATTTTTTATTAGGAAGGAGGGGATAACCCGTGATGACCAGAGAAATCCAAGGGTGCTATTTGTAAAGACTGATAAATGTTCCTGGATAACTACTCACTGAAAAGTAGTTTGACTCACTCAACTTAGATGTCTTCCTTCCTTCTCCTTCCACTAAAACCTAACTAAAGTAGAAGAAAAAATAAATAAAAATCAGAAAAAATAGGACAGAACAGCAGATATTGGGATGATTGTAATTCACCTCCTGTAATTTTGCAAACACACTAAAAAAGCAGTTAGCTTGCAAATGAGCTGACTTACCAATACCACAGCTTGGCACCTTGGTAGCACACAATAAAAGCCCATTACACTGGTCACCTTGGGGTGGTTTATTTGAGGCTGGATCTATGTCTGTCAGTACTAGATCAGCCTCTCCAATGCTTGAAGGATATATTTTCTGTAAATAAATGCTGTTTAATAAGTATTCTATGTGCATTTTGTCATTAGCCTGATACTATAGAGCAGTGCGAACCCAACCTTGATTTATAAAGCTGTTAAAATGTTTGACCTTATTTAAATAAAAGCCTCAAGGTTAATTACAACAAGCATTCTATATACGCTCTCTCTGTTCTGGTCACCCTGATGATTTGTAGGAGGAAAGGGTAATAAATTCTCATCTTTTAAAAGTGACTGCAGTGCAAAAGTGTAAGAGTTTGCTTTTCTGCCAGTTTCATGTTTTAACACACTTTGATATGTGATATATTGAGTGATGATGAGCTGCCTATTCCTAAGGAGCACTAGAAATTTGATATTTTTACTTAAAGTATAATAACAATCATGTGAGAAATGGAAAGGGAAAAAAAAGCCAAACAAGGTTCTTGGGAATAGAGAGTTGGAGCTTTGCTCCTGGGTAGGATGTTTCCATAATGAGGTAAACAAAAGCATTGGGTATTTCCTTTTCTTATTGCACAGAAAACAAATTTCACAAAATAATCACCAATTTACGTTTCTTTTAAAAGAACTGGAAAATATTGAGGAAAGTCAATTGAAGCACATTCAAATTACAATAAACACATACAGGCACAATTATCTTCTTTTGACTAGTGTGTGGCTTAGAGATGTTTTTATCTTTTGTTTACTGCACTATTAAAAATATGGAGAAGCATTAAGAAAGGGTAGATAGCCACCATATGGAATTACATATTTCCCCTATTTATATTTAAATAACTATCCGTGAGAAATTATGCACAAATCATGCAATAATTCCCAACTGAAATGACTGTTTAGAAAATAAAAATTCTGAGGCACAATATTCTTTTCTTATTAAATTGCCCATTTTCCGTACACCATATATGTTTGTAAAATGCCAAAAGAGTGGTGCATTACAGCCCAATACAATTTGTTCACAATGCTAATGAAGATGGATAGAGGACATTGTAATATACTGTAGTAATTCATAAGCAGTGTGGGAAAACAAGAAGAACAGGTTCAGAAAACTGGAGCATAATTTTTTGTTCACATTTTCAGAATGAATAGTGGTAATTTTAATAACCTGCTGGTTTGACAGATTTAATGATGCTGATTTACTTTCATTGCTTGATTCATGCCATGCTCACATTTGGGGTGAATACTTGAGCTTGCAAAGTTTGAGTGACTGATTTTAGGCAACTAAAAAGAAGCTCCTAATACCCCACAGAGAACTTGGCAAGGCTCAAAGCCTTGTGTTTCGGGTGCCATCCTTTCCCTGACTAGGCACATTTCGAGCCTGCATCTCACTTTGCAGCAGAGACATCCCCCACATTTACAGACAGAGGGTCCATCTGCCCACCAAAAGACTTCTGGACTGCTCAGAAATATTAATTCTAGCTTCACTTGCAGACAGCATTATGATGTGATGTCTCTGATTAACTGGGAGTAAGCTGTGAATGCCAGCATCATTTTCACTTGTGATAAAGCTCAAAAGAGGAAATATTTTATCAGCAAAGTTTTTATTAATTTATACCTTTCTTTTTTAAAACAAAGCTATGAGATCTTTTGACTCTCTAAAGTGGGACTGAAAACTTCCAGATTAGCTGATGTGTCCTTACGTGTTCAATACACACCAAATTTTGCTTGTCTGTCTTTCTCTCTGATAATTCTAATTATTTTAAGTTCCATAGTTCATTCAATATCATTTACCCAAATCCTTAGATTAATAGGTTTTAATCAGGCTTCTTTTTTAACCTCCTCTCTATAATCAAAGAAGAGATGAAAAGCTAGAAAGCCCCGCTCACCAAAATGAACCCTTCCTCCTCTTAAGGTGCAAAACTTCAAATGTGCAGGTCACACTAAGAGGCACCATTTCAGGAGAAGGGTGAGAACTGCTGTACATCCTGAAAACTGTAATGTATAAATATCTTCAGCATCTGTTTCTCTCTAGATAATCACTGTGCATGCCTAATGATGGCACTGTCCTTAAAAGCATATACCCAACACACAGCGACACACGACGTTTCTTCCAATTACACTGGACTCCAAATTTTCTCTAAAACCTGGTATAATTTTAACTGGAAGTTCAGGCTCAAAGCTCACCTTGCATCAGCTGCCACACACCAACCTGCCTGGCCTTCCGTGTGCTCCATATTGCTAAGCCAGATGTGACAGCTGTGCCTCCTCATTTTGGCTGGGAGGCAGGGGCTCCCCTCCCACCACAATTCTGCAGGTATCCTGAGACCCTCTACCTATCAGTGCATCCCCACCACATCCTGATCAGGGTCTTGCAGGATTATGTCTTGCAAGATGATTTCTTGTAGGCATTTTATTTGTGTACATAAATGTGTATGTCTGTGTCTGTGTCTGTGTGTATGTATATATACATACATACATATACTGGATGGAAGTCCTTTTGTGGGGTTAAGCTGGTGATTTATTTATTTATTTATTTTAGAGAGTTTAATTTGAGTTTTATGGCTTGTTTCTTTCTTAAATTTGATTAGATCCCCTCTTTGATGCTGTCTTTTTGATGGAAAGGCTTGGTTGCTGCATAAACTCCAATTTGTTCCAAGGGGTGTTTCTGGCTGGTATTTTAGGAATTATAAGGACTCCTAAGTAAATTAGGACTAGGGAAAAGAATTTTCAGTCCAGTAAAAAATGGCCTTCATGGATTGGTGCTGTCACAGTTTTCTGGCAAAATAACATCACTGTGGTCCTAGTACAGCTGATAAAGGTGTCTGCTCCATGCTAAACTCTTAGTTTTCACCCTTTCCCTGTCTTCCCAAGTCTCATTCATCTAATTCATGTCCTGCCTCTCCATCTCTTCACATCAGCTTGAATGGGAACTCAGGGAAAATCTGGAACTGTAGTTAAATGTGCTGTATGAAGGGGTGTAAGGTGGGATAGCATCACTGCACCAGGAGATAGGACATGTATTTTTGTGTCACCAGCCAACACGGCACCCAACAGCCATCTCTTCACATAGGCTCAATGTTACTGGTGATTATATTGATAGATCTGTGGAAAAATTATTTTCTGACTTCACCCCTACAACTTGGTGCTGGAAACACAACAGTTGTTTTTGATTTCTATCTGAACTCACAATCTTCTTTCCTTCCACATTTAGTTAGCAGTTAGCAAACATTGTCACTGTAACCAGGTCTAAAGATATAAATGAAACCATGTTGGCATGGAGGAATAACACCATTTAACAGAGTGACTGATACCAATTTTAATTTTTAAGATTTCCCATGAAACACTGTAGCTTTTATTTTTAAAAATGGTACCTCCAAGGGCAAAAATATTTGGCCACAAACCTTCACATTTTACTCTGCCAGGATGCCTAATGCTGCATTGCTTCCATAGCCAACTCTCTCCCATTCCACCTCTTTCCTCCTTCCTTCTTACACATTCCTTGATAGGGAATTCCCTCTTGGCACTGGTGGATGCGACATAGTTTGGATGCAGCCTGAGCAAGTCAAAATATGGGTTACCTGCATATGTACCAAAGAACATTTCATTACCTGCTCTGCTCCTCCTTCCTCATTTCCCCTCCTTATTCTTTCCTTTTTCCTGGGGAGAGCCAGTGTAGGAAAAAGATACCACACACCACACCAAAAGCACTGTTTGGCACTCATGGTTTATCTGGGAATGGGCCTTCAGTAATAGCACCGATTTGCTCAGTCTGTTCCCTTTTATGACTTCTGAGTCAGGTGTGAAGGGAGATTATTTTGAGACTCAGTCCTTGTCTTTGCCCCCAGTTTCTCCACTGCTTTCTAGCAAGAAAGCAGAGAAGGACAAGTTGGGTGGGAGAGGGTGGAATCTTCTCCTGCCCTCCACCATGGGAAGAACACAATGGCAGGGTCTGTGACACATTGCTTGTCAGTTCTTTGCTAGATGCGCGCTGTAGCTAAGCTTGGGAAAAGCACCTGGGAAGCAAAAGGTGTTGGCGTGGCACTGGTGTTGGCACAGCATTGGTGTTGGCACAGCATTGAGTTTTCACATCATGAGTTTTCAGAGTTCCATTTTCCAGACAACTTCAGGCAAAAAGTTGTCCACATTCTCTTTTGTGTTTCAGTCGTCTTCCATCACTTTAGCTGTGCTTCTTTCTGCAGGACAGGCAAGCCCCAGCATCCACACAACCCATCTCCATCCCGATCCTGACAGCGAAAGGCAAATTTTATGGGTTTTATTTGCAATTTTTTTTAATTTAGCAACTACCATTTATTTCTTTCCTCCAGGGTAAATTTTATTTTTCTGCCTATCACACTGTTAGGATGAGATTTGGGTGCAATATTCCCCAAACAAAATTAAATCCAGAAATCTGCCCTGGGGAACATGGAGCACCACATTGTCATGTGTTTGGGCAGTGCAGAGCACAGTAGGGTCCTGGCCTCCAAGACATTCAATATAAATAAATAATACTAAGCCCTGGAATGACTCGTTTGTCAGGAGCCCACCTGCATAACCCATCCCACAGCTGTAGGGCTGGAAAGGCAAATAAAACAGCTGTAACCCAAGCCTGGAGGGTTCTGGGGACTCAAGGGAGAGAAGTCAGGCTTTCAAATCGCTGTAACCCAAGGAAGAAAATCATCAGCCTATATGCCTTTCACAGCATTTGATGACAAAATGGTTTGTGGCTTAGCCATTGTTTAAAGGCCATTCCTCAAATTCCATGTTTACTGTCAGCAGGGTGAGTTGTGGACTCTGTGACTTTAGCTGTTAATGGGCCTAAACACTTCTGCCAACAGATTAAGCTTTGCTGAAATGCTAAGAAAATTGGCCCAAACAGAGATAGGGAGGATTCTTGTTTAGCTGTTGTTGCATTTGCATGAGAATCATTATCTGCAGACAATAGCACTTCCATATCACCCAAAGAGTGGGCAACTGGGTGAAACTCATTCAATTTCTGTTAAATGGCAGAAATTGTTTGTTTGTTCTAGAGAGAAAGAAAAATGCTGATTTTCAGCTGTAACAATGAGCAGATCAGAAGTAATCCAACCCCCAGCCTGTGATGGACTGGGAGCTAACAAGTTGGGAAGACACTGAGAGGAAATAAAAATATGAAGTTGTAAGTGTGCTTAAAACAACTGTTTTCTGTGAAGAAAGAGAAATAAGCAAAATTCGTCTCTTTGGGGAAGGTAAAGAACAAGTTCCTTTTAGAAAAAGCAAGATGTGGTTTTGCCATAACTTGTGCTGCTGAATTTCCCAGGTGATTGATATCCTCATGGTTTTTCCATATAGATGCTGTCCTAACAGGTACTGCCATCACCTGAACTTCTCCCAGGTTCAGTGTTCAGAAGAGGGTTAATTTGATGCTCAGAAGACATACATTACTTCAATTTCCCTCTCTGTTGTTAAGAATAATACCTTGGGTGCTACAATTATTATTTGAATTATAGCAGCAACTGATGACAGGAGGCACTTGCCAGGAAAATGGCAAGGTGGTTTCCCACTGAGCTCCTGCCTCTCTGGGGGCATGGCCAGTAGAGGAGCATACAGAGAGTGAAGGGTCAAGGCCATCATCAAGGCTGGGGCTAAGAGAGGAGAGGCTGTGTGCTGCCCTAAGCCCAGGCACAGCGGTGACCCAGGTTTGACCAGGCATGACTGTATACTCACGGCCAATGTCTACCACATACTGGCACAAGGAAGGATGTGCCAGCTTAATACCTTAGAGCCTCAAAATTTTCTGTCCTTATTGCTGATTAGTAACTTGAGATTCAATTCAAACAGCATTCGACATTTCCTTGCTTCAGGAGATCCTGCTGTTTTCTTTATATGTTTTTTTCTTCTAAACCTAATACTTTTGCCCATGAATGCTGTTATTGTCAGTTACCTGTGGCTGCTTTAAATACCACCGGATGCAAGGGGATGTTTACATTTCCCCAATTACATTGTCTTTGAACGGTTCCAAACTTGACTTTGATTAAGCATGCTAATAACAAGAGAGGTTCCTTTTTTTTTTTTTATGAATGTCACTTGCTTGAGTTGAAAAGACATGCTCTTAATACTTGCTTTTCATCTAAATCAAGAAAGCAACACTAAGCAAAAAAGCATTTAACTGTAGCATATAGGATTGTAAAGATGGTAATCAGGGACACTGGTAATTGAAGCTTTTGGGGGAGAACCTTTCTTCTGAATCCTTCAGTCTGTTTAATAGGATAAAATTAGCTTGAGTGGCTTGGTGTTTGAAGAGGTTATGATATAATTGGAGCTGCCTCCTGGGTTTGCTGCTGGACAAGGCGATCAGGTGGAGACATGGGAGGGCATGGGATCCTCTGAAGTACAAGACTCAGCTTCTGCCATACTAATTAGCCTAAATTAGCTATGCCAGTTTTCTGCTTGCTTTTGAATTTCCCTGATAATGCTTCTATCAGGAGTGTAAGAAAAGGAATATGAAAATACGCACAAAGTTCACTGCAGAATGGCAGAATTGGTGGCAACTGCCGACGCAAGAATCAGGCTTATTGCTGCAAGCTTCAAAAAAAACAGGGGGAAAGAAAGACTGAATAGCATTAGGAAATAACAAATGGATATCAAGAACAACCCCTGGGGATTTAGAAAGTACTATGGCTTGCGCTCTTCAACATGAAATTTTACAAAACATCTGTAAGAAATTGATTATCTTGAGGATTATATACATATTATTTTGAGACCAACCCCTTACCCCAAAAGCCAGCTCTGCTCTTGAGCATTTAACCCAAGGTGAAGGAGGCGGTTCTCCTCAAGGCAGAAGCAGCTCAGGCAGCTCGGTTTGTGCTCCATCATCAGCAAGGCCAGGGAGAGTTTATTTGTATTTTGCTAGCTGCTGCTGTTTTATAATTTTCACTTCCAATCCCAATTAATCAACTTTGCCCATGCAAAGAGATTTATGTCACATTCAGTGTAGCTTGCACAAATTTATTTTAATTGAAAATATGTGAGGGGAAATGGAAATAAGGAAGAGTTTATTGGTTTTCTTTCTGTCCTGGAAGGAACGGCTTCTGTTGCCAGTGGATGATGCAAGTCAGGAAAGGGCTTCAACTGTCAAAGGCATGTTAGGATGCACTTGCACAGATAAAAACAGCTCCATCCCTGGGGAAGACTTGAGGCTATCTGACATACTAATTTTTCCTTCCCAAGTAGTACCAGCCTTGGTTTGGAGATGGTTATTTGGGAACAGAATTATCCACACCTCTAATTGCACATACAGATATTTGACACTGCAGAACAAGTCTTACATCAGCAGTCTGCTCTGTTAATCACCATCAGGGTCCACAGGCTCCAAGAGCCCTTCAGTTGCCAGATGAGAGGGTGGAATGAGGTCCCAAGTGATCTACTGGACAAGCTCAGAGGGTGTCAAAGTTCAGGAGCTCTAAGGCAGGAGTTTTCTTAAGTTTCCCACCAGACCTTCTTCAACTCAACACCCTTGATTCCTCCCCATAGGCTGTCCCAGGAATTATTTACCAAAACCTGTGTGAAATTAAGGTAGGATCTCAACCACATTCAAAAAGCAGAGTTTACAAGTCTTGCCCTGCCATTGGCTTGGTCAGATTTTCCATCATGTCTCCTGGATCACATCACAGGTTGGTAATGAGACTTGCATCAAATCCATACTAAGATTCATGATGGAGAGATTAATGGGGTAGTGAGCTCATCTGAGGGACCATGATGAATATGGGTGACTTGTGATCCAGAGGATAATTTCTGGTAAAACTAGATTTGTTTAGGTGCATTCTGCATCTCAGCACAAGAAAACTGACCTGAGGGCATTGCACAGTTACTGTTTATCACTGTCTGCTTTCCATGGAAAATCAATAGAGATATCAGGGTTTAAAAACTCTGCTAAGTCATTTTACTGTATTTTGTCTTATTCATTGTGGAGAGGTAACTGGCTGAGTTCACATTTATAGCAACTGCCTGAGAACAAATTTGGAAGGATGTCTTTGATTCCCTGTTTCTTTTGCTCTCATGTACAGGGGAGCTGCTCTTGGAGTCCTCTCTCAGCTGGGGTGGGGGCTAGTCCTCAGTGAAAAATGAAGTTCAGATTATGGTTTTTAGGGTAATGATCATTCAGGGAAAAAGATCAAGTCTTGACTTCTCTTCAGATTCTCACACTTATCCTGGCTTTTTATTATGTGCAAACACCTGAGTCCTGTAAGCCCTTCAGCTCTGGCACACACACTTTATATACTCACTCGAGTGCCTTGCACACAGGCAAGTGTTCAAACAGCTTCATCTCCCATCCCTGCAGGCCCAAAGGCACAAGGTTGGGTATTACCTGTTCAGCTACTCCACATGCTATATTGAGGGCTGGAGCCTGCAGATGCTTCTTCACAGGAACAGCATTACTCTTTTGACCAAGTCCTCTCAACACAGGTCTTACAGAGGTGGATTTGTATCAGTCCACTTAGTCTCTTTGCATTCACAGGGTTTTATTTCACATGACTTATTGGCTCTTCCAAGTACAGAATAAATACAGTGAAATTGTTTTTAAAATCACCTCAGTCTAAGCCCTGGAATTTTAAGCTTGCTGCTGTAAACTCTGCAAGGGAGGTTTTCTCTTCTTGAAAAGTATGCCCAGATCAGTGCTTTGAGAGCGGAAGGGAGTAGTTTTTATTAAACAAAATGAGAAACAGGAAGTCATCTGGGTTTTTTTCCTGACATTCTTTCTCTTTTGGAGCACTACCCTTGTTTGATTGAAATACTTAACTGTCAGGAATCATGAGGCAAACTCCTGAATGACAGCTGAAGAAGAGACCCAAAATGTTGTCCTTGAAACCAGTGATGAGTTTCTACTTGACTTCACAAGGCACAGTATCTAGTATAGCTCAACTCCAGACATTTTTATTCTGCAGCCAGCTGTGATGCCTGTTCAGAAAAGAGACTGTTCCCCAGAGAAGATGTGCAGCATGTAAAAAACCTTTTACAGATTAAAAGCTGGACCAAAACCCCATCAGAGCCAGCACGAAGCCTCTCTGTGGTCCCAGTGAAGCAGGACTCAAATGTCAGTGATGAGATTGACCACACCAGTACCTCCTGCAAATTTAAGAGAAGTGAGGTTTTGAGCACAATTCAGGTCTGACCCAGCTTTGCACCTATTTGAACATAGGGGCTTTCGTCCAGTCCATGGCAAGGTTTGTCCCTTCTTTGTCTTTCTTTGATCTTGCTCTTGCACCCAGGAGAGACAAGAGCTGCAGAGCATGAACCAGCTTTTCAGAAGAGCTTCCCTTCTGTGTTGGCAGTGCCTCCAGCTCCTGTGACAACACAGAACCACTTCTTGCTTGTCCTTGCAATGACTCTTGCAAGCCACATAACATGCTATAAAGCAATAACCATGAAGTAGCTTTTGTCTACTCTTAACCTGAACCCTTAATGCGGTGTCAGTGCCCATGGCAGAGGGGTTGGAACTAGATAACTAAGGTTCTTTTGAACCCTAACTATTCTATGATCCTATGATTCTGTATCACCCCACAGACCTGGCAAATGGATCACCTGCCTGCTGTCTGATCTGCAAGCAGCATCCCTTTGCCGAGGATGTCCCAGGAGCATGATGATGTGAAGCCAAGAGTTTTCAGGAAATAAAATAAATTAAAAAATAAAGAAAGGAAAACAAAATCAAAGAATTTCTGGCTAAAGACACAAGCAGTCATTGCTAGGGAATGTTTGAACCTGCTCTCAAAGCTAGACCATGGCTGCAGAAAGGCAGGGGCTGGGGCATGTGTCTGTTCAACAGGCACAGCAGCTTCCTTTCCTCCTGTCAAGATGGCTGGAGGACATGGCCCAGGTCCCATTCTCCTTCCTTCTCTCAACAATCAACAAGGCAAAGCCATATTGAGCTTGTTTCCATTATATATACAAGGTGTTTGCCGGCTCTTGCTCCTGTGCCTTAATGTCATTGCACCTATGATCTTTGAAAGATAGAGGTCTTGTGCAACCCTGTTGCAGATTGCTTCCTGCTCCCTCCCATGAGCAAGAGGTTTCTACCATAGTGCATTGAAACTGTTGGGTAGGAGTGGGGGGACATCCCCTCTGCTTAAACCAATTCCCCCAAGACTCTAAGGAGAAGTAAGCTACCACATTCTTGCAGCATTCAAGCAGCTTTCACTTCAGCATAGCACAAGGGAGGGCTGTCTCAGAGAGTACCAGCAATGAGAGTCTCTCTTCAGCTCTATAAGGCAATACAGCAAACAAGTCATGTCTCTTAGAAGTGGAAAAATCTATTTCAGAGCTCTCTCTTTTTCTATGTGGGTGCTTATCTCTGGTCACTGCCATTCACCATGTAGAGAAGTCTCTGTGGCATGCATTTCTAAGAAGACAAACTGTCTAAAATTAGCTGTTAGTTTAAAATGAGAGACTGTGCAGTTCTCCAGGGAGGGGCATTCATCCTCCAAAGGAAACTGTCAAGGATTGTTTAGGATTACTCTCCAGCTGTTCAGAACTGCTGCATCCTTTTAAATTATAATGTCAACATGTCGCAAATGATATAGAATGACAATGTCTAATTTCTGTCTTGTGAGGAATGAAAAGGAAGGAAAATTGCTAGCATGCTAGATATATACCAGATTTAAGAGACCAGGTAACCTTTCTAGGTGGCTATAGGAAAATAATTAGTAAAAACATTAATGAAAATGTAATTTTCTAGCTAACATCTGAAATATATAGGCTTTACAGTCTGAACTCCAGGCTAATGCTCTCCAGAATACATTGCATTGGGATGTAGCAACTTCTCCACTGATTAGATTCTTTCTGTTGAGTAGCTGAGCTCTTTCACCAAAAAATATTTGTTACCATTATTACTGGCTTTAGTGTAGGAATTTCAGTGCCAAATATCATGAATTTTTAAGAGGCCAGACCAACATGATAGTTACAACTGACCCATGAACAGCCCACAGTGAGTTTATCCCCCCCAAAAACATGATTGAAATAAATATCCAACCTGACTTCATGGGCATACAAGTGGAAGCCACGAGGTTATTGCCATTCATGGGCAAATTGTACCATGTATATCCCACCCAAATTTAAAGCAGATCCCCAAGAGGAAGGAGGCTTTTAGCAGATAAGCTTTTAACCTGTTGTTTGGGGTAGTTGTAGCTCTGAGGACTGGTGCAGACACCTACTTTAGTTTATGAACTTGCAGGGAGTTTCTGGAACTCAGCTGACAAATGGTAACTCATGAAGTTGTGGTAATGTGATTTCTTCAATCAGATACCCACATCCAGAGCTTAAATATTCTCATAAGCTTTCAGGGTGACAGCCTATAAAATATAAACAATACAGTATGAACAAGAACTGTCCTAAGGTATACATTTTAATCCTCAGATTCCATGCAGTGGTGTACATTTTTCATGTTAAGTTAAAGAAGTAAATGAAACAGAAAGAATCTAACACATTTTGCATTCTCTTGCAACAGGAAACTATTTTGATAAAACCTACAAATGATCTGTATTGATATTAACTTTTTTTTTTTTTTTTTTTTAAACTTTTTTTTAATTTTAAAACTTTTAATCAGTGTGTGATGCAAATACCAAGATAATTTTTAACT
>NDXB01009797.1:75211-84304 GCA_002631895.1 Agapornis roseicollis
CTTTGCTACTTCCCTTTCCACTACACAAGCTGCTGGTTTCTTTGAACTTGGAGAACTGGGCAGAAATTTAGACCTTGCTGATGGCCCAGGATCCCACCTTTAGAGGAAAACAAAATTACACTAAGAATGTTGTTTTGTAACTGTCTCGGGGCGGGGGGGGGGACGGGGACGAGGCGGGGGACAAACAAAAAACTGAAAACCAGCTCTGTGATGATTTATTTTGGCTAACCATGCTGAGCTATATTCCTGTAAGACCATGGCTCTTACTCAGCAGAGCTCATGGTGAAGTTGGGGGAAATCTGTGCTAACACCCTGACCTACCAATTTCACATTTAAATAGTACAGAAAAGATGCATTTTTCCTGCCCTGGAAATGTGCAACCTACCTGCTTCCTACTGGGTTTTAAATGAATTCTTAAAAAAAGCTTACACAAAGTCTTCTGTAATACTCGGGACTAAAATTCTCACCCAAAACTGGCTTTGAGACTTCACGTTTTGTTCATCCGTCCAGCATCAGTCATGTAATAATAAAGATTATTTTGAAACACAAGCAATTGATTAACCCCATAAATTTCTTTTAAAGAATCTCGCCTTTTCTGCCATTAAAATCAAAATTGTATTTTGAGTTGCCTGTTGCAGAAGAGAAAATGAATATTTCGTACCAAAGGGTCTGGTTTTCTCAACAGCTTCCTGTAGTGTATTGCATGTTGTAACTGATTTTAACTACAGTGCTGACAGTCTTGCTTGCCTTCATGACAGAGACAGTAGATTGTAGGAGGATCCTCTGCCACACTAGGTAGCTACTTTCATTTCCCAAAAGGCTAAGAAAGCTGGAATGATCAGAAAAATATTCAAGTAGTTTCAACATAATTTTATTGCATGTTGTTGTCCAGCACTTTGCAGTAAAGGAAATATATTTAGGATATGCCTCCCTTTAATAGGGTAAATCCTGACTTTCCGGGGTGGAAATGAAAATTCTGCCTATCCTATGAAACTGTCCCTTTTTCATGCAGGCATAACCCCACCTGTGATGTGAAATACCAGGTTTTCAGCTCTTAGTTGATTAAATACTCTTGCATAGCTTCTGTGTGAAAGTGGAACATCATCTGATGTAGTTGAGGGGGCTTTTTTCCACTGTACTAGATGCAGAAAATGTATGGGTTTTAATCTATAGCTCAAGTAGTCAACTGCTTGAAAAATATGTCACTGACAGTTGTGGGGTTTATGCAAGTGCCAGCATTAAACAGCATTATTTAAATTTGCTTCTAAATACTTGTTTGATAAGTAGGGAAATGTATGATTTATTCATATCACAATTTACTGAAGCATGTTAGCTGGAACTTTCTGTTCTAATTTATACGCTACTGTCACTCTGTTTTATATATGTTAGTTTAAAAAGATTTGCTCAACGTAAATAGGAACAATTACAGAATTACAGAGCAGGATTACTTCTTAAGGAAGGAAAAAAATATAACCATTGCTTGTATTCTCAGTGGCTATTCTGTTTGACTTACATCATTAAGAAAAGTATTCAGAGTGTCTAAAGGGTGAAGAGTGGAGGAGTGTGTTTTCTTTTCGATATGATAGCTGCATTCAAGTTATTCTTCCCTTTACAATAGATTTTACCTAGCCTTATCTTCATAGGAAGCTGCTTTCAGCTGAAAAGCAGAAGTGAATAGGAATGTCATGACATAGGATTAACTGTACACCCCAATAGTAAATCAAATGTTTAAGATGAAAAAATGTAGAATGTGACATGCATCAGGAGAATGAACCAGCAGCGTTTCACTGAGACGAGTGAGCAGATAATGTGTAATCATTTGTGGAGGTTCTTGAGACCTGGACTTTAATTCAAATTCCAGAAACACATGGCCCATTTTAACCAGTCAATCTCTAATGAATCTAATAACAATGTAAAACATTCCCAGGAACTGCAGGCCTTACAGAGTGCTAATTACAGATGAAACTAGCCTAAGCCTCAAAAAAAAAAAGAAAAAGGGAAAAAGAAGGTGTAGAGAAGGAAAGGCACCGTGTCAGTGCTCTGGGGTTTTAGTGTTTTAGGTGGACCTGCGATTCCAATTCAGAGCAGGCAACGCAGCTGAAGAGAGATCCAACAAGTGGCAAAATTAAAGAACAAAATGAATACTTAAATTCTTGCGTATTTTATTATTTGACAAAAACTGAATTACCTTACAATAAGCAGGAATGGGGACCTCTTGCTCTGATCAACGATATTTATCAGAAATCACATGCTGCCATCAGATTTTCCTGCAACATGGCATGACTATCACAGGAATGAACTGACACCGAATAAAAATGCATTTGATCTTGCTATATGATTTGAATACATTTATGACTCTGTACTTACAGTTTAAATTCACTGTAGAGAGTAACTTGCAATACTTTTAACAGGCTTTAATCTCTCTGGTTTCAGTTTGAGACCAAGAGGCATTTCATATCATCAGCAGTGAGTTTATATTCTATGCTTAGAAAATAGAAATGGATTTCCAGAGGGTTTAATTTATCAATATCTAGTCTTTCTGGGAAACATTAGTTTGCATAGGAAAAGGGGTTAAAAGAAGGTTTAAATTATGTCTCTAATATTTCCTGAAAACTTTGTACAAAAATGGTCTATGCCACAAAAGCCCATTAAATATTCAAACTTTAATATACATTCCTCAGTAACAAATGTACAGTTAGATAACACATAAAGAATTATGAATGACTAATTATATTTCGCATATTTACAGCAAAGACAATTAGCAAATAGCTTTTATATGCAAAATAAATGAAAAAGTAATTAAGATGCACTAACTAGAGCAGCAATATCAAGCCTGTTGTCTTGTGATTCATTCCTAACAAACATAATAATTATGCATTCATTGTCATATAATTAAAACAGCTCTGTCCTTTAGAAAATTGGTTATTTACTGTATAATAACCTGAAGAGTGGCAGAAGTTCCTCATAATGGTGAGGAGGATAATTAAATGTTTATTCCTGGTGTCTGCTCACTCAGTTGAGTTTATTATCTGAAACTTGTGTGAGAAAACATTTTCTCTGCAGTTCCAAAAGCTCACCTATTCACCGCTGGGAAAGTTATGCTTTTGCCATGCCCTGCTCCCAAGGCAGCTGTCCAAAACCTCCCTGGGTGCTGCCAAAATGGACACGACATTAAAACCCATTCCAGGATAAGAAAGCTCAGGGGTTCAGCCTAAGAAGGATGGGGACACTCTGATTAGAGCCCAGGGGTCCCTCCTCCTCCGTGCTGTGACCTTGGCTGAACTTCTTCAGTGTTATTGCCAGAGATGGCCACGTGTTTCATTTTGTGCATGGAGAATATCCCCTGACATGAATGCACAGGCAGAACTACATCATTGTATGACCAGGGACTTATTCATCCCAAACCTCAGCTCCCAGCTGCAACACAGACATCACTGCACCTCCACTCTCTGTCTTTTCCTACTCCCTTCATTTCCCAGCTCTTATTATTTCTCAGTAAAACATAATAAATCACTCAATCTCAACCGGAATCCTTAATCGCTATCAAACAGTATAGTAATATCCAGTACTGTAAGCCATCTTTATAACACTAATATCATCAAGCACTTTTTTTTTTTCTGTCTTAAAATTCTGGTTTCCTATCGACATCAACTGCAGAACCCACTGAGCTGCAGTGGAAGAAAAACAATGTAATTGCTTGGCTGCACGTACGGCTGGCCTGGATCAGTAATCGGATTTCCAGGGACTCAATAGGTAACGAGAAGGGCAGAGGGAGCCAGGTTCATCTACGCAAGCTGGGATGGATGGACTTAGCTCATGCTGCCAGACTGACTTCATCATCTTTTCCAAGCCCTTGACACCAGTTCCTGCTCCTGTCTGAGCCACTCACCTTCCCATGAAGGCATAGCCATTTCTTTCAATGTTTCACTACCAAACAGGCTTTACTTCTATTGTTTGGGAAAAACTTAGGCAAGTTTTGCTGGTGCAGGGAGAACCCCCCAAGCTTGGAAGGGTCTATGCAAGGGGACATGGTAGGACCAGATAGTTCCCAATGTATAGAGGAGGACTAGGACCAGCCTCGCCTACCTTTTTGGAGAGGGATCCAAGGTGGCTTTTATTTCCTTCCCTCTCCATTATCTCAACCCCATTGCTAGGACTATTTGGGGTATTCTGATACTTGCCCTGCAGGGACAGGCCACCTATACCCTCTTGCAATATGAACAGAAGGAAGGAAAGAAAGAAACGGTCTGTAGCTTGCAGACACACTGGAAATAGGACTGTGCTTTCCAGTGCCCTCTGGAAGGCAGGGGATTTTTGCACAGATTTATTAATACTCCAGGCGAAAAAAAAAAAATAGAGTTCTTTTGGGCTTTGTTACACAATTCATTTACTTTTTCATCTGCTTGTTTCTGTGTCAGGAATGCAGCAGGACTTTACCTGACTCACATGAAGGAACACCTAGGTCTACACCCCTGCAGTGTGATACATTTCTTTTAAGAGAATTATACATCCTGGGAAGGTTGACTCCCAAATGGTCCTCATTCCACCCCATTTCTGATTTAGCACTCAGTGTATAGAACATAAGAAGGGGAGGGGTCATATTTTCTATTAAATTCTACAGAGCAGGTCTTTGCTGCTGCAGAGATTTCCATGTCTTTAGGCCACATATACACTGCATAAGGCTGACCTGTTGCTTAGATGTATTTCTCAACAGCTCTTTCTCTATTACCCCCTTCAAACTGACCTTAAGAATAATTTGTGCTTCTGCTGAGCAACCAGGGTTTACTTACTTCTTGCATAGCCAATACCTAGCCCATTGCTTGAGTCAGATAAGTATGGAGGCAAAATACGCATAAGCATAAGCAATTCAGCTGTGATCCCTTTGAGATCCTGACCCATTTTCCCTGTCCGGCATGACATTTCCAGCACATATGGAGGAACAGGGAGCATTAGCCATCCCATGCATTTGCCGCCCTTTAGGGAACATTAGCCACCCTTGTGGGGAGTATTAGTCATCCTGCAGGGACTGTCAGCTCCCTAGAGCCTACAAGGTGCCAGGATATAGCTGTTCTGTGCCTGGCTTTGCACAGAGCTGTCAGGATGACAGACTTAACCTCCCTCTGTCCCTGTTTACCCAAAGTAAGAAGATTGTAAGGCTTAGTTAATGTTTGTAAGTGCCTCAGGGTTCTTATACGATAGGTACTATGTACATGCAAGTGTATTATAATACATGTCATAAGAAGAATTAACAAACCATAATGTATTAATTTAAAGGTAGCAGGCACGTGTGTGCGATAGCCTTTCTAGCTGCTTTCTTACAGGCACCTGGAAAATTACATTTAAGTTAAAATCAGGTTAATGGAAAAGAATGCAGTCAGTCACTATTGGATACTGAGTAAGTAAATACCAATTATATAAAATACATTACTGATATTAACTTTGATAAATTCACATGTTAGGGAAATGACATTTGGAGAGACAGAGGTGATGCATGTATTCATTTCAGAAGTTACACAACTTTTTCTGAAAAGTCTGCCTCTTAGTTTGGGCATCTCTATTTCTTCCATGTCCTTTCAAAATACTGGGGACCCCAGCAGCAGCTGGAGACAAAACCAGAGGATGGCCTTTCTGCCTCAAAAATTTGACAGCAGACAGTGTGAGCCCCCAGGAAAGAACCAGGAGGTCCTCTGTGACCTTATCTGAAATCAGGGTGAGAATCAAAAGCCCTTTAAGCATTCCAAAACCTAGAAGCATCCATGTTTCAAGTGCTGGAAGAAAGTAAAGTACCTACAAAGCAGAGTGGGCAGGCTTGCAATATAATCATAGCTGCTTCTGAACCTATTCAATAACAGATGACACTGAAGTAGAATGGACTAAGATTTGTCTGTGGCCCTGATTCAGGAAGGCAGTGATTTACAAACCCGAATTCACATTTTGGAGTTCCCATGGAGAGCTCTAGGACCTCACTGACGCTTACAGAGTCATGTGCTTCCATATGCCAGCTCTGTATTTCAGCTTTTTCTTATGTTTTGGATCAGAAGCTTGTTTCTTTTACCTTTCCAAGGTGCCATCCCCCCTCCATTTCTCCTGCTGCTGCAGAAGTCACACCAAGACACATCCCCCTGGGTACAACCTCAGCAAGGCAATGGATCAGCAGCTGGGCTTTACCTACAGTGCAGGTATATATATATCCCTACTTATGGACAGGGATAAGAGCCCTTTGATAAAAGAATAAAACCATCTCTTTCTCTCTCTCTACGTAAAAGAAAGAGAGTAAATAAAATTCCAGCAGCTACAAGCTGGCAACATTATGCTGTCATAATCCAGAAATGAACATTGATTCTGAAGAAGTCGCTTCTTCAAACTTTAATGCAACAATTAAGTATTCCATTGTCATGGCTCAATTAAATGGTATGGCCTGGGAAAATTGGGGATTGTAAAGTGAGGATGGAATGTGCTTTGATCCTCTTTCCAGGGTTATTGTTTCATTAATAAATGAACATGTCATTTGTCTCACCAGAGGGAGCTCCTGCCCTCCAGGCTTTTTCCCTTTTTTGTTCAGGTTTTATAAAGATGAATTTCCAGTGCTCTGAAATACCATGGATTAGTAGTTAAGCCTGACAGCACTTCGGGGAGTAGTGGGCTTAAAGTGCCTCACACAGGTCTCCAAAGCACTTGTTTACTAATAGAGGAAATCAGCGACCGTCTGCAGCTGCTGATATCGCATTACCATTTGGAAAGACAGTAGCTGAGATAACAAATCACACAGTTTCAATAATTACTCCTGCATTCCAGTTTTTTGTTTCCTGCGTAACTGCAAAGGCTGGATTTCTTCCAAATAAACAGATAAAAACAGTATGGAACTTTTATCTTTTAATGATAATGACAACACATCATGTTTCACTAAAAGTTTCCTGCTGAATTTTTTCTGATTTCTAGAGTTTCAATAAAATGTAATTATACTTTATAATTCCACTCTTTTAATCTTCACTTCAAAAACTATTCACAGCAAGTTTGCTAGGCATGAAGAGGGGGTGAGGAGCAGAAGTGGGCTTCCCCCACATTGGGCTGTTCATAAATTCTGTCTAGGGTAAACCTGTCATTGAAACAGCACAAACTGAGCTGCTTTGCATTCAAATTAATACCTAGTTTAATTTGAATATAAAATAGCTCCATTTATGTGGTTATTAAGAAAAAGTAACAAAACTGTTTGGCAATGATAATGGCTTAAGATAGGATACACTTGCAACCTATTTCTTTTCCATTCTTGGGGTTTTATTTCTTTTTTTAATCCTTTGGATACTTTGGAAACAGGATGTTTTCATATCGCTAGATAAGGCTTTAAAACAAAACAATACCTAAAATTCAAATGGTTAATATATGTTCTGGGATCCAAAAAGTTCCCATTATCCAAATAATGAATTAGAATTCATGGGTTTTGCTTGAGTCCATCTTCGCATCTTGTCCTTTGCTACTCTCAGAGAAAAACCAATGATTTCATTAACAGCTTTTCTTGTTAAAAAGTTTCATAGGCTTATTTAGAAGAGCAGAGAAGAGGAGAAGAGAGGAATACCACAATTATATCTTCCTCTTCCAACTCAAAATGTCCAGATTTAAAGGTAAGGTAAACTTTTCTCACAGCTTTAAGTTTGCTTACCATCAGCCCATGTTCCACTGGGTGATTAAAGAAAGCTTTTTTAAAGCATTACTTCAGAATGATCTTAATTGGTGCAAGGTTGAGCCCTTTCTAGGAGGGAGGGAAAAGGTTGAATAGCCTTTTCAAGTCACATGAAAGTTTCTAGGATGAATGTACGATAATTAGATTAATAAGTAGCTTAATTTATCACAGCTAAGGATTTCAACAGCCACACATTAGAGCAAGAAAAAAAAAAGATTAGTGTGATTCTAGTTTGTAAAAAATTGTACTGAAACTTGATTAACCTTAAATACAAAGTGCCTTTCTTTTTGTGTGTAAAATCAGTAGTTAAGGGGGAGAAAAAACACTGAAATAATCAGAAAAGTCCTGTTCTGCTCCTTTGTGTTCACTAGCTAATGAGAGATATCGGGGTTGTACAAAACAAATTTTCCTTGTGAGGTTATTCTTCCTAGAACATGGATTTAAATGAAATCTGCAATCCCTAACACTATTGAGGACCCTAAAGATCTGTGTGAGGTGTGAGATAAGGTATTCAGAGGTTAAAAATATCTCTCACATCAGCCACTTTCATTTTAAAATAAAAGAAAATGAAGCAACAAGAAAATAGGTGAAATATATATTCTAGCATAATGCAAAGTTATATTCACCTTAGTCCCAGTAGCAAAAAAGGAATGAACAGGAACCTGCGTGCCAGGCAGAGGTATGGAAAACAACTGCAGCCAAAGCTAATGCAGAGCATGCAATTAGGGATGACAGTTAGCCATGCAGTATTCTCTCACACCAAGCACATCGTCTATGACACAGCATCTTTTAACAGCACTCTCTGTTGCTTATCAGCCTAAAATCAAACATGACAAATGCAGGACCAGAGCAGCAATTCAGTGCAAAAAAGCCTTGCTCACTGATTGAAGATTTGTGTAGTAGAATATTGGCAGACCATACATCTTTCCCCTCAGCACTGTCTCTACTTCCTTACAGGGCAAACCCTTAACAGAGTGAAATCTGCTGTGCTTTTTGATGCTGCCATCCACTGCTGAGATTGCTTTTGGTGGTGTCATTATTTATCAGCACTTACATCAGATTTCATTAATCTAACGCCTTAACATTTGTATCACGGTGGACAAAAATTCCCAGTGTTTTTTATTATGGCTACTGGGACTAGTGAAGCCTGTAGAAGGTTCTGGAGGGCAGTGGTATGGTTTCCTGTCAATGCTCAACAGCCATAATCATTTTGAGGAGGCCTTATGCAAACCCAGTGGTAGCAGGATGTGGAATGCTGGGTTTGTGACTCCCTGTCCTGAATCCCTCTTTGAAAGCGTATAAGGGGAAAGCTGGTTTGTATTTGTAGGAAATGGCAAAAGAAACTACCTAGAGCACAAAAAAAAAAAAAAAAAAAAATTAAAAAAGAAAAAAAAAAAAAAAAGAGGAAGGTTTTT
>NDXB01009798.1:0-14329 GCA_002631895.1 Agapornis roseicollis
AAACTATGAGTCCCTCTCCAGGCCCCGCAGTTCCTCCTCCAGCGTTTTCCTCCGGCTCAGCTTCTCGAGCTGCTCGCGGGTGGGGTTTGGGACCTCACCGGCGTCCAGGCGCTGCTGCAGCTCCTCCACCTGCCGCAGCTTCTTCCGCAGGTTCTTCAGGCGCCGGCTCCTCTCTGAGGTCGGAGCATCGCCGGGGCTGGTGCCAGGGCTCACAACCGGGCTGGCAGCGCCACAGCCGGGCAGCGGCTCCGACAGTGCCGAGCGCTCCAGCGCCTGAATCAGTTCGTCCGTGTCCCGCTCCCCCTTTTCCTGCTGCTGCTTCCTCTTCTCCTTCCGTTTCAAGTTCCGTTTGGCTGCCTTGGATAGTCCCGTGTCGCCGGGCTCTGCTTTCCCGGGTGCTGCTGCTGCTGCCGCCTCTGGGTTCAGCCCTGGGGGCAGCTCGGGTTTGCTCCGGAAGAACTTGACGTATTTGTTCTCGTACCTGCATGGGGGGAAGAGCCTGTGAAGGCTCCGTGCGGCCCCCACAGCGGTGCCACAAAGCCCTGGTCCCAGGAGCCAGCCCCATGCCACCGGTGAAGCCTCTCCAAAGCTCCGTGCCCGCAGGGGGATCCATACGTACCAGGCAGGACACGGTTATGGGACAGGGGTGAGGGGGTCGGAATCGTGCGGGCACCTGGAAAGAGACTTGGAGCTCAAGATGTCACCGGGGACGGAGGGGACGGGATGGGACGTGCCCCACGCATGGCACCGGGGACAAGGACACCCCCACTTACACCGGCACCTCCTCCTGTGGCACATAACCGGCCTTCACCCGCCGCTGCTTCCGCCACGTCCCATCTGGGCGCTGTGTCGAGGCAATGTACTTCCCTGCGGGGAACCGCACAGTCAGCCCCGGGACATCCCACGGACACCATGGGGCGCCCCACAGACCCACAAGGGCCCTGAGGCACCCTAAAGGACACCCCCCAAGACAACCTGCACACCCCATGGGTCACCCTATGGAGCCCAAGGGGGCTCTGCGGCTCCCCTCGAATCACACGGGACACTGCGAGGACCGGGGCGAGGGAGCATGAGGCTGCCCTGACCCTGCCCCACAGCGCCGGGCTCTGCCCCACAGCGCGGGGCCGTGCCCCACTGCCTGCATCCTGCCCCACAGCGCGGGGCCGTGCCCCACTGCCTGCATCCTGCCCCACAGCGCGGGGCCGTGCCCCACTGCCTGCATCCTGCCCCACAGCGCCGGGCTCTGCCCCACAGCGCCAAATGCGGCCGCACCGCGCTCACCGGTCTCATCAGTCACATAGGGAGTCGCCATCTTGCGAGCACGACACACTTCCGGCCTCCAGGCCCCGCCCCGGACGTTAGCGGCGGCTGTAGGGCGTGGCCTCGAAGGGGCGGAGCCACCCGTGGGGTCAATTAAAGGAGCGGCGCTAATCGGGGTCAATTAACGGCGCGGCGCTAATTGGGGTTAATTAACGGCGCGGCGCTAATTGGGGTTAATTAACGGCGCGGCGCTAATTGGGGTTAATTAACGGGGGTTTCAGGCAGGTCCCACCTGCGCGGTCGCTCCAGGCACGGGAGGCGCCGCGGGCTTCAGCCAGGTCCGACATCAATTCCCCGGCTCCGCTGGGTCCTAAAGCCCGAGCGCAGCGGCCTCGGCGAGCCCCGCTGCCCGGTGCCCCGGTGCCTCAGCACGGTAAAGCCGCTCCCCTGGTCTCTAAAGCCCCGCTTCAGGTGTCCCGGAACCCCTTCAGGCACTGGAGCCTCTCTCAGGTCTCCCCTTCAGGAGCCTTCTCTTCTCCAGGCTGAACCAGCCCCGGTGTTCTCAGCCCGGCTCCGGAGCAGAGCTGCTCCCCATCATCTCCGTGGCCTCACTCCAGCTGCTCCATGGTCCGGGGAGCTCTTGGGCACCCCAAAACTGGTGGGAAGGTTGCAGAGCTCACCCTGTGAAACAGCCTCACCTTCCCAGGGCTGCTTCCCAGGGGATGAGGTAGGAAGGGGGTAGAGTAGAGAGCAGAGCATGAAGGTTTGGGCTCTGCTCCCACAGCCAGAGCCAGGGGGAAACTTGGTGCTGGGCGCTTTGAGCACAGAGGGAGCTTTGGAATGGTGCAAAAACCTGCCCAGCACCAAGATTCCCTCCTGGCTCTTCGGTGGTGGGAGCAGAGCCCGAACGTTCGTGCTCCGCTCTGCTGACAGCGAGCGCCGGAGAGGCTGGGTTCAAAGGGACTTTAGGTGGGGAATGAACAGCGAGAGCAACGCGGGATGCACCGGTGCAAAGCTCCCCGTGTGCTGAAAGTGCCCAGCACCGAGATTGCCCCCTGGCTCTTTGGCTGTGGGAGCAGAGCCCAAACCTTGGTGCCCCGCTCTGCTGCTTTAGATGGGAGCGACCACCGGAGAGCCTGCGTTCAAAGGGACTTCTCGGTGGGAAAGCAAGGAGCGAGAGCACTTGGGGCTGCACTGGTGCAAAGCTCCCTGTGTGCTGAACATGTGCTGCACCGACTTTCCCCTTTGGCTCTTGGGCTGTGCGAGCAGAGGCCAAACATCTGGCTTCCATTCTTCTTTAAAGCCAGGACACTCATTTGGACACCAGACCGCTTTCCTTCCATCTCTCTGGAGAACTAAACCCTGTGGCAGCGCGGCCTTTCTGCCCGGCATTCCCCTGTATTATCCTGCAGGAAGAAAGAGGTCCCAGAAGAGCCAAGACCGTGCTCTGTGCAGGAGGAGAGAGCTCGGAAGAGGGCAGCAGCTCACAACTGAAGCTTTCCTGCCCTTCTCCCACCCAAGAGCTCTTTTTGTTCTGGTTCAAGGCATCCATTTGCTGCCAACGTGTCCCAAAGGGACTCCGAGGCCAGCTCAGACCCGACTTTCCCCCTTAATTCACTGGGCTGAGAACCCAAGCACTTAAGGAATAGATAGCCATAGCATGCTGAGTAGGAAAGGGCTTTGTGCTGGAGGGAGAAGCTGTGTCCATTTAGGAGTCTTAACTGAGGGTGCTAAGGGCTTTGTGGAGGGCTTGGCACACTGGGAAGGAGCCTGGCAGGATCAGGCACACAAGCACTCCTGACCGATAGTCTCAGTAACCAGCACTCCTAGCAAGGAGCTGATGGTTTGAACTCTGAATGTGTTACAGTGCAGCAGAAGAGGCCTGAAGCAGGAATGCTGCCTGTTGGAAAGCTCAGCTGTGCCATCACACGATCCCATGGCGCCTGGAACCACAGTGAAGCTGAACCCAAAGCCAATGAGGCTTTGGGTTCTTTTCCTGGCCCTGAGCTCAGCAGGGATGGAGCAGTTCATTCCCACAAACTCCCATCAATGCTGAAGCAGAGGATTTGCTTCCCGTCCACTAGTGCGGGACCAGTGCCTTGGGCAGGCTCTGGGCTGAGCAGCAGCACTCACTGGGTCTCTCTCCACACACTTGAGCACAGGGCAGTGCACAGAGCTCCAGCTCCAAGAGGCAGCCAGCACTGAACCATCAATCCCTGTGTCAGACTCTGGCTACGCCCAAAGACTTGGCAGTGCTGGACCTTATCCACTGCAGCAACAACAGCAAAGGGAACAGCTCTCCTGGAGGACATGGAGCTGTGGGAACAAGGCCAGAGGAGGCCACGAGGATGAGCAGGGGCTGGAGCAGCTCCTCTATGGAGCCAGGCTGGGAACGTTGGGGCTGGAGCAGAGAAGCTGCGTGGAGACCTCAGAGCAGCTTCCAGTGCCTGAAGGGGGCCTATAGGGATGCTGGGGAGGGCTCTTCATTAGGGACTGCAGGGACAGGACAAGGGGGAACAGGTTCAAAGTGAACCAGGGCAGGTTTAGATTGGAGCTAAGGAAGCAATTCCTTGCTGTGAGGGTGCTGAGGCACTGGAATGGGTTGGCCAGGGAGGTTGGGAATGCTCCATCCCTGGGGGTGTTCAAGGCCAGGTTGGACAGAGCCTTGGGTGCCCTGGTTTAGTGTGAGGTGTCCGTGCCCATGACAGGGGAGCTGGAACTGGATGAGCTCCAGGTCCTTTCCAATCCTGACTATTCTATGATTCTATGTGCCTGCCACTCTTGAAACAACCACAGGTCAAGGGATTTACATTCTTATTTAGGGTGCCCATATAAAAGCAACCCACAGGGAAGAGCAAGCCAACAAGAAGCTGCCCTATGAACTCACAGCCCGTTGCCTAGCGCTGCCTGGGAGGAGCATGGACCTACCATGTGGCACTGCCAAGAGCTAAAGGAAAGTCTCTGCAGCTCAGGTGGGTCTTTGGCACACAGGAGTTCGCCTTCTTGTCACACCAAGATCACTCGTAGGCCTGCCAGGAGAGAAGCCAGGCCACCAAGTTACTGGGAGCTGATCTCCAGCGATGTGATGCAAGAGAGCTGGCGCATCCCTGTGCCACTGCCTTCTTGTTTCATCCAGGACTAAGGCCTCCTGGCAGAGAGGAAGAGCAAGGGAATGACGCAGGAGAGCTGGAGCAGGAAATGCAGCAGCCAGGCTGACTCAGCATGGCTTCCCTCCTGACCCTTGGCCAGAGGGGATGTTAATGTTTAACCACCAAAAGCCCCTTATTTAGCGAGAGGCACCTGAATCAGCTCCTGTCAGGAGAGGTTTTGCTGTGCAGGAGCTGGGCTCCTGTGACCGCCAGCCCTGCAATTGTGCCATTAAGTCCAAAGGGCCCCACGTGTATCCTCATCACGCATTCCCATCTCCAGGAAAGAGATGGATAAAACCAATGGCATGAATCCGTTCATCTCCCTAGCCTGACACTGGGCGCACCAACCCAGGAGGAGAGGCTGACACCAGAGATAGGGACAAGCTGAGCAATATCATCAAGGCTTTCCAAAGGAGCACTGCGGAGCCGCCTGCCTTTAGCTCTCCTCTCTTCCTCCAGCTCTCATTCTTCTTCCCAAGGGCATTTAGATCTTTCGATGACTGGTTTGGTTGAGAAAGAGCATGTCATGGCCCAAAGGCAGGGCTAGGACACTAGACTTTAATCCCAGGTCTGGGACTGGTTACTCAACAGCCCTTTCAGATTGCTTGTCCCTTGCTTCACCCATCGTAAAACAGGGATGGTGCTTCCTCAACTCCTCCTAATGCAGTCACCTAATGAGTGCTAATTAGGAAGACCCAGCCCCAAATCACTACATTAGTGGCTATGAAATACTCACTTGTTAGATGACCTCTTAGTGGAGCCTCTCAAATGCTGCAAAGGCTGGAGCTCCAAGCGCCAACAACAGAGTGGAAAGGGCTCCACAAGAGCTATTGAGCAGCTCTGGCTTTGTCCCACAGGGAACATGGATCCCGCAGGGAATCCGTTCATCCCTTCTCTTCATTGCCTTTGCAATGACCCAGAACGCGTACCATGGGAAGAAACCCGTGCCTGTGCTCCCCAGGTACACAGAGCATCTCTCAGTCCCCAGGAGGGCTGGCTCAGAATCGATTCTGTAATTCAAAGAGCAGCAGCAGCCCTGAGGGTGAAAGAGCTCGCAGTGAGCAACTGCGGCGAAAGTTACCGGAGACAAACGGGAGCCTTGAACTGCGGGAGGGACGGGGCTGGAATCCCCACCAGGAAATGGGGCCTGGGCTGTAGGGAGGCTCGCTCCTTCCATCGTGAAGGAGCAGCAGCTTCTGCTTTAGAAACCCCCGATGTGTGACCCGGGGACCGGGGCCCACGGGCGGCGACCGGGGGCAGCCCCGGTTCCTCCGCAGCTGCGGAGCCCCCGAGCGCCGCCGCCGCAACCGGAGTACCCCGGGGAGGGCCGGCGGGAGCGCGCGGTGCGCATGCGCTGGGGAAGCCCCCCGCCAGGGGCGGGGCTAGGGGCGGGGCTGTGGGCGGGGTGGCCGCGGGTGCCCGGCGCCGCCGCCGGCCCGGAGGTCCATTCACCGGCTCAGCCGCGACAGGTGCGCGGGGCGCGGGAGCGGGGTAGGACCGCCGGGCCGGTGGGGGGCGCGCTCCTGCGGCGGGGCGGGGCGGGGGGGGGTCCACCGCGCCGCGCCGCGCCGGGGTCTCTGGGTCTTTACCGGCTCCGTTGGCCGGGCCGGGCCGGGCCGGGCCCAGTGGCGGCGGTGCCCAAAGCCCGGTCCTGCCCCCCGGGATGAGGTGCTCGGGGGTGCGGAGGGAGGGGAGCGCGGCCTTTGCCTTCGTGTCCTCTCCTCCCCGGGTGCCCGTGCCCCGCCAGGGCAGGTGCTGCTCGGAAGCTTTCCCTTCAGGTCCTTCCCGGTTCATTCTCCCGTTAAAACGCTCGGTTACCGTTCCTGGAGGTTGACTCGGCCCTTCCCTCCCCTAACACCGCGCTCAGCTCTGGGTCCTGTCCCACCTCTTCTGGGCTCTGCGCTGCATCCACACCATCTGCGTCTCTGCAGCGCCCAGGACCCTCCCCACCCCGCTGGAACTTGGACGCGTGCAATAAAGGGCCATTTCCTGGAGTGACTTGGGATAAGTTCTTAAGCAGGAGCAGCAAAGAGCGAGCGGAGATGCTTGAATTGCTCCGGACATAGGGGAACGTGCTGGGAATGTGGTGCTAAAGGTGTGGAGCACGAGTCTGGGGGCATCCTAGAGGTCTGGTTTCTGTCTCCTGTAGCGATTGAGATCCCAGATACGCTGCTTCGCTTGGCCTCGGAATGGCCTCGTACTGCCTTTGGAATGGGATTGTTGCCAAACCAGGCCTCCTTGTCTTAATGTACCCGAGGCTTTCATGGGGAATGAAACCCGGCAGGGGAGAAGCAGCATCTGTGGGAGCTGCAGTGGAATGGATGCTCGAGCATCGCTGCTTGCGCTTCTGTTCTGAGCACTTAAACCGGGCTTTGCTTTCTCTTGACAGGCAGCTGAAGCTGCAGAGTGGGGCTGCAGGTGAGCTCCCTGTGGCTGAAGGTTAACCATAAACCAGAGGTTAAACTGCGGCTTTACCTGGCTGCCTCAGAATTCATCCTGTTTCACACGGACGCGGGTCTGTATGAAGAACTGGGAGTTCTGTGTGTACTCCCTGCAGATGTGTGCTGGGGCTTTATTAAAGCCATATGCTAAATGTTTGCTACTGGGCATCAACATCCTTTAATCACAGAAACGCTCCTTTATTTGCATGCATAATATGCTTTTTGCAAAGGGAGAAAATGGAGCACTCCTCTTACATTAGATCCTTTTCCTTTGTGGGTTGTGATTTGTGCTGTTGGTAACTGCTTTCAGGCAGTCAAGGGGAGGGTGTCCTGCTCCTGGTCCAGTGTGGACAGGAGAAGTGATGTGAAATGGTTGGAGGAAGCAGGAATTCCAGCCAGTAGCTCCACAGTCTTGAGTCTCCTGCCAGCTGGAAGGGGCCATGGGAGCGTTTCAGAGGCTGCTGTCAGTGGAGCTGTGGGTTGGAAGCTGGGAATGTACCATGGAGAAGTCATCTCAGGGTGTTGCAACTCTTGCTTGCTGGGAGGGTTGCACCTGTCCCTCTAAAAGCACCCTCTAAATGACTGCCTTGAGGAACGCAGGTGCTGGCATGGGGTCCCGGTCCCTTCCCTGCATCAGGAGGATTATGGGGTGCTGGAGAAGTCCCATCCTTCCTGCCTGCTTTGGCCAAGGCAGCGGCCTGGTTCCTCTCTGTGCTGCAGCAGGATTCCTCTGGCTGGAGCACCAGCTGGGCACCTCACAGGCCTGGAGCTCCCATCTCTGCCCTGCAGTTCCCTGAGGCTCCCAGCATACTCCAGCAGTGAGATGCCACTCAGGGCAGCCGAGTGCTTCTGGACTGAGGCGTTACAGGATCCCAAGTCTTGCGTGCCTACAAGGATTCCAGAAACTTGGCATTTCCTACCTTTGATTCCTAGCAAGTTGGCTGAAGGTGCTTCCATTTCGTGCTCAGGCAGCCCTGTACTCCCACCCCCAGCATTCTAATGGTGCAAATCAGGCAAAGAATTTGATGGCAAATAGGAGAGGGAGCTCTGTAGGATCAGGCAGTGCACTTGCTGCAGGCATTGTGTGACATGAGGGCAGGGGTACAAGAAAAGAGGAGAAAAGGAAAGGCGTTGGCCCACAGCTTTATTTTTGTCTTATCAGCGAGCTCTAAATTAATCTCCTCTCGTTTCCTCCTGCATACAAGAAAATCCAGGGTGCAAAGCAAGAAAACCTGATACAGTCTTGATGCCTCCTGAGCTGAAAAGCTGAACAAAATCCCTTGCCATTTACAGCAGGGCAAGGCAGCGGAAGCTATTGCTGTAGGTAAGCGATAGCCACTGCAGCGGGAGGCTTACAGCTGCCTCCATGAACAGGAGACTTGTTTCAGCTCCCAGAGGAAGCGGCTGCTGCCCTCAGAGTGAATGAGAAGTGTCTGCGTAGGAATTACATCCTCCTAGGCTTCATAACTCCAGCCGTTTCTTACAGAAACCAGACAAGAGAGGGCACATTAGGGCTCCATGGAGCCTGTGTGCTTGTATGGGGAATCTAGAGTTCACAACCTCATCCTCCTCAGCCACAGTTCGCTTCCTACTCCTGGCTTGTGGCTTCTCTCTCACCCCTTCTGTTGTGGCTGGTGTTCTTATCAAGGGCCCCATCTTAATGTTGTCTGCGGAGGAAATGATAGTTTTAGTCTGATGTCTTGATGGATAGAGTCCTGAAATGATCAGGAGCACCTGGACTTGATGTGGAATCACTTGAAGAAACTACTCTTGTGCTCACGTAACTCCTATTGCTGACACTGTGCTCTCCTCCTGAGCAGGTATTTGTGGTGCTGGGATGGAGCCTTCCCCGTTCAATAGAAGACAATGGACTTCCCAGTCCTTGAAAATCACTGCAAAAGAGCTTTCTCTCATCAACAGGAACAAGTCCTCAGCTCTCATGGAGAGGTTCTCCAAGTAAGTGAGCAGCTGTGAGGCTGCTGACCGCAAGCTGTGTGTGCACGTTGACAGCAATGCTTCACTGGCAGTTGCTGTGTATCTTTAATATGGATCTGTAAGTCATTTCAGCTCTGGTTTAACCTGGGGACAGTTCCTCTAGCTGCTGATGTTCTCTTGTTTCAGTGGTCGGAATAGCTCCCTTCTGCTCTCAGAAAATCAAGTAGAATGTCCTCTGTCAAGCTACAAATGGCAATTTGGTTTTGAGGGCAGAGTGTGGCTATTGCCATTAGGGTTTTACTTGAGCAGAAACAGTCTTGAACTGCTAAAGCCATAAACTACATAGGTTTCTCCGTTAACATGGCATTTCATGCCTGGTACCCCAAGAAGTAGCAATAATACATTACCAGTTCATCTGAGACCAGTTAGAAACTGGTGGTGACAGATGAAACCCTCTAGCAAGAGCTCCATCAGAGTGTGTCACAGTACCTGTGTTCTTCACATATCCCCTTCCCCTTTCTCTGAGAGATGGATGATGGGTTACAGTCAAACCACAGTCATTTTATACACTGAGAAAGCTGAGTGGTTGTGGCCTATAAATGTTTCCTGGAAAAGCTTTTAATTCCTTAAGGAATTCTAAAGACTACAGCTTAGATTTTCAATGGGATTTGGGCAACCAAGTCTCGTAGGTTATTGCATTAGTAGTGTAGCAAGGGTTTGGAGTATTGAAATGTTGAGGGTGGGAGAAGCTTCCTGGAGTTTGTTACATGGATAATTGACAACCTGGACCTCACACAAACAGGGCTCTTCAAGTTACTCTGTAAGTCCTGTGTCCTGGGCAGGAGCTGCTTGCTTAGACTGCTCTTGTTAAGGTGATTTATTCACTCGCCAAAGCTTGATTACAGAACCTGGTCATCTTGCTGCATGTTGCTAATCCTTTGCAAAGGATTTACTGGAAGTAATCCAAACTGCTGTTCCCTGATCAAGTAGGGTCCCTCTACATAAGCAGCATCAGTTCCTTGGAGAAACACGGTCCTGCTTATGGGCTTTGCCAGCACTGACACTCCCAGTGAGGAGCATCATTTCTCTAAATTGCTTTTACCTAAATATTTGCACATGAAACCATCTGTTTCGTTCCATCAAGTGTTTTGATTCTGATCAGGTCAGAGACATGCAAATTGCAGGAGCAGAGACTTGAGCAGTGTGCTATGGTGGGGGAACTTCCAGTGTGTGCTGCCTGGGACTCTTCGGTCCTTGTTTGCTCTCCAGTGTGTACTTGACTTGCATCCCCATGGCCCTCTGTGGCTTCCTCCAGTAGTGAGTTCTCTTCCTCGGGAATCTTCCTTTCTCAGCATGTCTCATTCAGTATTGGGGACCTTTGGGGTACAGAGACATAGGTGAATGTGTTTGCATTGATTAAAGAGGAGCAGCTACACTCCTTTCAGTCTGTACAATGAATGCAGCTTGGTGGAGCAGGAGTAAGGAAGGGTGCAATTTGTCTCCTCTCTAGTGTAACAAGAGGAGGAATCTACATGAGAGCATGCTATTTACAGCAGGAAAAAATCAAATGTGATAAAGGAAAACTTGTACTAGGGCAGGTATCTGCACATGAGGTTACTTCTCTTGGAAGGAACTATGATACACATAAATTATGGGTTTCACCGCAGTCATTATGTGAAGGCTGAAGCTGGTGACTGTAATATTAATGCCTTGTTTCCTGCATGTAACACAGTCACAGTTGTATCAAAAGTAGAATTCCACAGATAAGAAAGGCGCAAACACCACTTGCGCCAGCAGCTGTTGGGTGACAATTTCTTCCCTTTAGAAGGCAAAGCTCTGCCTACAAATGGCAAACTGGGTCGCACCTGACTACTGTGTGCATCTCAAAAGCAGAGTGGGCTCCCCCTGTGCTGTGCAGGGGCTGTGGCTGTGCTGCTGCCCCGTGGAGTGGTGTGCAGATTGCTGGGAGTTCCCTCTAGCTTCTTAAAGGACTTTGATTCCTGATCCAGGGTGGCTTATCTTCCGAGGGCTGCGATTACTGCCTCCACTGCTGGGATGGTTCAGCTGCTCTTGGAGCAACTGCTGAGTCGGTGCAGTTTGCAACCCAGTGCAGTAGGATGAACTGGCACTTCTGTAGAGGTTCTGCTTATGCCAAGCTGTGATTTGTCATGGTTCAGCAGCTGCTGGATCAATAGCTGAGTTATCCCTGCACAGCGGACAGCTGCCTGGTGGAAACAATACAGCTATTCCAAGGTAAACTGTCTCGAGTTGGGCCTCGGGGTGCTTAGGGACTGAAAACAGTGGTCATGTGTGTTGTTGCTGTAACCTGAATGATTTCAAACCCTCCGATCACTTTGCATTGCTCTGGTGCTGTTTGCTGCTAGTTTTGAAGTCTCTGGTTTCATTTGGTAAGTCCAGGAAGTGCAGGGAATCCTTGGGGGGGAGAGGGGGGGGAAGGGGGACGACCAATCTCAGCTGTCTTAAAGAGCATGCAGTGTTCTGATTTAAAAGCTGTTGTGTTGGGGTTTTTCTCTCTTTCTTCTATCTCAAAGGTATCAGAAGGCAGCTGAAGAAGCCACTGCTGAGAAAAAAAGAAGTGTAAGTATTTGCTTCCTGAGCAATAAGCAAGAGCCTGCAATAAGAACCTACCCTAATGCTGCTGTGACAGTTGGGTTTTGGAGTATCAAAGTTGCTGCCCAGTGTCCTACAGCAAGCTTGGCTTAGACATAGTGTTTGCTTTGACTCATTCCCCCTACCCATTCCCAATGTGAATGAAAGGAAAGCAAATGAAGTTCCTTGCCCCAAGCTATCTGTTGAGTCACCAATTCCCTCCTAAGCAAAAGGCAAAATGAGTTAACCACAACACATGAATATCCACCTCTTTGTTCTTAGCTGTAGGCAGTGGGGTGGTACCTCTTCCTTTCTTAACTAAATTTATAAGTCTGCTTACAAGAAGCCACCAGCCTGTCTTAAATGTAACATGTGTGCATCTTTAACAGCTGTAGCATCCCTTGAGGGGGATCTTCTCTGAGAAGCCTTACAGGGTTCAGACCCCTGGATGAGGGAGAGCATCCCTTTTGGCTGTGTTACAGCCTCACGTTGCATTGCACTTACTGTTGTGGGATCAGAGGACCTTGCCTGAAGTACCAGGCACTAAGATTGATGGTCTTTGTTCACACACATCCTCAGGTGGTAGAGCATGCTGCTTTCATCTCTTTCATGCTTGGGAGTCACACTTTTGTCTGTGCAGGATATAGGTGTGATAAATGAGGCATCCTAGAAGTTACTCTCTGGTCTTAAATTTCCATTGCTTGTGTGATCAGGGAATAGGCGAGTTCCAAGCAAGAACATGTGCTGGATCCAGAGCTGCTCCTGGGGAAACCTGCTGTGCCATTTTCGGTTCTTCTGCTACATTACATTTGCCTTATAACTTTAGTACTTTCTTTCAGATGCAGTCAGCCCGAGCTGATTGGTTTTGGAAGTGTAGGTGGATTCAAGTTAATTTGCAAAGCAGTGTTCAAAATGTGACCAGAAGAGTAATAGGGTGAGAGATTTAAATCCTAATATAGCTGCTAATCCTGTTTAATTCCTGTAAGCCCTGCAGACCTGTTCCACTTGCAGTGAGGCTGAGACATAGTGGTCTCCATAAGGGAGAGAGAGCAAAAATGCAATGATGATATTGATGTGAATGAATCAAACACAGGCTGTGTTACTCTGGGGAGAGGTAACTGCTTGTAAGTACAACCAGTCTGAGAAGCACTTGAATGTGAGGGTTACTGCTGCCCCATCTAATTCCCACTGGTGAGGCAGCACTTGCAAGCTTGTGCGTGTGTTTCCTGCTAAGAGCTTTCAGTGTGTTGGGTGAAATAGAATAAAACCAGCCAGGAAATGGTCTGATAGTTATAAATGGGAGCGAAAAGGTGTTTGTTGTCAGTGTTTAGTCTGAGCCTTACACTGGGTGGCATAAAACACTGCCGGCACATAGCTTCCAACTCGGACACTGCTGTTAACTGATAGCAGAAATACATAGCTCCAAAAGTGGGGGTGTCTGAAAGCTTTTCGGGAGGCCTGCAGTGATTGTTGTCTCCTGAAGCAGGGGGAAGACACAGCAGCATTTGGCACAGCACCCACCCCTCATATGGCTGCCTGTGCTCTCGTTTGCTCCTTCTAGGACCAGAGACCCTTGGGTGGAGTTGGGACCCCTTTCCTTCATGTGTGGATTGAAGCCTTTTGTGTCATTTAACTCATCAGGGCTTGACTCCCTTTTCCCTTATAAGGCCATCCTGTTTGCTCACTTCCTGCTTTAGCTCCTGACTTTTCTCCCCCCTCCTTCCTTTCCTATCCTATCCTGGATGCTTTCTCCATGTGGCACAGTTGTAACTATTCACAGCTGTCTGAAAAGGCTGAGCTAAGTGCTGAGCCCTCAGCTTCCTTTCGCAAGGAAAGGAAGTGCTTTAATGCTTCACCAGGCATAAAGCTGGAATTAACTTCTTGCTCTTTGTAGAACACCGAAAGTCTTCCCCCTCATTTTAAAAGGGGGAATCTGAGTGTGCTAAAGAAGAAGTGGGAGAATCCGGTGCTGGGAACGGAGTCTCAGAAGGAAACGCTACGAAGCAGTTGTGCTGAGGTTAGGCTCAAGGTTACGAACCCCGGGCTTGGATTCGGGAGCAGCCCCGCTTCTTGCCCAGAGCAAGAGCAAAGCCTGGGTGCTGGTGCTCCGTCCGCCGAGCGCATCCCTGGCCAGCTCCAGGGGCCTGCTGCTGACAGCACAAAGCCCAGAAGCCGCTCAGCAGAGAGTGGCAGGATGGAAAACTGCCGGAGAGAGCCCAAAGAGGTGGAGAAGGCGGATGCCAGTGAGAGCATGGACTCCTCAGGGAAGATAGAGAAGTACAGCGTCCCGCTGACCAAGCTCAAGATGATGTTTGAGAAGGGTGAAGCAACCCAGCCCAAGGTAAGGCTCTGTCCCCTCCAATCAGGAGAGGAACTAAACCTCTGCTGCCTCCTGGGCATCAGGAAAAGTCCCTGGAGGGAGTGGTTCCTCTCTGTTAACTCTGCAAATACTTGTCCTCCTTGTTCGAGTTGAAGCTTAACGTTGTGGGTGTTGATAACTTACTTCAGCTGCTCGGATCCCGGCAGTGCTTGCAGCTGGGGCTGTTGGGGATTGCTCAGCGAAGGTGTGAATTTGCCTGTGAAAGGGGTGCAATTGAGAAGAGGAAAGCATGGAGTTCATTAAGTGTGGCGTTTTCGAGCAAGTTGGGTTGGTTTGCGTGGTGTCTGAGGGTTAGGATGAGCTATGCGAGCGTGTATGGTGTGAAAGGATGGATGTCTTAAAAGAAGTAGCTGTTTGAAGTGAGCACAACAACCTCGGGTGGCTGCAGGTGAGGTGGAAGTGCTGCCAGCGTTCCGGGGTTTTATGTATGTGTCCGTGAGTCACACACAGGCACTCGCAGAGGGATGGGTGTGCTGTGAAATGCTCCCATCTTTTCCTTGCTGTTCTCTCATCTTTCTGTCTTCAACGTTTCTTATGGGGGGGGGGGGGGGGGG
>NDXB01009798.1:14445-34719 GCA_002631895.1 Agapornis roseicollis
GGGGGGGGGGGGGGAGAGAGGGAGGAAGCAGCCGAGATAGGCAGCCAGGCTCCTGCCTTCACTAGTTTTGACTTGCAAATGCACAGGGCTTGCATTTTTCCTACGAGTGCTCATGAAACGCGATCCTGCATGTGGGCTGCAGACTCCGTGTCCCCGGGGAGAATTGCTTAACTAGAAAATGAGTTGCATATGCGAGGGGCTTGCAACATCGTCCCGAGCCCTGGATGCTCGTGGATTTTCCAGCTTGCTCAGAGTTTCCTTTCCTTTCCTTTCCTTTCCTTCTGGCCTTTGTTTGAGTGTGGGTGGTTTCCCTGCGCTGTTGAGCAAACCAGGCAACAGTCGTTGCAATAAGCAACAGTCGAGGGTTTGGAGGAGCATCTGGGTGTTCGGGGTTGGGTCTGTACGGAGGGGATCCACAACGTGGGCTTTTGGCATTGTGTGAGAGCTGCCCCGACTGTCAGGGCCGCTGCAGGGGCAAGCTGATAGTGCTGCTCTCAGCTCTTCCTGGAGGATTCCACAGGAAAAGGCCTGGTTTACAGATGTGACTTTAGTTTAGCCTGGGGAATGGATTGTTCGGGAGCTCTGGAAGTGATTCTTCTGTCAGGTTTAGGAGCTCCAAGATGGGTGAGAACAGCCTGAGCCCAGTCAGTGCCATACAGGAGGTATGGAACTCTTCAGGTTAGGTTCAAAGCTCCTTCCTATTCCAGGTGCATCTGGTTACCCTTTAGTTTTAGAAGACAAAAGGCACAAACTGCTCTGAAGCTTGAGTGCATGGGGGGGGGGGGGGGGGAGGGGGGGGGCATTTTGAGTGAGGGAGTGGACTGCATGGCTGACTTGCCGACAGGGTTTAAACCGCAACAGCTAGTTGAAAGGTTTATCNGAGGGGTGGGGGGGGGGGGGGGGGGGGAAGAGGGGAGGACTTTGTAATTCGAAAGCACTGTTGTGAGATTCCTGGTTCTGGGAGCTTATCCGAGGCCTGGAGGGTGATGTCCTGCAGTCCCATACAATAAAGAGACCGAAGCACTGTGGGGACACAGCTCTTTTTCACTAAGGTAGGAAGCAACCATGGCAGTGGTGTAAATCTGCCGAACTGCTCTGCCATTGCCTCTTCCATTTATGCTTTGCCTGAGCTGTGTGAGTTGCTAAAGCCCTGGTTTAAGTGCATGCAAGACCTCAGAGAATCATTTAGGGTCAAAAAGACCTTTATGAACATCCAGTCCAACGGTAAATTCAGCTGATTTTCCTTGACATTTATACAAGTCTTAAGGTAAAAGTGCTGCCAGGGCTTTGCTGATAAAGCATCTGTAGAAGCCAAACAGCAAAATGGCTGTGACTTCATGGCAGCTCTTACAGATAAACCAGCTTGCCTGGTTGCTGGGCAAGCCTGTGGCAAGAATCCAGGTTAGAGCCTGGATTTCCTGACTCGGACACCCACTTTAAACAAACCTATTCTCATTTCCAGGGTTTGCTTATGCAAAACCTTCTCGTTTCTTCATTTATTCACTCAGATCTTGCTCTGTCTTCTGAAATTTAGATAAAAGGCAGATTTTTTTATTGCATCTTCATGGAGAAAGCTGCGGTAACCATGCTAGAGGCAGGCACGGCAGTCTGGGTTGGTTCAGCACCAAGCAAAGCCTGAGCATCAGCCCTTTTATCAACTACAAAGGATTCTTCCCAGAAATGATAGCAAAAGAGCACACAAGGAAGAGCAGAAGAAAAGAAAGAGCCAAGTAGATCTGCAGTATTCTTTACAAAGCTGTCTCCAAGTTGGTTTGTGTTTTTCCTTTAAGGCAGAAAACTGTCTCGCGTAACAAACCTCATGTGCAGGATCCATTTGACACACTTGGCATATCATGAAATAGGTGTAACTTTGAGTTGGCCTTTTGCCCAACAACTCTTTGTGCCCCAGGCAAAAGGCTGTTAACTCTGAGGTACCTCTGCACTCACCTCTTCTGTCTTAGAACCCTGGGGCTTTCCACACCCCAGGAATGTTTTACATCATTTTGCAAGTAGCAGAAGCTGGGGCATGGGAACTGTGGCCCCGCCAGGACTGTGAGGGGAACTGAGTGCCATAGGCATAAGGCTGGAAGTCAGGGATTCCTTCATGCAAAAGGTGTTCCCTTCCATTAGCCAGAATCAGGCTAATGACTTCAGTTGGTCAGTCTATTAATTGTAATGGGCAAAGACCCTCATCTTCCCTTTGTTGAGCCATTATTATTATTATTATCATTATTGCTGTGGTTTTTTTCCCCCGTACAACATAAAACTGCCAATATAAAATCTACATTACATTGACTTTATACGCATAGGTTTTAGTATGAAGCCCTGTACAGAAATATCTCTCAACTCTAAAGCTTGTGTATTCTGGTGGTTTGGATTTTTACTGTCAGGACCTGATTGTGTTACACTCACCTACAGAGAAGTTCTCCAAGTGAAATTGTACCTGCAGATGCCTGAGGTGGCAAAGAGGACAGGAGGAGAGGAGCTGGCAGGACTGGGACACTTGGGTACTCATTAACTCCATCTGTTTTAGCTGACCAGGAGATGGCTGCCTCTGAGAATTGCCCTTTTCCTGCTGCACTGGATTCCATCCTGAGGGGGTGGGATGGGGGGAAGCTCCCAAGTCAGGACCCAGCCTTCAGGAGCATCCTGCAGAGTCAGGCAGAGGAATGTGTTTCTGATGGGTATTGAATCCTTTACTGCTGATAAAAACACGGAGGTTTTGGTGGTCCTCTCAACATGAAGGCATTCAGCATCATGTTGCTGGAGAAAGACTACAGGGAGAATAAATGGAGGTGTGATTCTGAGACAGAATGAGAACAGATTTATAGAATCATAGAACAGGGTTGGAAAGGACCTGAACAAGTTACCCATTTCATTTCTGCCTTTTTCTCCTGAAGAGTGCTGATGGTTTCTTGCAGTCAGGTTGGAAGCCCAGGGGCTGGATGTAAGTTACTTAAGACCTTTGTTTCCTAGGAGTGAGAACTTCCTTATGCACCCTGCTGCCAGTTCAACTTTGTGTGTTAGTACTGGAAAGGTGGGGTTTGCTTTGTAGCTTTGTCACTCCTGCTGTGTGCCATAAACATGTGTGGTGCCATATGATGAAAACACAAACCCCAAAGCCAGGGCAGTGTAAAACAGGGGTTTCAGGTGGGCTTTTCTCTTCTGCATCTTCAAAGGATCATGTCTTCGAGTGTATTCTGCCTGCAGGGATGATCTTTGGGTACTAGTTAAGAGTTAGACCCTCTGAATGAGGAAATTGAATTTTAAGAGCTTCAGAATTGTGGGTTCAAGGTGACATTAAAGCTGCCATCGGCGGAATAAGAATCACCTAAGCATAGTTTGTCCAGAACGAGGAATCTGCAGGTCCTTACAAGTGTGCAGACGCTCCCAAACGGAACCTATCGACACTCGATGGAAGGAAAAGACTTGTCATAGCTGAGCTCTTTGCCAGGAAGAAAAGTTACCAAAGTATTAAACCCACAAAACTAGAAAGTATTTCCCATGCTAATGGAAAAAGAGGGGGTCCAGCTGCGTTTTGCTCTCCTGGTGCGGTTGCTGCTGATTTGTCACAGTGATTATCTTACACTGCAGCTCTGGTAAAAGAAAACGTTGGAATTTCCTTCAGTTTGGTGAGCAGCAAATAAGAAACTTGTTGGAAGCGGGGGTTGGGTGGGGGGAATGTGTGGTTGGAGCATCTTGCCAAACCTGCCTTTGGCCTTACGTTAGCCTCGCTCTGCGTTTCCAACCAGCTCTGTGAGTTAACTCTTCCTAGGGAGGGAACAGAGATCTCCCCCCTTTTAGTATGTTATAGGTTGACTTTCAGGTGTGAAGACTTCCTACCTTGATGAGATTCAATTAAACTCCACTTGGTGAGCATTTCTCAAAGGTGCTGGCATTTCTTCTCCCAGTTTCTTTTATTGAGCATCAGATTTTGGGGAGCTGGACTCAACAAATGAGTGTCATTGTGATTGAGCCAGCCAGAGCATCTGCGTGGCAGTGCTGCAAAGCACCCTGCCTGGCACTGCTGCAAAGCACCCTGCCTGGCACTGCAGCCTTCCAGAGAGTGCTTATCTGGGATAGCTGAGAATATTTATCTCTGGCTCTCTCCTGCTTAAGCTTCAGCCTTATCAGACCTAATGAGGGAATTATTTGGTACCCAATGCATAAGCTGTTCAAATCAAAACAAGTAACTTCAGATAACTTTCATTACAGTAGTATTTATTCTTCTTTCTATTGCTGAATGTCAGTGCAAATTGTTGATAGCTCATTCCTTTCATCTGTTTTCTGATTTTAAGCATTTGTAAAATGACCTTGAACATAAGCTTCAAACGAAACTGTGTGAAAAGCAGGAGTATAGGCTGAGGTTTCGCATTTGCAGTGAGAAGTGCCTAAAACCCTGATCTTTGTGTTTCTGGGACTTTCCAGCAGAGATGATTGCTCAAAGGGCATGGGTGACCTCTTCAAGAGGGTGTTTTCCAGGTGGGAGAGGAGCAGATATTCTGTGACCAAACTTGATATTGGTTAAATAAGATGTCCCTTGCTCTGCTTGTTTCTGCCTGTAAAGCAGATTTGCTACTGACACCTGTGCAGCTTAAAGGCTTACAGGGGACAGTCTGTGTGCAGGCAGCTGATAGGTGGTTCTTGTCTCTCACAGGTCCCCAGGGAACAGAGGAAGACAGCAGTTGGGAGAAGGATCTCTGAAAACAGCCTCTCTTCAGAGGACTTTGATGTTGGCCAAGGAGAGAAGAGCCCCAGCGCATCAGGTCAGTAAAACCTCCTGCCTGTGGTGTGTGCTTTACTTCAGGAAATAACCAGCACAGTGGAAATAAGGTTTGCTGTCAGAAAGCCATCTCCCGAAGTGCATCTTCCATCTGTAAAGTCTATGTGAGCGTTGCATTTGATTAATGTCTTGAATTTTAAACCCTTATACCCTTAAGCATGGGAAGCCAGGGCACTGGAGATAAGAACTTCTTCCCTGTGAGGGTGATGAGACACGGGCACAGAGGAGCTGCGGCTGCCCCATCCCTGGCAGTGCTCAAGGCCAGGCTGGACACAGGGGCTTGGAGCATCCTGCTCCAGTGGAAGGGATCCCTGCCTGTGGCAGGGGTTGGAGCTGGATGATCTTCTGGTCCTTTCCAACACAAACCATTCTGTAAGTTAAGGCATGGAACCCATTTTCCCCTGTGTCTTAATCCTAGAACTACTGTTAACAGTCAGACTGATGTAGGAAGCAGTGAGCAGACACAACATGCTTGCTTGCTTCTTGCTTTAATTCTCATCCTCATACTTGTCCAACCTTATGACTTGAGCCAGAATCATGTTTGGAGACTATTTCCTAAGAAAGCATTTACAATGTTCTGTGTTTTCAGCCTATGGCTAGTACATCTCACTATTTAGTGAAGCACATTGTGTTCCTATTTGAGCAACACTGGAGAGAATGGCAAGAGCTGCTTATATTAGTTTATTGTTCCCAAGAGGGACCTTAATGATTCATGCAACCTTTTAGTCCAGTAGCTAGTGAAAGGTCTTTCTTTAATCATTCTTCATTGAATTCAATTACTTCTGAAGACCTGGCCATTACACAAGGAAGTTACATAGCTGAGCAGGCACAGGAGCTGGCTGTTTAAACCTCTTTGGCTAACACCTGGCAGCAGAAATGAAAGAGGGATGGCAAGTAATGGGGCACAGTTCTGAGAGGCAGGAGATCTGCACCTCTGCAAAGCCTTAGGCTCCTCTGAAGATAAAATGAGATGCTCCAAGTGATCCTGTGAGACTACACTGATCTATTTCATAATGTGTTTGTTCTTGATACCCTCACCTGTAACATGTCATGTGCTAAATGATTCTCATGGAGAAGGTGGCAGTGGCAGGTGAGACTTCCTTCCTTGCTTCCCAAAAGACTTTGACAACTATTCCACTGTAGGAATAATGCATATTTCCATTTAGCCACTGTAGCAGCCGCTTGGATTTGACAGTAACAGCAAACCAATCTTCAGCATTAAAACTGTTTGCTTTCGTTACTTCTGAGACCACCGGCTGCTGCATCTGGTGACTGCTCCTTCTGAAACCAGCTGCGTTAACTGAGGCTTGGAGCAGGAATCTTGGGCTGAAGCATTTCCGTGCTCTTCCGATCTGGAATTTCTGCGGTCTGGGAGTGGTGAAGGACCGGGGTTTGTAAATCCTGCTGTGGACAGGACAGTTCTGTTGGTGTTCCTCAGAGTTCTCCTTTACTCATGTGCTGCTTTTTGCAGGGCTTCTTGTAGATTCTAGTCCAGCGCTGAGCCCAGAGAAGCCGGAGACCAAGAAAAGCCTGGAGATGCCTCGCTTAACAGAGACTTCCATAAAGGATAGGCTGGCAAAGTACCAGGCAGCTGTGTCCAAGCAGGCCAACATCACCACGGTAAGTCTGCTCTTTGGCTTAAAGCAGTGAATTCATGTCCCAGTCTGAGACTGGAAAGAAGATCTTATGGATACCTGGCTTTCTGAAGATGATGCCATCTTTGGAAACTAACTTTGTGCCCATAGGAGTTGTGTCTAATGAAGAGCTGCAGCTAGTTACATACTGCAGGAGAAAGAAGTATTTGCATCTTCCTGGAATACTCTTGAAAGTTTTCCAAGGATTCAATTGCTGACACCCTGACTGAGGGTCATGTTCCTTCTGGGACATGGAATCATAGAATGACAGACTGGTTTGGGCTGGAAAGGACCAGAAGCTCATCCAGTTCCAGCCCCCTGCCATGGGCAGGGACCCCTTCCACTGGAGCTGCCTGCTCCAAGCCCCTGTGTCCAACCTGGTCTTGAGCACTGCCAGGGATGGGGCAGCCACAGCTCCCCTGGGCACCCTGTGCCAGCACCTCAGCACCCTCACAGGGAACAGCTTCCTCCTTATACCTACCTGAACTTCCCCTGTTTCAGTTTAAACCCATCACCCCTTGTTCTATAGCTGGCATCTTTTTCTTTCTGCATTTCTCTAGCTCTCTGCATGTTTGTTTTAAAACCAACTCAGTTCTGTATTGTACATCAGCTTTAGGCTAGGGGAAACTGAGGCACAACAAGATGAAGTGACTTTCAAGGTCATATAGTGCATAACCTGCATCTCTTGGCCTGCACCTTTGGGATCTCCAGCCAGTTTTCTTCCCTTCTGCTTTTCACCTCCCTTCATGTCTTCTCACCCATTATCTGACTCCAGTTAGACTCTTGTGAATGAACCTGTGCCCATTTTGCAGCCATTTGGTGGGGAAATGAGCAGTTAATGAATCATGGTGAGGTGTTGCAGCTGAAGGGATAGCAAGAACCTAATTTTTGTTAAAAAGTGCTTTAGTGCATTGCTGGAACTGCCTGATGCTTTGTCTAATGATGGGAACTTTTATTGCTAAAGTATTGTTTTTATTAAGCAGAGTAATAAATTTTAAGAGGATTGGCCTTTATAAGTTAGGAAACTTGCCTTGGAAGTGAAAGCTGAAAAGAATGGTTCTAAGCTTGGGAGGAATGTGTGTTTCCTGGGTATCTTTTTAGAGAGGCAAAAGCTGAAATGATTTCTGAATTTTATATGCACCATGGGCCTAATTCTCCAGCCCTTGGGAGGAAAGTTGAGTAAACTTCACTGCGGGAATGGAAAGGAATTGCAGGCAGTGCAGCAAATGTGAATAACTGCTGATTGCAGCATCCTGTTTCTCACCTGGATCCAGTTTGTTAGGTTGCCCTTTCCAGTTTGTGACTCAGATTGGTGGCTGATCCACTAAATGAGGGCCTCCAGGCAAGAGATTTACCATCGATGTCTCTTGATGCAGATCCCCAGCGATCTCAGTTGGGGAGTGTGGCTTCAGCCTGATGCTTGTAAGATGTCCCATTTGGCAGAATCTCTTTTGATTCTGGCCTGGCACATCGACAGGGGCAGCACATAAAATGGAGCAAATAAGGGTTTCTGAGGCCAGTGTTTGCAGTAGCAGCCCTTAACTCTTGGATGTTCTGCTTCCCTGCTGACAAAGCGACCAGGGCTCTTTTGATATGGTAGTGTGGTATTTGTACTTCCCTTCTCTTCACATGTGTTACATCTGTGCTACAAAGGGAAGCCCTAATCTCTCTGAACAACTATTTTGAGGGCATTGTGCTGTAATTAGGCCTGCATTAAAACTGATGGACACTTAGAGCTGGTTAGCGTAAGGGTGAGAAGTGATCTTTCCCATGCATTGCAAATGGTAAAGGAAGGGAAGGTAAAGATGATGGACAGCATGTTTAGAGATCAGACATTAAAATTCAGTCCCAAACCTATTAGGCATGGTTTGGTTTGTGCAGACTTGTTTACCAAATCCAGTGGGATTCTGGTGCTGGCATTTGGCTGTTTCTCTTTCATGTCACAGAGAAGATGCCTTGTGAAAGGCACGAGGCTTTTTGCAGTTATCTGTCTCCTGGGGCAATGAAAGAACCATGAGGATTCACTGGAGTTAGGTTTTCTCAAGTATGAAAGATGCTTTTGTGCAAATCTGAAGTCAGTTTAAGAGCACAAATCTCTGTAAATAACAGAATTAGGGGCTCGACAAGTACTGAAGCAAGGGTAGGGTTTGCTTTCATGTCGTACCGTGTTTTGCAATCACACAGTGCTTGAGTTAGAGCTTGTCTTGACATACTTGTAATTTGAAATGAAAAGTTGCCTTTTCTGGGAAGAGGAGGATGTGGATGGAGCTGGGGGAATGAGAGTTGGTTTGTAAACAGCAATCCAGAAGGAAAAAGGGGTTGTTGAGGAAAATGCTGACATTCCCTCCACAGAGTATAGTAAAATTCTACAGCCCGATCTTTTCTCTTCATTAGAATGTATCACTTCCCAAGATTGTATAGCTTTTTCTGCCCCTGCCTTTTAAATATCACTGTATATACTAGGGAAAGAGCTGACAAAAGATGCTAAGAAACCCAGAAAGTAAATACTGTCCTAGGGGAAAAGAACCTGTCAACTTTCAAGTGCTTTATCCTATAGAATGAGATTCAAGCCAGTGAAAGTGAACTCAAGAATTACAAATCTGAGCAGAAGGAGAATATGCCACCAAGTCTTGAGGACTCCATTTCCTGTCAGGATGGGGAGAAGGTAAGATGCTCATGCTGGTGAAGGTCAAGGGCTTCCCTTTCAGTGGAAGCGGTTGTAGACGCACAGCTGATGTACTTGTTCCACGAGCCATGTAGGAATGGAATGCGAGCAGCTGGTGCAGGTGTGTGCATGCTGCACAATTCCTGGTTTAAGTTATGTTTATAGACTGTGAATTGGAAGCGAGAAAGTCTCCGTGGAAGACTTGGAGCAGTTGTGGGGAATACCCAGACATGAATGTTCAGTTTTCTTGGAGGGTTCCCCTGTCTCAGTCATGACCTGTCTGTAGCGTGGCAGAATCCTTCAGCGTCATGGTCCTGTGTTTTCTGATGGCTTCAGAAGCTGACAAGGGCTGAAACATCTGATGGTTTTGTGGGGTTTTTGGTGTTCTGTTTGGTTTTACTCTGCCATTGATTTTTGATGCTTGTGATGAAGCTACCGTAAACACTTGGGTCTCATGTTCCCTAACTGCAGAGAGGGGATTCACAGCTCAGTGGTTGATTTGTTGGTGGGGATTGGTGTTGGGCTTTTTGCTCTTGGTTTTTTTGGTAAAACAAATAAACTACAATAGGTAAAAAGGGCAGCTTTGTGTGACACGGGTAACAGGAGTTGGTCACTGTTTCTTCTGCACTTGGTGGCTAAGTTTTGGTTAAGGTAGCTGAGAATGCCAGTTTGGGTTTGTTCCTGGCTTTGAGCTTCAGTTGGGAAGTTGAGACAAAATTACCCTGTGAATGAGAGACAATGAAGCTCAAGCTCAGGCTTTTGTGGAATAAACTGGGGACAACAGAGGGGATAAAAGTAGCTGAATAATAACTGGGGTACTGTGTATTCCAGCCACTGGGAACACGTGGCAGCCTAATGCCTGGAGGGCTTTCAGAGCTTTCCAGCCTGCCCTGGGCAAGGGGCCAGGCTGTTGCTGTCAGCTGTTCCTCACTGACAGCTGAACTGCTTTGGGTTCTGCTGCTTTTTGCTCAAAGGTGAGTTAATTTAAAGACCATTGGTTACATCAGAATTCCTCCCTGTTTCTGAATAGAAGAGTTGAATAAAACCTCTTGTATTCAGCTAGAATTGGGAAGTGACTTGTTGAGGTGTCCAGGTGCAATAAGGAACCTGAATAGGACGTTGTTTGAGAGCCAGGCTTGTCCTTTTGGAATGACATTATGGACTTCGGAGATAAGCCGAATGGAAGCTACTAGTACTAAGTGTCAGGAACTGCCAAAAAGGAAACAAAAGGAACTCGCTAACCTTCTCTGTCATTTTTCACACTGAATCTGGGATTTAGTAGCCAGACGTGTGACTCTAACAGCCACAGCACACGCTGATGCACATCCCCATATGCTAGTGTTAGTTATGCCTTCAGTAAAGCAGAATATGTTAATATATGTAGCTTGCTTCCTCATTAGTTTGCAGACTTCAGCTGCTTGCAGCAGACCTTTCAATCATTAAAATGAATTAGTGATGATTTGCAGTTAATCTTGTTACAGTGCTTTAGTTTCTCAGTGCAGCTACTTAAAACTATTTGATTTAATAGTGCCGAGTTTAATAAAGAAATACACATCAAGAGCTTTATCTGTAATGTGTTTAAGTAGCTGAAACTGGTTTTTATATCCAGCTCTACACAGGGTAGGTCCAGGCATGTTTGTCCCAGTGTTGTCAAATGTTGGAGGGAGCCATGAGCTTTCCAGTAAATGGAGTCAAGGGATTTCTCAGTAAGAAAACCTGGCAAGCCCATCCTCAAAATCCACCAGGATTTCTGGAGACTGATACAGATGTACAAGCTACAGGTGTTTGGGGAAACAAAACCAGGAGTTTGTGTGTGTGAACACTGTGGCCGATGAGCTTAATATTGCAAGAGCTGTGAAATCATGAGGGTCTCCACTAAAGGACTACCATTCTTGCAGTCAGCTGAGCTCTGCCTTGTGCCTGACAAAACAAAGGGGAGCTTCGTGTACGCTTCTGTATGGCCAGTCTCTTTCTGTTTCAGTGCTCGCAGTGTCAAACTGCCTGTTCTACTCAGCTCCTGGTTATTCAGGCTTGAGAAGGTCAAAGGTGCTGATTGTCTAATGCTCTCTTGCAGGTAGGTGAGAACAACTTGTCTTTCCACTCCAGTCTCCTAGAGGATGGCAATGGTAAGCACTTAGTTCAGTGCCCACAGTGAGTACTTTGCAGGGGTGAAGAACAGTTCATGGAAGTTGGATCTCAGATCCCTATATGTTAGTTTCCTTTTCGTTTCAACTTAACTTTCCTGGTAACTCAGAAAAGTAGAATGATTGTGTTTAAATGTCTAGATCTAAAGGTTTAACAGATGAATGTTCAAGGAAACATGTGTTGGCTCTTAGCTGGCTGGGTCTTATGAACATAAACTGTCCCTGGTTTTAAAGCCACTGTAATTGCCTTTTCTTCCTTCTCTGTTCCCTTAGTTGGACAAAACTTGGAAAGGGAAACAGATGCTCAGAAGCCTGTCAGCACAAAGCAGCAAACCTTTGGTTCTAAACCAGGTGGCCAGACAGATGCATCTCTGCCAAAAGCAGTGAAGGTAAAGAAGCTGTTCAGCCTCAAACATTGATGACTGTTAAAACCAACTGATTTCTCTATGTAATATTGAAAAGCCTTAATGCAACTGATGTGGTCACAAAGGATCTGGCAGTAACTGTATCACTCTCTGATCTGTGCTCATGAGGGAACTTTAATTCAGGATGGAAAAGCATCTCAAAACTCAGTTTTTCTTCAAAGACTCAGTTTGAGTTGCTGTTAGAGGAGTGTGCCCCTGTGACAGTGTGAGGAAAAGGGCCTTGAGCTGGGGCTCTTGGAAAGTCAGTGTTCCCAGACTGGCACTGAGGTCCTGATACTGACTTTCAGACCCTTTAGTAGGCTGGGACTTGGCTTTCCACCCTCCTCTTCCAGCTGTTCCCAAGGTAACTGCAATTGGTGGCAACTTTATATTAAGGGCACTGTGGTGACTGATTCCACAAAGATTGAGTTTGACATTCTGAGTAACAAGTCCTGAATCTTCTGTTGTCTTTAGTGGGAGCTACAACGCATAAGGCAGATGGAGAACCTCTTGGGTAGGAATGTATTTGCTAATCGTTTCGGACACAAGTGGCAGTGCTGAAGGTTTTGTTCCCGCTGTACTTTCTCATCACATGTGATGTCTGGAGTTAGGGTGCCTGTTCCCTGGGCTGCCACAGACTTCCTGGCTCACTCCTGAGGAAACAACTGTGCTTTTGTTTGTTTTCCCCATCTTTGAGAGGAACAGCACTGACCTCATGAAAACCAGTGAGATGTGGCTGCCCAGTGTTAGTGTTCTGGAGTATAAATGCCAGTATGTGAAATGAGAGTGGCCTGTAACACTCCTGTAATCTCAGACTCTTACAGCACACAAGGCACACCCAACCTGTGGGTTTTGGTCCTCTGTGCTGTCTCTTTACATTATTAGAATCATTTTAGTCCTCTACTTTGTTACTGCTTTAGATGCTGCAATGCCTAGATAGAACCCCAGGTGCTGTTTATTCATGTAAGGTTCCTATTTGTCTCTTCCAGCTTCTGTTTCCTGTTCTTGGTTCCTAACCTCTACTCCTGCCTTCTGCTTCCCTCCTAATGTGAGCTCAACTCTCAGCTTTCTCTCAAGCTTTTTATATTTACTGGGCCTCACCTTCCTCCTGTAGCTCCTATTTGTAGTATGCCTGGAAAGGAGTTGCTTTCTCTTCACACCCCAAAACGCCTCTCCACCAGACATAGGGCTCATTGTTACACAAGTAAGTTCCTCCTCTTAGATGGGGATGTGCATTGCAGAAGCACATGCCAGCACTGTCATGTCATGTATTTTGTTGGTCAAGATGTCGTCATAATTACAACTGTAATCTACTGTAAGCTCAAGCAATGCTTTTAAAGACATGAAATACCTATTAAACTGGAATTAAATTGGCAGCAAACTGTATGGCTGTGATGAACTGACTTCAGCTGGCTCTGTCTTCAGCAACCTGTCCCTCTCAGACTGTAACTTTTATTGCCTAACCATTGTTTCCAGCCTGTTATAAATAAGTTGCTCAGATTATGTCTTCCTGCGACCTTCCTGTTTTTCTTTTGCCATCATATTTTTCCTTAAAGCTTTTTAGGAGGTTTGTAGCAGGCAATACTGTCTCAGCCAAAGGAAAGAGCCAGTAGCGGTGTGTCTGCAGACCCATGATATGGAGCCAGGCACTCTCTTACCTTGCTGCCTAAGTCATTGTAACCAGCACACAGCCTGAGACTATCAATTTTTCAACTGTTACTTATTTTTCCTTTAAAGTGTCTCCCCTGTCAGCCAGCCTTAATAGATTCCAAGCAGTGAATGGCATCAAGTGACCTTTTTTCATGGACAATCTACTTGTTTCCTTGATGCTGCCAGAAACAGGATCTGAAATCGTTGCTGTGCAGCACAGCAGCAACACTTGACTCCTTAGTGTCATAGCGTACCCTTGCATTAAACCCCCAGGAAGCTCTCTTAGTGAGCACATGAACAGTTTTAGCTGTTTAACCTCAAAGCCCTCCTCACTTTTAAGTCTTCAGCAAGTTTGAGGGCTGCGTGTCCTGAAACCTGAGTAGTTTCTTTGTGCTAGAACTGGAATTGTGGACAAATGGAGTCAGTGAATGCTGTCTGTATCTGCACTGAGACAATTTCCTTCTCTTTAAGAGAGGAGAACATTGAGCTAAAGTGGGTAATTTCTAACTGTGAGCAGCCTGCTCCATTCCTCTTCCCTCCCACCCTCTACCTTTTATTTTGAGGGTATTCCAGCTCCTTTTCTGCGCTGGGGTTTTTTTCCACTTTGGTAAGTCTCATACTGACTGTATCTACTGCAATGTTTCTTTGTCATTTTCCTGTCAAGAAAAATGGAGGTTGCAGAACTCGATTAGACAGCTTTTAGGGAACTAGCTCAGTCAGAGCTCGAACTGAATTCTGGTAGCTTCATTGTTCCTTTTCAACCATTGCTCAACTTGGGATGCTTCAGCTGTGGAATTCACTGGGGTGAAATCTTGGCTCAGTGTCAAGCCACAGCAATCCAAGGGGCTGTCATTGCCTCTTCCTACTCCTTGCCCACCAGAACCCACTCTGCCATAATTAGCATTGAGTTAGGGAATAGCTGCAGTGTTTCTGGGAGCTGTGCATGAAGCCAAGTCCCCAGCAGCTGATTCATTTTCCAGTTAACTTTCTTTTCTTCCTGTAGAAGTTTCAGTTGCCAATGAAGGAAACATGTGTTGGGTGTCAGAAGACCGTGTACCCCATGGAAAGGCTCCTTGCCAACCAGCAGGTGTTTCACACGAGCTGCTTCCGCTGTTCCTATTGCAACAGTAAACTCAGGTAAACGCACTGCTCTGGATGGGAAGTGCAGCTTTCCTCTAGAAGCTGAGGAAAGTGCTGCCCAGGCTTCGCTGAGCCGAAGGCAGCCATAATGCAGTGAACTGGAGAGGAGCGTGGGAGTGTTAATACACTTCTAGTTCTAGCAGTGGCTTTTGCACTTGATGAAGTCTGTTTTTAAACTCTTAATGGAATTTTAAGTGGGGAAATGTCCAACCTTGTAAAGAACTCCTGACACTTGAAGAGAGGGTCATGCAAGCTCATGGAAGTGGTAAGACTGTCTTTTCTAAGCATGTTGGAGGCCTGAAATTGAATCTCTTTGGTAACATAACTAAAATACGCAATCATCTGGGTGGCTGAGGCTCAGAATGTTAACATTTGACTTCGTATTTTCCTGAACAGTCTTGGGACGTATGCGTCTCTGCATGGGAATATTTACTGCAAGCCTCACTTCAATCAGCTCTTCAAGTCCAAAGGCAACTATGATGAAGGCTTTGGACACAAACAGCATAAGGAATTGTGGGCAGGCAAAACTGAATGTGAAGAATCCCTGGAGAAAATTGTCCATGGTGTAAATGCAACAGAAAGTCCACAAAGCCCTGGAGTAGAGGATGCTCCAATTGCAAAAGTAGGAGTTCTGGCAGCAAGTATGGAAGCCAAAGCTTCAGCTTTGCCTGAAAGAGAAGAGAGACCAGCAGAAACTAAAAAGCTCAGGATTGCCTGGCCGCCTCCATCTGACCAAAGCAGTCAAGGAAGTGCCTTAGATGAGGGCATCAAAGTACTCAAACCCAAATGGCCCCCAGAGGAAGAGAGTTCCAAGCCAGATGTGCTGGAGGAGGTGGATCTGGACCTCAAGAAGTTAAGAAGGTCTTCCTCACTGAAGGAGAGAAGTCGTCCCTTTACAGTTGCAGCCTCATTTAGAACAGTATCTGTTAAAGGCCATAAACCAGAGAATTCATCATCTCCTCCGAAGGCAGAAAGAGACATGTTGAGAAGAAGTGAAGAATTGGAGAGAGAGGTTGTGGTAAACAAAAAGCAAAAGGAAAAGAAGGTTGAGAATAGGAAGATCCAGAGTGCAGAAGAACAAAATGTAGAGGAAGAACAGGAATTGTCTGGTATCAAAAGAGTAGAGCATAACTTTGTAGAAAATGGCCAGGTGAATGCAGAGACAGATGAGGAAGAACACGGTATGGAAGAGCAGGACATTCCAAATGAAGAATTCCTTGAACCAAATTCTCCTAAACGTTCCAGCTTAGCCAATGCCATGACTGCTAAGGAATCCTCTCCTAACCAGAATCGCAAATCCCAAGATGTTGGTTTCTGGGAAGGTGAAGATATGGAAGATCTATCAGTGGAAGAACAGATCAAGAGGAATCGTTACTATGAAGATGATGATGATGAATAAATTGGCCTTTACTAGAAATCTTACTGCAAGGTGCTTGGGCCTTTTGAAATGGGTTGTTTTAGCTTTAACAAAGAGCTGTCCTCCAGGAAAGCGATGCTGTACTGCACATCGACATCAAGGGAATTCTATGTCCAAAGTATCTCAAGTATCTAGGAAATACTCTGGAAGCCTGCAGAGAGTATATTTAGGTGCATGGAAGCAAGTATCCAGCTGTGGGACAGCTTCAACAGGTAATCCGTGTCCACAGCATGGGAACAGAGCTGTTCTGTACTCCTACTGTCTTACCCCTTTTGAGCTTCACTACATATTTCATTAACAATTTATGGAATTTCACTGTGCTCACAGTGCTGTTGTGAAACAGGCTTCCTATAATACACTACTTCTACCACTACAAATGCTACTGCAGTGCTTAGGGACCAATTTCAAAGGGACTTTCTGGCCTGCTTTAAAAATGGTAACAATGCACTTTAAATACAGTTAAAGGGCACAGCTGGGCTGTTTTTTGACAATTAAAACATTTATGTGCTTAGTATTGATCAACTAAACCATCTCCAACTGAGTGCAATGTGATTTTTTCATTCTCAAAACTGCCTTTGAGCAATTGAAGACTCCTCCTTCTCCTTGTTTTTCTCTGTGCAACTGGAACGGTGTGCCCATTGCTGGAACACATGTATTTTAGTGCTTATCCAGAAGTTGTGCTGACTGCCAGATCTCTTTGAGGACAAGTCAACCCTTTTGCAGTAGCCTGCAGGGCATTACTTTTGCATTTCATGTGCATTTGAAGTGGGTTTTTTGTTTTTGTGTTCTTTGTTGGTTTTTTTACTTGGAGTTCACCATCATTCATTTTAAACTGCAGATAGTATTTTAAGGCCTTTTGACAACTTGGAAATCCTACTTGTATCAAGCTGCCATAAATCTTTTCATTACAGCTGTGAAATTATGCTGCATTGGGAAAATCTCTGGAATAGACCCATCTGAACAGTGCAACTTTGATTGCTGGTATTGAGGCTTAGTACGTTTTTAAACTTGACTTCATTTATTTTACAAATAATGAAATCTTGAACAGTGGAAGGAAGATGCCCTTTTATATTAGCTTATATTTGTACTGTACTCTCATGAGAATTAGCTCTTTACTATACTTGAGGTGTAAAATATTCTGCTTTCTTAACAGTCCTGCTAAGTACAAAACCTTCAATAAAGTTTGGTCATTTCCATGAAAATTTAAGCCTGAAGACTGGATTCTTACTCGATTCCCAAAGACCATGGGAGAAGCTGGGTGAAATCCCGGTGTTCTAACTGGAAGCTGGAGACCAGGCAGTGGTTGTCGTGGTGCCACTAGGTGACACTGTGTGTTCGCTTTCTTCCTGTTCGCAGCCAGACGGGCAGACCGTGTTCTCATGTGCAGCAGCCTATGGAAGAGGAATTAGAACGGGATGGGCAAAAGAAACAAGAAGGTGCCGGTATTTTACACTTCCATTTCTGACTTTAGGTGGTTCTGTGTCATGGTAGCTGAGGACAACTGAGGGATCTTTTCTTCCTCCTTCCTATAAGCTGTTTTGTATTGCAGTCATCTTCACTTAAGCTTGAGGTGGGTTTCGTTGGGAGAGACAAAGACCAAGAAGTGCCCTGCAGCAGCATGAGAAAATGCGTGTGTGTATGACATCTATATAGGGGAAGGAGGGAGAGAGAAGGGGGAAGCAGCCTGCTACCTAGCTAGAACATAGCAGCGATTTCACATTGTAAGGTGTACAACATGCTGCTAATTTTTCTCTCTTCTTAAGGGAGAAGTAAGACTCGATTTGCACAGATGGAGGTATTGCAAAACTGAGAAAGCTGCTGCGCAGGCATATGCTGCTTTCTGTCATCTTTTATCTCTTCCTAACTAAATGCATTTGGTATCAGGTTTCCTCCGATTACTGAGCAATTGGAGATCTTTCTGGCTAGCAATTGTGCTAAGTGTATTTGAAAAGGAAGGAGGAACATTTATGGGCTTGGATTTATTGGATACGTTCCTAAGAAACTACTTGTTTCTTAGGAAACGCAATTGAATTTTACAATGCATCCCCAGCTATATGATGCTAAAGCAACACTGGCTGCAGTCAGCAGAGACTTCAGTGGTGTAAATCATTAGTCCTGGCTAAATCTGAGGCAGCTGCGAGTCTGAGAGCCAGGACCTGTACTCATCACTCACCCGCTGAACATGGTCCAGGGGAAATTAGCACAAGTGGTACCTTTAAATGAAGTCCTTGATTAAAGAAAAGTGAATCATGAACGAGCCTGTCCCTGAATCTATTAGTTATCATAGGATTTGAGTGCCTAATGGGCTGCTTAATTTGCTCTCAACTGGACAGATGCCAGCAGAGCTATTATATGAAGGATGGATCATTTGCTACAGCACACAAGAAGTTGATGCTGGCCGCCTTTATGGAGCTTGAGAGCCTTATTGGAAGGCTTGCCCAATTGTTACTCAGTAACCCTCATCACAAAACTGGCAAGCTAAACCACAGAGTTTTAGGAGTGTTTTAAATGCTACAGGGAACATCTTAAACTTTGCCAGCCAGTGTACCTCTTGGGCTTGAATTTTGTTAAACCACACTGCTGTTAGTAAAGCTAATCCTTGCTATCTTACCATTCACTCTTCACATGGGCGCTTTCTGAGCTGATGTGAGCCCGCCTAAGGAACCGGAGGTGATTTATCTACTGGGGCTGTGCTCGGAGCCTCCCCTCGGGGTTTAGACCGCACTAAGCGCTGCCTTGAAGGGTTTTTTCAGTCAGAACACCCCGAGTCTGGTCGCGAAGCCCCCCCTCCATGGCTGCACAAGCACCTTTAGAGCCGCCTCAGCGAGCGCGGCGGCACCCCCGGCAGCGCGCACGCAGCCCCAGAGTCCCCACACTGCGCATGCTCCGGGCAACGGTCCGCGGGGGGGCGTGGCTGGCTGCCACCGCTCCCGCCCTGCGCATGCGCGCTGTCGGTCGGGGCGGTGCTGTGGGATGCGGTGGCCGCCTCAGCTGCGGCCGCCGGGAGGGAGGCGGCGGAAGATGGCGGCGGCCGCGGCGGCCGCGGCGGCGGCGCTGCGGGCCTGGTTCTGGAATGAACGGTTCTGGCTGCCGCACAACGTGACATGGGCGGACATGGCCGGGGAGCCGGGCCCGCCGGGCAGCGGGCTGCAGTACCCGCGGGCGGGCCACGTCCTCTCCGCCTTCCCGCTGGCGCTCGGCATCTTCGCTGTGCGGTTGCTGTTCGAGAGGTGAGCGCGGCACCGCCTCCGCCGCGGGGATCCCGCGGGGCTCGGAGGCGGCCGGGGCGCTGCTCGTGCTCGCCGCTGTGTCTTAGCAACGGGCTGTGGAGCGGCCGGGGGCGGAGGGGGCCCCGCTCGCCCCTCAGGCAGCGCGGAGGCCGTGGCGGGGTCTCTGTTTGCAGGGAGCGAGGATGTTGTGTAACCCAAAACACCCTATCCCGAGAGCCGCGCTGTGCCTGTCGCGACATACAGGAGCCCGCCGGGCTCCCTTTTCCTTGGCTTTGCATCCCTGGAGGCTCCCCCAGTGCCCGGGGTACCTTACGCTGAGGTAGTGCAAGGAAAATCCCTGGGATTCACTTTTCTTCCTTCTCCTGGGTGAGAGAAGCGGCGGCTGCTGCTGCTCTGCAGGTGGTTTGCTTGGGTTGCTTTTGTGGTATCCCTGTGAGTTCCTGGATGAGGAAATAAGGACTTGTTCCCATGGCCTAGTATATTATTAAACAGCTTGTGGATCCCCTGCATCTCGGGCATGGTGGAGGAGGTGTAGCACACATCACGGTATCTGCCCAGAAACAGGTGTAATTCCGTATCGTGTTCCTTTACTTGAGTATCCATAAACATGGCGTTAACTCTTCCCTGGGGCAGAGGTTTCTCCTCCCAGCGATGTGTATCTCTTAGCCGCGGCCAGGGCAGACTCCGTGGATAGCAGAGGTGCTAATTAGTGAAGTAGCTTATTGAGTCATTTGTAACAAGGGGAACCCTTAGGTGAAGCAGACCGAGGCACCTTGTTCAAGCACTTTGTTAAAGACTGATTCCTACGTTGAAAGCACCGAAGTACATGAAATCAATGTGTCCTCAACATAGAAAGGCCATGGAGCTGCTGAAACAAGGCCAGAGGAGGCCACGAGGATGAGCAGGGGCTGGAGCAGCTCCTCTATGGAGCCAGGCTGGGAACGTTGGGGCTGGAGCAGAGAAGCTGCGTGGAGCCCTCAGAGCAGCTTCCAGGGTCTGAAGGGGGCCTATAGGGATGCTGGGGAGGGCTCTTCATTAGGGACTGCAGGGACAGGACAAGGGGGAACGGGTTCAAAGTGAACCAGGGCAGGTTTAGATTGGAGCTAAGGAAGCAATTCCTTGCTGTGAGGGTGCTGAGGCACTGGAATGGGTTGGCCAGGGAGGTTGGGAATGCTCCATCCCTGGGGGTGTTCAAGGCCAGGTTGGA
>NDXB01009798.1:34802-87458 GCA_002631895.1 Agapornis roseicollis
GGTGCTGAGGGAATGGGTTGGCCAGGGAGGTTGGGAATGCTCCATCCCTGGGGGTGTTCAGGGCCAGGTTGGATGAAGCCTTGGGTGCCCTGGTTTAGTGCGAGGTGTCCCTGCCCATGGCAGGGGGGATCAAACTGGTTGGTCCTTTCCAACCCGAACTATTCTATGATTCTATTTCAAAGCATGAAAAGGATCGCAGGACTAAAGGGAGCAGGAACGGAGTCAGTTTGGGTTTGTGCGTTTTCTGTAAGAAGTGTGAGTTTTCTTGAGCTCTCAGAAGTTAAAGGAGCAGAGGGGAGCGGGTGCAGTAAGAAGAGAGGTGAGCTGTAGAGGAGAAGGGAGCAGGTCAGCAGAGCAGGAGCAACATGCGAGAGGCCCGATTTTTCCCTCCGTCTTATCTTTCTGTCCTCCAAACAACTTCGGAAAACCACTGGCAGCTCAAACCAATGCAGAGGCTCCAGGCACACACGTGGCAGTGCCAAAACCTCATCTCGTCTTGGTGTGCTATTGCTGGGCTGGGCCAAATGCTCGTGCTTGTCAGCAGATGGGGAAAGGAAGTTGTGAGACAGAGTGATACCCCTGAAAGGGATAGCGTAGGAAGGCCTCCTCACTTCCCAAGCTCTGCTGAGTTCAGGTGTCTGAGGCTGGGGAAGATGTGCAGGAGATTCTCCTTTCTCTGGTGCCTGAGGTGTTAGGAGACATCCAGTGCAGCCTCCCGCACCTAGTAACACAGTCCTCCCTGGAGCAGCTAATTTATCCTGATGATGTCTGCCTCCTTCGTGAAATGTGTTAATTTAGGGATGAGTCAAATGACAAATGAAGTTCTCTGCTACTCAGTAAAACCTTGAGACTATGGCCTGGTTCCTGCCAGGGCTGTTCCTTTGTTCCAGCTCTGTGTGCTGTGGTGTGTCTCCACAGTGGTACCCTGAAGTGAGAGCAGCAGTTGTTAGTATATTTAGTTTAAAGGACAGTATTGTCTAAGAAATGCTTCTCTTTTTCCTCCTGCCACTCTGATCATGTTAGTTCACATTGGCCTTAAGGAAATCCTGTTGTGAATCTCTCCCGATTGAGGCTTTGAGCATGATTGTGTCAAATGTCTTCCTTGACACACATTTGACAGTGGGACTTGATGACTCAGACCTTGGATTCTGTACTTGTGCAGCTCTTTTGCTTTAGCTTCATTTCTTTCTTTTCTCTCTCCTCTTGCTGTAGATCTTCAGTGTGAGGAAGTCCGTGCTTTTGTGACACTGACACTTGTAATGCTGACACCTATTTCTCATAGTGAACGCTCCTATGAAGTAACTTTACATCATGATGTTGGTAAAATATCAGTTAGGCTGACTCTCTGTGGGCAGTATATAACTATAGAGATGAGGTAAGACTTGTAAGGAAGGTGAAGTCCTGACTGAGTTGGTGGCAGGGGGATGGATTTCTGGGCAGGCAAGGTAAAGAAGGGCTTCTCACTGGTTCCTTTTTCTGTTTGCTTTTTCATGCTTATACTCATGGTTATTTCTCCTTGTGCATCTTGTTCTGCTGCAGGCACAACCCCCCCCCCACCCCCAAACAATTCCCAGGTATCTGTAAAAACCTGGAGCTTGGTGTTGAGCTGATATGTTTAGAATTACACTGGAATGCCCATCAGTAACAGATACACTTGTTACTGGACAGGTCTGAGGAAGGATCTGCAGTGTGTGCTCAAGCTGGGAGGGGGGGGGAGTAAAAAGTGATTTTTAGATGTTGCTTCATTAGTACTGCTTGGGAAATCAGGGACAGTTGTGGAATGGGGTGATTTAATCTTAGCCCAGTGAGGCTGAGAGATTATGGCAAGATGGACTCTTACTTTAGGCACATGCTTTATACAACTTACTATTTCACAGATTGTTCTTCCTTTTCAGAGCTGTAACAGGGAGTTGAATGTTCCCTAATGAAGGGTTCTGCCCTTGGGTTTGTGAAGTACAACGTGCCTGAGATACATTTGTTATGAGTGCTTGAAAAGTGTTGGTTTGTTTCAAAATCAGGCTGGCTTAATAACTAGCATGAAAAAGGTGGCTTGGTAGGAGCAGCAATAAGCCAGTGAGCAGATACCTGTGCAGAGAAGTGTAATGTGAGTATTTAAGTGATGACGGCTCCTTGCAGGGAAGGTGTGGCACTGGACTGACCTTGGGAATAGTTGCTGTAGTTACAATTTCAGTGGAATCATAAAATAATTTAGATTAAAAGGGACCTTGCTCAGTCCTCTCCTCGGAGCAAGACCAGTGTTAGTCAAGGCAGGTTGCTCCTGGTCTTGTGCTCTTCAGGTTTGACTATCCCCAAGAATGGAAGTCCTTTGTTTTGATGCTTTACCTGCTCTTGCTATGCAGATGTTTTTCTCTGTGGGACACAGCACAAACTTGCACGTCTGAAACCCCATTCTGCAGCCAAGCATACGTGATGCTGCAGAGGTTTTAAGTGTGAGTTTTCCTTAATGGACACCTAAAGGAACTGGCATGTGATCTTGATGCTCTCCTGACTGACAGCAGGGTTCACTTCACATCCCACCTGCAGGATAGTAACTGGTCAAAGCAATTGGATGGTGGCTGTTCAGCGGACTCTTGAGTGTGAGCCATGCCCAGTCCAGGTGAAAGCACCTTGTGTGCCTTTCCAGGTGTCCTTGTATCATTTGCAGTTCCATTGCATGAAGCCTTTGCCTGCGGAGTTAGAGAAGCTACATTGTGGTGCTGAGTTTAGACTTCCTTAAAAGTAGTGAAATCCAGTGCTGCCATCCTTTTTCCTTCCTGTTTCTGGGACTGGGGCAACCTCCCTTTGCTTCCATTGTTGTGACTTCTCCCTGTGCTTGTGTTGACGTCTGGCTGCTGCTGTGCACCCAGAAACACTTGCAGGGGTGGTTTTGGTTTGCTCTTTGGTCACCCGTGGGCTTGACTGAGTAATGCGAGTCCTGGGCTGTATCTGTAGCATGTGGCTTACTCTTGATCCATGTATTTTTCCCTTAAACCTGCTCGTTCCTTCCACTCAGGAAGAGTTTAATGGCAAGTTTTGAGGTTTCGATGGTGCCCCCAGGCTTTGATCCCCAAACTGAATTATTCCTGCATTGTTTTTCCTGAGGAGATGCTGTTTCTTCTTTCCTTGATGCTTCAGGTTTTGAATTCTAGGATAGTGCCAAAGCTTTGTCTGGATCACTGTGAGCTTTCTTAAGCATCCCTTCTCTTCTTTGCTTGTTCTTAAAGCTCTCCCAAGTAATAAATGGATTGATTTTTAGATTTTTCAGGTTTTCTTTTTTATGGGAGGAAACTGCCCCAAACTGAGCATCTTCAGGCCCGTTTGGGGCTTTTTCAAAGAGCTGTGTCACAGTGAATGAAGTAAAAATACTTGGCGTCCTGCAATAGCACAAGTGTGCTTCGTTTTTGTTGTGGTATATCCTGTAGGGAAGAAGAGTATAAAGAGATCTGCTTTTATGGGGTCTCGCCAAATGTTTCATGACATCAGAGCATGATTTCTGACTGGTGGTCCAGGTTATAGAGGAAGCTGTGAGCCTTTTGGGCCAAGCTGAAAGGAAATTACTCTTTCCTTTTTGTTTTATATAGATATATGGGGTTTTTTTTAAAGCTATGACTGTTGAAGTGAACAGGACATAGGAAGAAATGGGGCAGGCGAGTGGCTGTTAGCACTGGGGCCACAGTGGCTGTTACTTGTTCAGTGTTTTCTGAGAGCAGGGGTGCTCCTTTAGGATTAGTCATGAGCTGCTTGTAATTCCTCAAGGGGAAAACCCCACAACCTGTGTCTGTTCTTGGCTATTCCTTACCCAAGTACCAAGAATGTACTCCCAGGAATGACTGCTGTTGGAACACGTAGCTGTGATCCTCCTAAAGCTGAGAATCATAGAATCATTTAATCTCTCTTCTTAAACACAACGAAAAATGGTGACAAATGCAGGGGTTGGGAAAAGCAGCGTCTTCTGCTTGGTGGCACTTGGAGTCTGCTAAGTGGAACACGCGTCATTTGTTGCCTTGAGTTCTGTGCAACAATCTCTGTTGGGAAGCAGAATAGATTTCATGGTGCCAGGGTTGGGTCCTTTTCAAAATCAGCTTTGAGAAACAGGTTCTTTGTGCTCTCTTTTCTCTCAAAATCATTAAAACAACCCCCCCCTTCTTGCCCATCAGCAGGAGAGAAAATCCACGTGTTCGGGTAACGCATTCCTTAGAGTCCTGTGCCCCTTCTGACACGAAGGTATAGGAAATCCTGCGAGGTTGTTGAGGTACAGATGAGTTCGAGTTGCAAACCCCAGGCTTGTTTTCAGAGCCTGTGCTCTGAAATTCGGAGAGTGTTAGACCAGCTTTTGGGGCGTTCGGTGCGCACGGGACCGAGGGCGATCTTGGGTCTTTCGGGCTGACTTCCTAGGTCTCTTCCAAAGGAAACAGCCGCTTTATTGTTCCCAAAGGAAAAACAAAAGCAAAACCAACCAAAAACCTGGGTCCTTCAGGAACTGTGCCCCTTGGAACTTCCCTTTTTCTCTGAGCTGTGTTGACTCCAAGGCACGTTCTAGAAATGAGGCATTTTGTTCCTGGTTCTGCAAGGCTCCAGCATGCATGTTTGCTGAGGACTCCTATCAGTGATCTACTCTCATATCTTTGAGTAACGAGAATCACCCTGGGGAACATGTTCTGGTCCTTGCAAGCCAAGGGCATTAAGATTGAATTCTCCTTTTAGATGTGTGTGCTCTCTGCAGTTACCATTTGGACTAATGAAAGATCTTCACCTCTAAAGTTTCTTTAAGCAAAGTGAGTGGAGCTTTTCAAAAGCTTTTAGGATAGGTTTTGCAGTGGGTCACAAGTCAGGGTCCCTGTGATTGAGGCAGAGGAGGGAAACGGATGCCTGGTTTTAACCTAGCTCTTTCTTTGGAACTCCTTCAGGTTTATTGCCAAGCCATGTGCCATAAACCTTGGCATTCAGGACAGTGGACCTCACAGAGCCCAGCCCAATGCAATTTTAGAGAAAGTGTTTACATCCATCACTAAGGTGAGTCACGCTTCAGATTCTGCTGGAAATGGAGCCCTGTCAAGAAGGGAGGGGGGAAGCTTTTTGCTTCCACTTTTCTAATTAGAGAGAAATACATTTCACACTGTGCATGCACAATAAGGCTGCTCTTCCTTATTTTACTTTGCCTTTAGCATGGCCTTGGAGCCACATAAATCTCTTCATAGCTGACCTCTGCTTTTGTGCACGGAAGAATATCTTTTGAATATAGAAATGTTCTCCTTTCTGGAAAGCTGGGAGGCTCCTTCCTTTAGTTCGTGCTTTTGGCCAAGGTTTCATTTCTGTAACAAGTGCTAATTCTCAGTTTCACCAAACATTTCCCAATATCTCTCACTTTCTGTTAGAAAAGTGCACCTCTGCCTTGAGAGCTGCTCATTTGCTGGCTTTATTGGCCATTTTTGTGAATGCTTCCCTCTTATTTTTTGCCATCTACTATGGAATTTTGCAGTAGCTGTCACAGTGGAAGGCAGTGGTGGAAAGTGTTCAGTCAATGGCAGTGTGCTGTGATAAAGGGTAGCTCAGTAGGTGTTTCTTTTGATTGTTTTGTGGCCTTTTGTTTAAGCTGGCAGTGCTCCTTCACTTCAGAGTTCCACAGTTCCACGCTGTCTGTACTCTGTTGAATGCTGACAGCAAAATCCACGCAGGCAGCATAAGAGATTTTCATTAAAGATAGTGAAATGGAAGGGTTTATGTTCTGATTTGGGGATGCTGAGCTTCATCCTGAGTGGAGCAGATAAAGTAAATGGAAGGGATATTCTATAGAGACCTTTCTAAAACCCACCTCATTGAAGTTTTGAGGTATTTGGGTTGATGTGTGAGCTGAAAAGTCCCTATGATCTGATGCCTTTTGTGGGGAGGACTTTTTCTGTCCTTGACATTAATGTTTAGAGAACCCAGGAGGACACACACTGCAGAATTTATCTGGCTTAATGAAAACAGAGCTGTGTTTAACTGTACCAGTATACACAACCAGAATGTAGGGTAGCATTGATGCAGGGGAGAGGTTCCATTGCTGTTCTGAAACTGGAGCTCTGTAAATTCTCCTTTGAGGGAGGTTCAGTTGCAGTGTGGAAGTGTCAGGTAGCCCAAACTGTTCAAACCAAGTGAAGTGCAGAGAGATCTGGTTGTGATGGAATTACAGGAAAGTCATGGTCTCAGTAGTGAAAATCCAATGCTTTTGCTTGCCAGTTGAACAGTCTGGTGACTGCTGAGTCAGCATTCTGCATACTTCTTGGATTTGTGTGTAACTCCAGTAGTAACATGTGTTTATCATCTTTCAGTTGTAAGAGCTCCCTGGCAGAGCTTGTTAAAAGGACACTGGTCTGACACTAACATGGCTTATCTCACCACTGGTCCATTTTAGAGGTAGTTATCAGGTTTTGTTCACTTTATCTCTTGTGAATCCATTTATGTGTGATTCAAACAACTAAATTGCCAGTGGTTTCCAGCCAGAGAACAGATATTTCAGTATTCAGATTTAATTTTATTCATAAACTTTGACAGTGGAAATAACATCATCTCTGTGATGCCCCTTTGGAATATAGAAAAAACCAGTGTGCTAGACCAGCTCTTCCTTTACACTGTCCCTAAACTTGCAGTGAGTAGCAACCCTTAAATGTAGTCCTGAGTTCTGAACTGTTTGAATTGATGGGCAGGTTTTAACAGGTAGGACAGGACATTTTGAAAGCTCCTCCCCCCAAATTAAGAAGCAGAACAATTGCATTCTTTGTTGTGATGTGCTGTCAGGTGATGAAATATTAAACAAAAGCATTCTGAATAATTAAGTAATTAGTGGCTTATGGAGGTTAAACTTGAATGAACATATGTGGCAATTGGTTATTACTTATAGTCCATACTGGTGCCTTCCTACTGCGTGTGCTCTATGTGTTTCATTTCTGTCATAGCACAGAGGGGATCGTGGGCTGAAAGGAGATTAAGAAGTAGGAGAACTGACACTTGTTCCATTTTCCTTCAGTCTCCAGATGGAAGGAGGTTAGAAGGCCTGTCAAAGCAGCTGGACTGGGATGTTCGGAAGATCCAGCGCTGGTTTCGTCACCGGAGGAACCAGGACAAACCCACCACCCTCACTAAATTTTGTGAGAGCATGTATGTTTGTGCAGAGGCCAAGATGTGGCTGCATTGTAAAGCTCCAGCTGGATGGTCTCTTTTTCTCAGTGGAACCGTGGTCAGCTGCTCATTTAAACTGGGGTTGGCTGCTGGAAATGAATTCTTGTATAAGCAAATGGAAGAAGTTAGGAGGGTTTTTTAGGATTCAGTATTCTCAAATGCTCTGTGTGTGTGCATAAGGGACCAGAACACACGTACAGGAGTTACTTCTGTCAATGATGAGCAGCTTTAGATAGTGGGAACAGGTTGCCCAAAGAAGTGATAAATGCAGTGTTCAAGGCCAGGTTGGATGGGGCTTGGAGCAGCCTGGTCTAGTGTGAGGTGTCCCTGCCCATGCAGGGGGGTTGGAACTGGATGACCTTAAGGTTCTTTCCACCCCCAACTGTTCTGTGATTCTAGGATGAGCTCCTTAATACACAGTAGTGCACACGTGTGCATGCATGCACAGCTTGAGGAATTACACTGGAAATAAACCTGCTATCTGCACAGTTCTGTTGTAGACCAGCGTTTGCTCCCAGACCTTATGGCTTCCACAAGGATGTATATACTTTTATTGAGACACTTCTTGGATTCATGTTCTTTTCATTTCAGTTCATTCTTTTGTTCTTTGTTTCTTTCTGAATGCTTGCTGTGACCTCTGTTACTGTAGTAGCATCTGAATATTTTTTTCCTGACTTATTTCTTCTGTGCTGGTTTCTTTCCTTTTCAGTAACTTTCTTCATAGTAATTCTTCCCCAGTATGGTTTTGTCCACTTAAAGCCACAAGGTAAGAGGGACGAATACATGTATTAGGATATCTTCTGGATAACAATTACTTACCTTGTTGTTATCATGTTATTGCATATTAAAGATATGAATGATGCATGCGCACTCTGAGCTTGGCTGTTGATACAAACTCTTGTGGTGTGAAAGCCCTTAAATAGGTTTGTCCTTACATGAGGTGTTGACAAATGAAGCATTACCATTTGGTGGATAAAAGCTTTTCAGATGTCAGAATTGGGGGTGCTTTTCACAATTGATCCAGTTTTTGTTCTAAATGTTAACCAGAAGCTATTTCCATGCCATAAGTGCAATTTTTGCTTCTTTTTCCAGGTGGAGATTTACATTTTATTTATGTATATTTTTTTATGGAATCAGATTTCTCTGGACGGTGAGTTGCTCCCTCACCCCCCTGTTGTTGTGCTGTGTGACATGCGGCTGAGCTATGCCTGCCCTGCTGAAGTTGAGGGGTTTTACTACCTGGGTCACTTCTGTGCCTGCACCCAGCTTTAAACAAGGAGGAATTAGTGGTGATTGTCACCCTTATGTCCCTCACTTGAGGTCTGGGGTTTCTGTTTAAGGACCTTCTTCACAGGAAAGCTTCTGTACAGCTCTGTCATTATGGAAATGTTGACAAAATGTCCTGCTACCCCAATATGGGATAGAACTGGGTAGGTATTTTTGCTATGGAGAGCTGCTTTTGTATTTCCTCATCTTCCTCCTGAAGGGAAACAGTTTCATCGTTTTGGGTCTTTATTGTTATTAGAGCTGTATGATTATTCTTTGAATTTCCACTGCAGTTTAACTTGTGTTTGACTGTAGAAAGAGTATTTTACATCCCTAGGGTTGTATAGGGTGAAATAAATCTAAGCCTGAATGGTAAAATCAAGATTAAAATTCAGTGAAACAATACTGCAGTGGTCGACTGTCGTGGATAATAGGGAAGAAAAGCCCAATAGAGTAGTAACTTCTCTTTTTCCCTTTAGGCACCCTGGTTTTGGGACACACGACAGTGCTGGTATAGCTACCCTTTCCAGGTAGGAGAGAAACACTGAGTAGATCCCAAATTGCTGCACAATTACGGGGTTTTTTTCCTTTAACGATTGAATTGCAACTCCACTGAAAGCAGATTGAAACTCAGTTGGTTTGAGTGCTGCTCCTTACTCTGTGGGGTCAGCTTTCTAGTGAGTGAATGGCATTTACTTGTTGTGTCTTCAGCTCCTGGTTAGCTTTGTCAACAGCAGTGTTTCCTCAGCTACAACTGACTTTGTTCATATTTGTTTTATGTTTGCCTGGTGCTGAGATAATTAAAAGTGGTAGAAGAAAAGGCATTAAAATTACACTGGTAACTTACGTACAGTAAGTTACATGATGCAGCAAATATGATTGTATAGAGGTCAGCAAGTCTGTTTCAGGGCCCTGTTTGCCTAATCCAGGAAGCTGGAGTATGAGTTATAATATTGACAAGGGAATCTTGCTGCATTTGAGCAAAGCTTGAGCACACAAGTGTGTTGGTGTGACTAAGCCTAGAGTAAGTGTGCTTAAGCTGGTTTTCACTAAACCTTAATTCTGGATCTTTTAAGTTATGCCTCAGCATTCTGGAGGAACAGAGTGGGATGGGAAGGAAAAAGTCAATTTTAATCTGAATTTTGAAGTACTTTTTCTTCTAACTGTGCTATCTTTGTTTTCCAGCCTCTAACATCCAGGCTTTATTATTACTATATCTTGGAGCTGGCCTTCTATTGGTCTCTCATGTTTTCTCAGTTTACAGACATTAAACGGAAGGTGAGATTAAGCAGAATTGCACTAACCTCTTTGCTAAGTAGGCAGGACTAACAAAGAAGTAAAGTTAAAGCATAGTAATAGCTGTATTTTCTACTTTATTTACACCTTTGAGTACCGTCCCTCCTTCTGTAATTGCTAGCCAGGCCTGCTGCTATGCAGCCTGGTATAGCCTTGAGAGTCCCTTTCACCTCCCAGGAGAAAGAACAGAATCACTCAGGAGTTCTCCATCAAAAGTTACCAAATCATTGCAGAAAGATAGATTTAATTAGAAGGCTGGCAAGAAAGCACAAAAATGAGATGCTCGAAGCATACCTTGCTGAGCTGGGTGAGGAAATGGCAAACACTAAAGCAGTAATAAATGTATGTGGCAGAATGGTGACTGCTGGTGGTTTCTGGATTCGGATTGACTGTGAAGGCAAAAATAAGAGCTGTATGTTTTCCTGTCACTGTTCCAGTGGGGTCTGCAGGTGCATTTATCCTTGTGCCTGTGCATGCAGATTTCTGACTGCACAGGAACACAAATGCTGCGAGAGACCTTTCTGGGACCTTTAGAGATGATGGTTGATGTTTAGATCATAGAATCATAGAATAGAATCATAGAACAGTTAGGGTTGGAAGGGACCTTAAGATCATCCAGTTCCAACCCCCCTGCCATGGGCAGAGACACCTCACACTAAACCATGTCACCCAAGGCTTCATCCAACCTGGCCTTGAACACTGCCAGGGATGGAGCACTCACAGCCTCCCTTGGCAACCCATTCCAGTGCCTCAGCACCCTCACAGCAAGGAATTTCTTCCTTATATCCAATCTAAACCTGCCCTGGTTCACTTTGAACCCGTTCCCCCTTGTCCTGTCCCTGCAGTCCCTAATGAAGAGCCCTCCCCAGCATCCCTATAGGCCCCCTTCAGATACTGGAAGGCTGCTAGGAGGTCTCCACGCAGCCTTCTCTTCCCCATGCTGAACAGCCCCGTCTTTCCCAGCCTGTCTTCATATGGGAGATGCTCCAGTCCCTGATCATCCTTGTGGCCCTCCTCTGGACTTGTTCCAACAGCTCCATGTCCTTTTGATGTTGAGGACACCAGAACTGCACACAATGCTCCAAGAGAGGTCTCACGAGGGCAGAGTAGAAGGGCAGGATCACCTCCTTGGACCTGTTGGTCACGCTTCTTTTGATGCAGCCCAGGATACAATTGGCTTTGTTGTGTGATGAGCTGAGCTTTATATAAAGGGGAGTGAATCTGACCTGAAGTAATCCTCTGACCCCAGTTAGTTCTGTGGCTCTGTTCCAAACATGTGTATTTGTTTGTCAGCCCAACTCATTTTTCTTCTGTTTCCAGGACTTCCTGATCATGTTTGTCCATCATTTGGCCACAATTGGACTTATTACATTCTCTTATATGAATAACATGGTGCGGGTTGGAACTCTGGTGCTGTGTCTCCATGATGCATCAGATTTCCTTTTAGAGGTGAGTTGCCTTTTGGCTCTTTGCATACCTGATGCCTATGTGTTCTCAGGGGAGCAAGCTGACTTTGCCATTCTTGATAAGCTGCATTAAATATGGCATAAAACTTGTGCTGCTGATCCTGCCTTCTCAGCTTTACCTCCTAACTGCTGTAGTGCTGAGAATAATCCCTAAATATTCCAAATCCCTGACAAATGGGATAGCTTGAAGGATTTTGAAGCAATACGACCTGGTAATTACATGACTTGTACAAAGGGAATCATATTCTCCTGTTTCTTGTGTCTTTTAGGCTGCAAAGCTAGCCAATTATGCCAAGTACCAACGTCTGTGTGATGCTTTCTTCATGCTCTTTGGTGTCGTATTCATTGTTACACGGTTGGGCATTTATCCTTTCTGGTAAGCACCTGGAGCTGGAAGGTCTTGTTTGTTCTTCCAATCCTTCAAGCACAGCCTTTGTATTTTGACTTCTTGCAAGCATTCTGCCTGTCCCTTAAGGCAGCCTGAAGGTGCAGACAACCCATGTACTGTTTGGAGCAGTATGTTCAACTTAGGAGTGTGAAGAAACCTCTCAACTGAGGGAGTGTGAAAAGCAACTAGAATCCTAATCATAGAATGGTTTGGGTTGGAAAGGACCTTAAAAATCATCCAGTTCCAACCCCCCTGCCATGAGCAGGGACACCTCACCCAGGGCTCTGATTCTTACAACACTCATGTCCTGTCCTTGTGCCATGACTGTGCAGAGAATGAAATAGGTCTTAGGTTTCTTGGGAGTTAAATCCCTGGCTAAATGGCTTAGGGCAAATCATCCTGTAATGAGATTCCCTTTCATCACGATGGGTTAGGCTTAGGGAGGTGGTTCTGTTCCTGAGCTCTTACTCATTTCTTGATTCTGTTGAAAGAGTGTGGTGAAAATTTGGTTACACCTGATCACTACTCAGTTTCTTTCAGGTTTACTGCATCTATTTCTTTCCTAGGCGCTGGGCAGCTTGCATTCCCATTCTTTTTGGGTGCCTTGCTGGTAGGCAGAAATAATACACTTTGATATCAGGGTTACAATAAAAGCTCCTGCTTGTTTTCCAGTAAGTGCACCAAAGGAGTCAGGAGAAGGAGGAGCTTTAATGCTTCCATCTTCGTAAGCTCCTTCCAGTGACAGATGAGATATTGCCATTGTTTTTATAGCTGTTGTCTGTCATGAGGTGATGCTTTTGCATCATGCTATTGCTCAGCAGTCCTGTAAATCTTTAATGTGTTTTCCACTGGCTGCAATGTAATCCCTCACCTTTGCAGAGGAACCTGGCAGGCTTGCAGCAGTGCTGCAGACCCTGTGCTATTCCACTTGATATTGTGCTATTCCCTTCCCTGATTAGTAGTATAAAACTTCAACAGTCCTCTGGAATTGCATTTAAGTCTTCCATAAACTAGCTACGAGTTAGAAGCTTCAATAGCAGCATTTTGGGGACTTGGGTTCTTCTCTGCAAGGTTTGTTCTTCTTGCGAGGTGTTAAAAGCAATGTGAAATTAATGACATCTTTAGAGGCTTCTCCATGCTCCTTTAATTCATAAAATCTAAAGTGTTTATTAAATTACTGAGGTGCTGGCAGTAACTCCCAGCTACAAGAAGAGCACAACAGTTATGAGAGAAAGCACAAAGCTGTGGCCAGAAAGCAGTTTCTAGTTCTCCAGCTTGGCAGGAGAAGCCTATAAAGGCCTGAGGGAAGAGAACAGCCCACAGGGAGGGAAGGAGGCCTACTGGGAACAGAATTCCTTCCTGATCTTCAAATATGGGTGAAGACTGCCCAGGTATGAACGTGTTAACAGTTGTTTTGATGGCCAGTGCAGCTTGACATCACTTCCTGGAAGGTTATTACAAATGCTCGTGCTTTGGAGAAGGAAACTGGCAGCAGGTCTGGATGTGTGACCAGATTGCAGAACACTCACATCTCCCGTGTTTGTTACTCAGTTCAACTGTTTCTGTCTCCTAACTCTGGCAAGAGACAAGCTGCATCACTGCACTGACAGGAGCAAAGGCAAAGCAAAGCAGCAGATGCTTAAATGAGCTACAAACTGGTGTGCATCTGGTCAGGCATCTTTATGTAGAGCCATATTCCCAGCACAGCCCATGTGTAATGCATTTCTGGATCTCTTTTAGGATTTTGAATACAACCCTATTTGAAAGCTGGGAGTTGATTGGTCCATACCCTTCGTGGTGGCTCTTCAATGGGCTTTTGGTGACTTTGCAGATCCTGCATATCATCTGGTCTTATCTCATCATTCGCACTGCCTACAAGGCCCTCGTGCGGGGAAAGGTAAGCTTGCTGGCCACTGGCTTGGGACCTCTTTCCTCCAAGCCCTCTTAAAGCAATCATGAGGCACTGGGCCCTTCAGTGAGGGCTGGTGCTGGTTCTTGAGGGGCTTGCATCAGGAATGCTTTGTAGAACAGGAGGTTTTTACCTTGGGTGCTCTGCAGAGTTGAATTTCCAGGTATATACCAGGAGGATGTGTTCCTCTGATATGGTCATGCAGGGAAACAACACCATTTTCTAGCGTGTAATGATAGTGATGTTTTAAAGGTGATAGTAGACTGTACAGGATGCTCTCCAACTTCAGCTGGTTCTTGGGTTATAGCGGGAGTTCTGCATCTTCCACTTGTTAGCACTAAGGCAGGTTCTGGCTGTCAGGCAAGCCAGGCATTGAGCTACAGCAGGCAGAGGAGAAAGGGTTATCAGGAATGCTGTGGTTTGCTGGTTGTCACTGGGCTGGTATGGGTCAAGTCCTGAGTATTCCACTTCTAAGTTGTTTTGGGAGTTTTAGGGAGAGGGAGGATGAGACTGCAGCAGCTGGTTCACAACACACACTGCCCCAGGAGTGAACAGTGCTGACTTTCAGCAGCAACCTCAGCTGCCAGGCAAAAAGGTGACTTGAGCTGAAGCAGCATGAAACGAAGCAAGCCAGGCTGGAAACTAATTTCACACCCAGCCTGAACATCAAGAGAAGCCACTTCCTTTGCAGCTACCAGAGAGCAACAGCCAATCTCTTAGCACAAATGCCTTTGCTTTTAAATCACTTCCTTGGTATTTTGATCTGAGTTTCTCTGATGACCCTGCTTCATTTCACTTCTTAGCTGCCCCTACACATGGAATGTAAGCTTGAAAAGTACATGGTAGTTGTCTGAGGCAGTATATACATAATCTTTGTATCTGCTCCCCATAGCTGCTACTGCAAATGTCTTATTTTCTGCCTGCTTCTGTAGCCTGAGGTCTACATCTGTTTCCTTTCCTTGGTTCTCTCCTGTCCAGGTGACCTAGGCAGTGAAAGGACTCTAAGCTCTGTCTTCTGCATTCTTTCCTCCTTTTCTCTGTGCCAGATTGGAGCTGGACAGTTTCATCCTTTGCATGTAAGTGTGATCTGTGCTTCTGGTTGGTTGCTGAAATGCGGCTGTGGCTGTTTCCAGGCTAAGACAAAAGCAAAGACTTGGTCTTGGGGCTTTAAATGGCTGGTGCCTTCCCTTCCTATGCTTCTCTCGCTGGCTGATCCAGTGCTGGTGCTCATAGTTATGCTAAAACAGCTTTTTCCAAAGGTCAAAGCAGTGTCCTGGGGTTTGTTCTTATCTGCCTTCAGCGGGTTGCATGACCTTCACCTTTCTGCTTTTCTAAGGCCCACAGACTCGGATAGGTGTCTCATGAGCACTGCTGAGTGGAAGAGCACAGGAGAAATGCAGTGCTTTTTGCTCAAAGGAGTAAAGCAGTCACTCGCCCCCCAAATAATGGGTAAAGTTTCCAGGGATTTCAGCTTCCTTCCAGTGCCCCTTTGGACTTCCAGCCTAGCAGGAGAACGGGGCAAGATAGCCAAAGTTCTGGCAAGAGGCAGAAGCCAGGACATCCAACAGGGCTGTCAGAACCAATCCTGGAGATCATTGACTTTCCCTGGCTTTCCTCCAGATCTTCCTTGGAGTTCAGAAACTTCCTGCCTGCTGCTGTTCAAAAGCCCTAGCCCTGACTTAGGGCAGAGTAGAGTGAAACCCCTTGGAAAGGACTGAGTGCTTCTTGTATTAAGTAAATGAGGGCTATTAGCTGCAAAAGTGTGAGGAACCTGCCTTGGGGTATGCAAAGCAAAGGCTGCTCACTACTCACTGCTGAGCACTGGTGAGTTTATGGCTCTGGCTCCCTGCCACCAGCCAAAGTGCTTGTTTGCAGTTGGGGCCGGGCTTATGAGCTCTTCCTTCACCTTCTGGTGCGTTGGCTCTGTGCTGGTACAGTGCCCTCCTGCGGCGTCCGCAGCGGCTGGCACCGGAGTGTGCCTGGGTCTGCTTCAGAAGGGTCAAAACTGCACATGCAAAGGAAATTCAGCCGGGTTTGAGGTCAGTTCTTTAACTGAAGGCATTACTCTGCAAAGCAGGTCTAGATCTCAGGGCTGAGATGCAACTTGTGTTCCTGAGCAGGTGTTTGGTGGCAGGGATAGTTGTCTGTCTTTGGACAGTGGGCTCCAGAACAGGCTTCTGCTTGTAAATGAGTTCTCGTGTATGACCCACAGGCTGTGCGAATGGGAGGCTCTTTGTGGAAACAGTGCTGTGATAAATACAGCTGCTTAATTTTGAAAGTCTCCCTCTAGGACAGAATGTTCTCTCTCAAACTGCTGTATGGATCCATGGGCTTTGGGAATCACAGTTGAGTGATTCAAAACAAGTGTGTTGGTTGGAAAAGTGGCCTTTAGCCCGTCTAGAATGAACAAGAACAGCCAGATAGTGCCCTCTGATCTGGAAAGTGCTTCCATAGATGTAAAGTATTTGGAACATGGGACTTCTGTTTCCGAATTGTTCCTTTCCCTGTGTGTGTGTCTTGCATTCTGTATGTGATTCCCTCTTTGGAGCTTGAAGTGATTCAGGATCAGATGTTCAGTGTAACTGAAGCTGGTTCATCACGTGGATGCAACCTTCTAACTACTGTTTCCTGTGATTTCTTTCATCCTTCCTTTCCCAATTTCCTTCTGAAATGCTCAGGTATCCAAAGATGACCGCAGTGATGTGGAGAGCAGCTCTGAAGAGGAGGAGGTGACTTCCAACAGCACAAAAGGAGTATTCAGCACTTCAAGTAACGGCTCCAACTGCATTAATGGCCACGTGGCTGGTGGGCAGTGGACAGAAGATGAGTAAGGCTGTGGGTTGGCCCTGAGCAAACACGAACTTGTCTTTAAATATCTAGATGTGTTGAGCTCCACATTCCCAAGTGATCTTTAATCAAGATACCCCTTCCCCAGAAACCTCCAGCAAATCTGAAATGGGCACAATCCAGACCAGTCAGAGGCTTTGCACAACCAAAGGGATAAAGCCAATGACTTAGGGCAAAAATGAAGCTGCAGATTTCACTTCAAGCCATTTTGTACTTAAATCCCATTGATATCTGCAGAGGTGTCTTTGTGACCAGCTGGTTTTTACTAGGATCAACTCAAGGTGGAACGAGTTTGGACTCGGCTGGCTGCTGACCACAGGAGGGGTCTGCTGCCATTGCAGGGATGGTTTGCTCCAGCACAGGCTCTGCATTATCTCCCCGCTACACTCCAGAAGCCACTTCAGAGCATGGAGCATGTGGGGTCCTGTGGTTCCATGTCCAAGCTACCCTGGCTGTGGTGTGGGTACATTCATTCTCAGCCCTGCTATGAGCACTCTGGACTCCAGCCCAGCTTTGAACTGGACCAGGCTACACCAGAAACGTTCTAACTTGCCATCAGGGTGCTCCCTGTGAAGGTTGTCACTGAGCTCCCTGCTGTCATGAGGGACCAGGCCAGCGTTTGCTGCCTACTTTGGTGCTGCAAGCCCCTCTGAAGTCTTGACTACAGCTTTCTGAGATGGGGAGGGGGGTTGTTCATTGCCTCTGAGACAACTATCACAATACATGCCTTTTAAATTCGTGTCTTTTCTGTTGCATCTGCTGAAGACTTTCCTAGACCTACTGGACACTGTTGGCTAAGCTGGGACTTGAGGCTGGACCAGTACTGGTGGGCTGTGTTTCCCCCAGATAAGATGGTTTGGACCTGCTTGGCTGTACTCTTGAGGCAGAAGTCAGTGTTGCTGCTCTGGTTTTGCAACTGTTATGGAGGAATCCCTGGGCTGGAAAGGCAGCCCCACCACAGGCTTTGCGTTTTGGTCTCTTTGTTTTTTACTTCATGGTACTTGGGGGCAATGGAAGACCCATGTCAATCATGAGCAGAAGTTTGGAAACTTCTTGAGTTGTTACCATTTTATACCATTGTTTACTCTTATCTCTGATTAAAAGATGCTTCGGAAATGTCATGGATGTGGCTCGATGTGAGACCTAAAATCAAGGACGGGCTCTGTCCTTTTGCTGGGATGCTGAGCAGCTGCTCTACTGCCTGAGGATGGGAAGCAGCGTTTTAAGACTCACAGGTACCTGGTTTAGGGTGGCACCATGCCACGTTGGGTACACAGCACTGGTTTGGGGCATCACCGTGCCACGTTGGGTACACAGCACTGGTTTGGGGTATCACCGTGCCACGTTGGGTACACAGCACTGGTTTGGGGTATCACCGTGCCACGTTGGGTACACAGCACTGGTTTGGGGTGGCACCATGCCACGTTGGGTACACAGCACTGGTTTGGGGTATCACCGTGCCACGTTGGGTACACAGCATTGGTTTGGGGTGGCACCATGCCATGTTGGGTACACAGCACTGGTTTGGGGCATCACCATACCACGTTGGGTACACAGCACTGGTTTGGGGTGGCACCATGCCACTTCGGGTACACAGCACTGGTTTGGGGTGGCACCATGCCACTTTGGGTACACAGCACTGGTTTGGGGTGGCACCATGCCACTTTGGGTACACAGCACTGGTTTGGGGTGGCACCATGCCACGTTGGGTACACAGCACTGGTTTGGGGTGGCACCATGCCACGTTGGGTACACAGCACTGGTTTGGGGTGTCACCATGCCACGTTGGGTACACAGCATTGGTTTGGGGTGGCACCATGCCATGTTGGGTACACAGCACTGGTTTGGGGCATCACCATACCACGTTGGGTACACAGCACTGGTTTGGGGTGGCACCATGCCACTTCGGGTACACAGCACTGGTTTGGGGTGGCACCATGCCACTTTGGGTACACAGCACTGGTTTGGGGTGGCACCATGCCACGTTGGGTACACAGCACTGGTCTAGGGTGTCACCACACGATTTTAGGTACATAGAGCACCATTTCAGGGTGTCACCATGCCATTTTGGGCATGCACAGCACTGGTCTAGGGTGTCACCACACCATTTTACGTACATAGAGCACCATTTCGGGCTGTCACCATGCCCCTTTGGGCGCACAGAGCACGGCACCACCCTTGCCTGTTTTCACTAGATTTTATTACACGTATTTATAACGGTTATTGTGCTCCACTTCCCTCGCCCTGGGGGGGGGGGGGGGGTTCCTTGCTTCCCTCCCGCCGGCAAACGCTGCCCCTGTTGCCCTCAGCTCTCGGGGCCGGCCGCTGCCTGCCGCTCCCGCCGGCGCTCGAGCAGGCGGTAGGCGCGGACGCCGCACAGGTACCCGGCGTACACAGTCAGCAGCATCATGGACCCGGAGAAGGCCTTGTAGCCGAAGTCCGCCAGCTGCTTGCCGGACACCATGGCTGCTCCTGCAACGCCACGTGAGAGTCAGCGGCGCCTGGAGCGCGCTCCTCGCCCGCCGGGAGCGCGCCCGGTACCGGCTCCCCAGGCCCCTACCTGCGCCCTCCGGCTCCGCTTCCACCGGCGAGGCCGCGTTGCGCTGCGCTTCCGCCCTCCGCCTGTCACGTGGGGGGGGGCGGGCGCAGCCGCGCTGCCTGCTGGGATGTGTAGTCCGCCAAGGCGGGAGGCGCCGTGGGGAGCTGCAGCGCCCCCTCACGGCGCTCTGCGCCCTCCTCGGGTCATGGCGGCCGCTGGCCACGTCCCCGGCCCCGGCCCCTTCTCAGCGCTCCCCTTGTGCCGGCCCCTTCTGCATGGGGCACCCCCGGGCACCCTCCCCAGCGCCCCGTGAGCGCGGCTCCAGGGGCTCGACAGAGTCGAGCGCTGCGGCTGCAGGAGCCCGGCCTCCACACACACCCCCCCCCCGGCTCCCTCCTGGTGTCCCCAGGCTGGAAGCGCTGAGCCTGCAGAACACAACCCCAAATGGCAAAGGGAAGGCTTTTTATAGCTGCGGGGCTCTCCGGCACCGCCGCAGGGCGAGCAGCGAGCGCCTGCAGCAGGCACAGAGAGCGGCTGCGGGGGCACCGGGGCAAAGGAGCCCGCAGGGGCAGGGATGCGCAAAGCGCTTCCACGGTGGAGGAGCCATGGGCTGGATGCAGATCCCAACCCCAGCTCCAGGCAGGCGCTGGCGAGAGCCTGCAGTGCACTGAAGGAGGAGAGCTCAGAGCCTCGTGTCTGAAGGCTTGCACTGGGAAGGCAAAGGGCAGCGGGAGCTGTGCCAGCCCTGCAGGACCCTGCTGGCCTCCCTTCATCCTCCTTCCAACCTCAACAAAGCTCCTTGCGAGAGGAAGCTGCTGGGGGCTGCTCCCTGCAGGACAGGAGAGCTCGGGTCCCGTTAAAGGTCGGAGGTACCCGGGGAGGAAGCGTGTCTAAGAAAAGACTCAGACAGGACTGCGTTGCCAGCAGATTGAATTCCCCCCGCGAGAGGCTGCGCAGGGGCCGAGCAGCCCTGGAAAGGTCACTCAGGATGAGATGCGTTTCAAAGAGAGGCAGGGACAGGGCAAGGCTGGGGAGGGATGAACCAAGCAACACGGCGTGCTCCAAGACGCCGAGACATCAGAGGAGGGGTGGCCTGGGGTACATGGGCACAGCAGGGTCCTGGCCCAGCTCCGGCAGCCCCCACATAGGAGAGGCTGGGCTCTGTACCCAGTTCCGCCGTTGCAACCTCAACCCTCTTGGCTCCTACAGGCAACGCTGCTGAGAAAAGGCAAGTGGGGCCCTGCGTTGTGTTGTGGCTGAGCGAGGGCCTGCGGGGCCGTTGGGGCTGTTTCTGGGGCAGCACACAGGGCTGCAGAGCCAGGAGGGAACGCACAGTGCCCTTCTCGGCACGCTCAGCAAGTCCAGCAGGCACCAACCCAAAGGCAAGGATGCCACAGAGCAAAGAGCGCGTCTCCCATCTCCTCTCCAGGTTTATTATTGCTTTAGGCATTCCTAAGGCGCAGGGCTAGGCAGAAAGCCAGCAGCTCTAGGGCCTGGAACAGGGGCGGACAGCGAGCCCTGGGGCAGCTCCAGCCTGGGGAGTTCAGGGATCACTGAACTGGCCACGCTGGCCGGAGAGAGCAAACAGGAGCAGCCTCAGAGGAGTGGGAAGCAGGCAGCACCCGGCTGGACACGGGGCAGGTGTCAAAGGCACAGCATGAGGCATGAGACCTCTGTCCTCCCCTGTGATGCTGGAGGTCTCCTGGCACCCCTTTGTGGAGCACGTATCCTTTGCTGCTCCTTGTGCCACTGCAGCTTCCAGCGTGCTCACGAGAGGGGCAGCAGGGAAAGGAAGCGTGGAATCTGCTTTCTCAGCTCCTAGAAAGCCACATTTAGAAGCAAAGACTGGGCTAAGGCACAGAGTGGAGCAAGCCAGAGAGAAGGCAAAAAGCTGCTGTGGCTCATCCATCTAAAGGCGACGTGACCCAACTGCTCTGTCAGGTCCACAGCCAAGGATTGCACTTGGCACTTGTTACAGCTGCTCACAAAGACTTGGGGGCAGTTGGTCCCTGCATTGCCAAAGCTGAGGGAACAAACCAGTGAGGGGGAAAGGCTGTCCAGGGATGGGCATGGAATCAGCACGGGCAAACCTGTGACAAGAGGAGGTCTGCGTGCAAGAGCCGAAAGTCTAAATAAACAAGTGCCCTCACACACAAAGCATTGGCCAGAGCAGCTGGGGGTGCCTGGGGCAGCAGCACATGGCAACGTGGCCAAGGATGCTGGGTTCTGTGCTGTGCTGCTTAGAAAGAAGAGTGATTCTCAGCCCCTCACAGGTCCTGAGGAGCTTCATTCACCCTGGTGGAGCCGGGCAGGGAACTGTGTCATCTGCATGAGACAGTTAAGCCAAAGGCAAAGAGCAGTGAGCAGGAGAGGGCTGGTGTCATGCAGAGTGGCTCCGTGGGGCTAATAGCAAAGCTTGGCCTCCAGGCAGCGTCCCTCTGAGAACTGAGTTCATCCCGGCAGGAGAAAGGAGGAGGAGGAAGATGCTCAGCCCTGCTCAGGGCAGCGCCTGGACAGCAGCAGAAGCTGAATGAGCCCTTCGAAGAGACAGGAGATCAACAGGTACCTCTGTGCAGATGCCAGGCTCAGGCTGGCAGTGTCCAAGGCTGAGAAAGGGCCCCTCTGCCCTTCCAGCACCCTGCAAAGGCTCCCAGGGGAGCTGGACTCCTCACAGAGCTCTCTGCTCATCTTGGCAGGATCAGGGCTTGCAGGCAGAGCCCCCTTACTTGTGCTCAGGGTGGTTCTGGAGGCACTTGATGACATCAGTAACGGGTTTGCCCTCATAGCAGATCTGATACACAGCCGTGAAGAGGGGGAACCTGTGGGCACGTGCACAAAGTCACCCCTTGCCTTGTCACCCCAGCTGGCAGGGTCACAGCACCTCCTGCAGCGACACGCAGGAGCAGACAGGACAGGGCCCTGCTGCCTCCTCCAACAGGCCATTCCTGGCCAGCTGGTTTGATGTGGGCAACACAGAGATTGACCTGACGAGCAGGGACAGAGGGTGGGGTTCCCCTTCTGCCCCCCCAAAAGAGCAGCCAAGGGAGATGGCAGCACTCACTTCTCGACCGCATTCTTGCTTTTCAGGATGCGATGGAGCTCAGCAGACGTCTGCGGACCCTGCAGCTTCTGCCCATTCAACATCTCCTTCTCCAGCTGCTCCAGAGACTGAAACAGCCCAACACGTGAGAGGACTGGACCCTGCAGCCCCATCTGCTACTCCCCATCCCTTCCCTGGAGCCAGGCTGTGGCACTGGGTGAGTGGAGGCAGGATGTACCGTGGTACCGACTGGCTTTACCTGGGCACGGGGATGCGGGGCCAGGGTTGCTCCTCTTACCTTCCCAGTCTTGGCAAAAGCCTCGGCCACCTTTCGGTTGCGGCCCCCGTAGCAGGTAGTGATGAGATCAGCAACCCCACAGCTCTGCAGGAATGTGGAGGAGGTGACAGGGCCCTTGCAGAAGAGTTTGGCAAAGCCGATCATCTCCATCAGTCCCAGACGGATCACGGCAGCCTTCGTGTTGTCTCCGTAGCCGAGTCCATCACAGAAACCTGCTCCTACAGCCACAACATTCTGGGGAAGAGCAGCGTGGTGGGAGGATCTGTTCCCAGTGCAGCTCAGGGCTTTGCTGTGTCCATGAGCTGCCAGTGTGAGCCCAAGCACAGGCTCCTGCCTGCTCCTGCTGATCCAGTGATCATCATCCCTCCAGCCAGCTGAACAACATGTCCAAAGGGCCTTTGACCCAAAGCTCTCAGTGAGCCACAGTGCAGTACCCAGAGGGGTTCATTCTGCTGTCAGCCTCCTCCCCCGAGCTGCCTGCAGGGCCATAGGGAGTAACAGGCTCTGCTACCCAAGACCTGCAAAGCCCGGTGAGGGGCTCACCCACCTTGAGAGCCCCACAGATCTCCACTGTGTCAGCTTCCTGCACCACTGTCACCCGGAAATTTGGTGTCTGCATCAGCTCCTTCAGTGTCTGCCCCTGCTGCAGGTCCTTGCAGCCTGATGAGACAACGGGGGAAGGAGGAAGATGATGGGGGAAGGCCCTAAGGTAGGACTGTGCTGTTCTCCTGCCCAGTGCTGTGTTCCTGCAGCAAAAGCCCTTGCAGCGAGTGCAGGGAGTGGAACCTATTGCCCAACTGATGGGCATTGCTAAACATTTGCAGGTGCAGATTGTGGGGCAGATAAGCAATGTTCGGCCTTGGAATTCCCAGAGCACAGGGCCAGTCCCTGCTGCTGCGTCAGGAAATTCCATGTCCAGTAAATGAAAGGCATCTTCAAAGGCTGCAGATTTGGGATTGGAGAGTGCTGTTCTCCCCGTTCCTGCAGTGCAAGAGCCTCTCTGTGCTCGCAGTGGTAACATGCTCTGTTTGTACCTCTCCAGTCTCTGCCCCCTCCTGCACAGGGCGTTTGCTTTTGTTTCAAGTACAGACACTTTGAATCCTGGACCTTCTAACCCAGCAGCAAAGTGGCCCGTTGGTTTTGGCTGCTGTGCCTGATTCACAAACAGTGTGGAGGACGTTAGCAATAGCCACCAGAAGAGCTTTCCAGCAGCCCTGCCTGGCAGTGACACGGGATCCAGGTGAGCGTCCCTTGAAGCGCAAGGAAACAAAGGTAGGAACTCTCTTTCTAAAGGGCCTCTTGGTGTCCCCCCCTTTGATCTGTGCCAGGCACGCTGCCCTGATGCTGAGTGCGTGCTGGCAGGACCTTGGGGACACACAGCTCTGGTTTTACTGCAGCGAGCAATCACATTGTAAACCCTGTGAATGAGCTCATCCGGCTCCTATGGAGCGTCCCTGCCTCTGCTGGGGTCAGCTCACCCGAGGCAGCAGCGCTTTGAGCTGCACCACGCTCAGCCCTTTGACTCTTCCCACTCCTCTGGGGTGGAGGCTGCTGCTGAGGGGGGTTCTTGGCTCCTTACCGATGGTCGTTTCACAGAACTTCTCTTCTGCCACTTCATTTGCAATATTGGCCCCCATGAGGACGCTCATCTCTATTCCCAGTTTCTCATGGATAATGTCTGAGATCAGCCTCAGCCCATCTGGTCCTTCATCCACCCCCTGGGAGGCAACCAGGGACAGAGATGAGGACCTGCCCCTATCCCATCATTCCCTGGGCTGCAATGCTCTTGCTCTCATCCCCACAGCCCCCCCAGTGCTCAGCTGCACCCCACTCTGCACAGTGCTTGGGATCCCCCACATGCCCTCACCCTTCTCCTCCACCAAAGCACCCCAGCTCCCACATCTCCCCATAACCCCAGGGCCCAGTTTCTCCCCCAGAATCCTAGGATTCCTTTGCAGCTCCTCCGAACCAGGGTACTCTCAGTTCACCCCCTTTAGCCCAGCACCCCAGTGACCTGCCTGGGCTCCCCTTGCTCACACCTTGATGAGTGACATCCCAACAGCATCTTTCTTCACGTGGCCCTTGAGCTGGTCACAGACTTTGCCAATAAACTGGTGGGGCACCACAAAGAGGAGGATGTCAGCCCCAGCGCAGGCCTTCAGCAGGTCTGGCTCTGCTACCTGAAGAGAGTAGGGCTGTTGTAAGGAACTTGTGCCTGCAGTTGTATGTCCTGAACCCAAGGGGAGCAGAGGCTTGAGAGTAACTAATGGGGGCTTCCCTGTCAGGGAAGCAAGGGCACAAGTCACTGCCCTGAGGTCCCCTTCCAGGGCTGGCAGAGCAGAGGGGCAGGAGCAGAGCTGGTCCCACAGGAGTGCCGAGGGGCCGAGTGTCCTGCTATGGGGCAGGAGGCCCCATGGGCCCAGAGCACAGCCAGCCAATGGCCTCAAGCCCAGGTTTAGGATACCGGAGCAGGGGCAAAGGTGGGCAGCTGGAGCAGCCAGGGCTGCAGCTCGTCCAAGCACAGATCAAGGTCACTGGGAGAGTGTAACTGAGCCTGTGCAGCCCGCGGCATCCCCTGCGGCCCAGCGCAGTGCCCGGGGCTCCGGCGGGGCTGGCTGTTACCGCTCAGCGCAGCCTGCCAGCCCCGGCGCTCGGTGGGGAGACCACCGCGGTGCCCCACTCACCACGTTGGGGGGCAGCTTGTGCCCTGGCAGGTACTTGACGTTCTCGTGCTCGGCGTTGATGATGTCCGTGAGCCGCCGGCCGCCCACCTCCTCCTGCAGCACCCACATGTTCACCTGGGTCTCGAAGGTGCTCAGCCGCGCCGCGTTGCTGCCCGCGATCTTGGCGATGGCCGAGCCCCTGCATGGGCAGAGCAGAGCCAGGGCCGGTGGGCACGGGGACAGCTCGCACCGGCGGACACCGTGCCCAGGGCCCGGGAGCCGGTGCTCACCAGTTGCCAGAGCCCACGATGCAGACCCTTTTGCCGCCCATGGTGCCGGGAGCCGGGGCGCTGCGCTGCTCCGAGCCCGCCGCTGCTATTTCAAGGCCGGCCGGAGTCAGCGGGAGCGGGGACGGCCCCGTCCCGCCTCCGGCCCCGCCTCACCCCGGGGAACCGAGCCCCAAAGTCCCCGGGGCGAGCCCAGCGGCGCTCGGTAACGCGGGGCCGCACCGCAGGTGCGCGTGGCTGCCCCGGAGCAAAGGGGAAGCGGCTGATGGCAAATGCGGGCTCCGCTGGGAGCCGGGGCTGCCGAATCTGCCCCCTTTCCTGTACGAAACCCCGCTCATTGTCCCGCTCCCGAGGTGCCGTCCCCCCCCCCCAAGGCCGCACAATCCACCCGGCTGCAGACCCAGACCTCAGCGCCCCCATCTCCCTGCCTGCACCCGCAGCACCAAGTGCCTGCCCTCGGGCAAACTGCTCGTTCTCCTCTGGAGGCCCTTCTGACGCTCCAACAAGGGCTTGGGGGTTTTCCGCACAGCATCACCACATCGCTACGTTCAGGAACAAGGCAGCGGGAGCAGAGGAATTCCCTTCCCCGCAGTTTTAAACCCTTGAACGTGACCTCTAATACAGGTTCCTCAAACTGCCACCTGATGCCCACGGGGCATGGAACAGGCTGCCACGTCCTGCAAGGCAGCAGAGGGTGAAAACAGGCCTGAGTGCATTGTAGCAGCAGGATGCCTGCTGCGTTTCCAGTTTTGCTGAAGTGACTTCGCTCGTTTACCACCAAGGCTCCATAGACTCTGCAAGCCAAGAGGTCCCTACACCAAAGCTGCTCTGTAAAAGGCCAAAATAGGAAGAACCTTTTTGCTTCAGTCTCTCGACCCAGCTGGCTTTATGCAAAGTGGAGATAATCCTGTCCCTCTGTCCCTTCCCAGGCAAGCAAGGGAAGCAAAGCGCCATCCGCCAGGCTGAGAGGAGGGGTGCTGGCAGCACAGGAGGAGGAGGACAGCTTCCTTCACAGGAGGCTTTTATTAAAACTGGGTGACGTCTACAAGGATACAGTACAAAAAAAGTTTGGTCCATGGAAAAAAACCCCATAATAGTCAGTTAAGAAAATCAGTTCCTCTGCAACAGCTACATTTGCCTACGCAGGACTCAGCATCCTTCATGTGAGATTCCCCTGAGGAGTCAGTGGGCTGCTTCATCAGCACCAAGACCTTCACCCCAGTACCACAGAGGAGCCACTGCCTAAGGGGGCAGAGGAGAAGGGAAGTCGAGAGTCTATCACTCACGGACATGTATAACACAGACACAAGGAGTAGGGCCACCCAAATTCATAGCAACCTTCCCAGCCATACCAAAGGTGGGTGTGGGGATTGGGGGGGGTCATCAGTAATGTGACTTTGCAGCTATTCCAAAAGAATCCAACCAACTTTCAAGTCCATTTGCATTACAGTCCCGAGCAGAAATACCAAGATCCAGGGCAAGAGAAGGCATTCTCTTACACCTCACCACTAGTAATTCATTCCATGAAGAGGCATCTGGGCTGCTGCACCCCAGAGTAGACACAAATCTACTTGTACATTCCTGAAACCATGCTGGGCCTTATGGCAGCCCCAGAACCTAAAACCTGACTAAAACCCACAGGAGCTTCAGCATGGAAACACACCTGCTAACTCCTACACGCTTGGAGATACATCCATTCCCAAGGACTGCCCTGTTCCACCCCCAGGCCCACATGAAGGAGCCTCTGGTCCCCACAGCAAGTGACACAGGATAACTGTCCCAAAGGAATAAGCCTACAACACTGTGTCCCTGCACAATTCCACCAGGCAGTTGCTGCATTCCCTCTCCCTGCTACAGGGAGAAGCAGCAGCCAGATGGTTTGATGCAACAGCAAGTAGAGGTCTTTTGAAGCGCAGAGAGGTCTCACCGCTCCAGTGCTCCCACATCCCTGCAGTAAGCCAATGCCTCCTCTGCCCTGTGATGCCAGCCTAGCAGAGTCTGTCAAAGAACACAGAGGGAATAGGGCAGGAAAAGAGGGGCAGGGGAAGAAGCGATTCTCTACAGAGTCCAGGAACTTCCTCAAGGAGGACAGTGACCTATGAGGCAGCCCAGTGCAGCAGCACCCTCCACACGAGGGAGTGAGGGCAGGGAGGTATGTCAGCTCACGGCATCCTGCCCACTACATCTCCTGGTAGCTTGCTAGAACATGAGGCAGGGGAGAGACTAGCCACAGAACTCCACTTCTACAGCACTCCAGGCTTCCCAGAGCCAGGTCCCGTGTGCCACAACTAGATGCTAGTTGGGGGAAGAAGAGGTTGTGGTTACTGAACTTGAGAAAGGCTCCAAGTCAGCAGCTGAAACTGGCTATGGGGACACACTACAGGCAGTGCAGAGTCAAGGGGAGGCTTTTGGAAGCCTTGGGACCGGGCAAGGCAACAGTCAGGAAGAAAACCAGGTAGAAATGTGTGTTCACTGGAGCCCATCTGTTTGCCACAGCCCAGCAGATTGCAGGTGTCCTGGAGCTGCCCCAACAGGGACAATGCCAGGATGAATGATGAGGCGGCCTTGCTGCCGGAGTGGGATTATGTGAGCTTTAACAGCGTACTCGGCAGCTCTGGCTCCACAAAGAGCTGGGATGCCTTCTGGTTGGGAGGAGCAGAGCATCTATGTGTTCCGGATCCCCAGGGCCTGCTCCAACTCCTGCCGTCTCTGCTGCACCTGCAAGAGAGGCCAGAGTGGAGCATTAACATACACTGATGGTGCAGCACCACAGCATCCCAGTAACACAGGGCCCAGCTGGAAACTGGCTGAGCTCAAACTGGGAGCAAGACGCATCAGCAGCATCTACAAGGGGAGCTTAACACTGCCACTCTCCATGAGTAGCATCTGCCCCCAAGTCCTGACAGGTACTCAGAACCACTGAGTACAGAGGAGGACCCCTGCCTGGGGACACTCACCTTGGAGTAGAAGTATCTGCACACAGCTTCTTGAGCCCATGGCTGGAAGTAGAACTCAGCTCTACGCTCCTCTTCTGGATTCCCAACAACATCAGTCATTGTCTGCAGAGCACAAAGGATGAAACAGTTCAGGGAGTGCAAAAGCTCTGGCTGAGCAAACCCACAGCCCTCCCCTTTCCTCAAAGGCATTTCAGTAGAGTCGGGTCAGGTTCTTCCACTTGACTCCAATTCTAGTCTTGCTTTCTGAGCAGGAAATTGCCTCTCTCTCTCAGTGGGAGCTGGTTATAATGAGGGAAGAGTGTGACTGGATCCACCTTCCACACAAGTCAAAGCTTTTACCTTTAAATCCCGGCACTGGGACTGGAGCCAGTCGTTGATGAAGCCCTGAGGATCTCGGGCAAAGCTCAGCATGAACTCCCGCTGGGTCTTCAGCTGGTTAATTGTCTCTATTGTTTCATGAATCTGAAGGAGATAAGCACAGAACTAAACTGCTGAATAGGGGAAAAAGTCAGAGTGAAACATCAAGAGATGACATCACATGAAGGCAAATCCTTACACTCCCTGGTTGACTTACACCTGTCCAACAGGGCTTTACAGCTCCCTGCACTCTTGTCCCGTTCAGGGCTCACCTGCTCCAGAGACACATTCCCACTCAGCAAGGAAGGGGGCAGACCTGAAGGAGCTCTCCCTACCTTGTTATCCAGAGCAGCAATTTCCTGTTGACTGGCTGTGGATAGCAGAAAAGAATTCATCTGGGTTTTCAAGGTATCATCCACCTCCACATCAATGTCATAGCAAGCTGTTTTCTTCTGGTCGTTTGGGTCAACACTAGAGGCAGCCACAAGAAAGAAGCTAAAGTGAGCAGCTCAAGAGAGCACCAAATCGTAGCTCCTGTAGGATGATGCAGCAGATGGATTGCAGGCAGGGACAAGCCACGTTAGTGTTAGAGCTGAAGCCAACACCAAGCAGCAAAGCTCCACTGATGTCTTTGCAACACAAGGACCAAGGGATTGCTCCAGGCAGATTTCTATCTACAGAAGTGGAATGCAACGGACAGCATGAACGTGGGAGTGCCTTGTGGAACAGAGGGACGTGGTAAACCAAAGAGGCGGCTGTTCTCGTACAAAGAAACAATGACAGGCAACAAGAGAACTGCTGCTGAAAACCAGAACATAGCACATCGCCTTCCTGTGCCAGCCCCATCCATCCCCTCCACTCCTCCTTCTGGAAGTATAAAGAAAGAAATGAAGCCAGGCTGAGAAAGTTGGGGCTGTTCAGCCTGCAGAAGAGAAGCTGCATGGAGACCTCAGAGCAGCCTTCAGACATCTGAAGGGGGCTACAAGGATGCTGCAGAGGGGCTCCTCATCAGGAACTGGAGCAATAGGACAAGGGGTGACGTGTTCAGACTGGAACAGGGCAAGTTAGGGTTGGAGATAAGGGAGAAGCTCTTCCCTGTGAGGGTGCTGAGGCGCTGGCACAGGGTGCCCAGAGAAGCTGTGGCCGCCCCATCCCTGGCAGTGTTCAAGGCCAGGTTGGACAGAGCCTTGGGTAACATGGTCTCGTGTGAGGCATCCCTGCCTATGGCAGGGGGTTGGAACTGGATGATCTGAAAGCCCTTTCCAACCCAAAACCATTCTGTGATTCTAGGAATATGAACACAAGTAGGAGATCAAGCAGAGCAGTGATCTCACCTGATCACATGATTGATGATGATCGGCTCTGGGGGCATAAGCAACGCATGAAGCCTTTGTGGGATTTCAGAGAACTTCATCCGCTGGGATTCAAATATCTGTGACAGAAACACAGGGCTAAGGGAAGGGGATGGGGGCTCAGTGCCAGTGATCACTGGCTGCTGACAAAGCAAAGCTGGGACAGTCGCTTCTTGCAGCCCCAGTTACCTGCTGGAGGTATTTGTCACAGATGACATATTCCCTTTCGTGGGGGTCCTGGAGCTTGTGGGTCTTGATGTACTGCCACAGTGCCTGGATGATCACTGGCCGGGTCTGGGTGTGAATCCCCAAGAGACGAGCCAGGCGAGGATCCAGTTTGAACTGGGGAGGCTGAACCACAAAGCACAGCAAGGTGAGATGAACCCAGACAGAGCTGGCTGCACCCAGCACTGTTACTCCCAGCACCTTACCTGGTAATCCAGCATCAGGAGGACGGTACAGCGCACATTCACGTCTCCAGGCCTCTTCACCTGGAAGCCATCTGTCTCCTGAGTTGTAGCAGTTCTGTGCCACTGCAACAGGAAGGGGCATTTAAAAACATGCCCACACTTGGCTCCCTTTGCTCCCGCTGCTTGACACCCAACGAGCCTGCCAGTACATTCCACCCACCTGAAGTTCACCATCCCCACTTACAGCTTGAAACACATTTGTTCAGACCCCAGCAAGTCAGAGGAAAAGCTAAGATGAGAATTCAAGAGCTCCTGGCTCCCAGCCACTTGTTCAAGCCTGAAGTGTCCCCACCTCTTGAATTACAAGAGATATACAAACCCTGTCTGCTGAAACACCAACCCATTTTTAGAGGTAACACAGCGAAAAGAAGCTCACCTCTACTAGGTGATTGTCAGGGCCATACAGGTCTTTATCAAGTTCAATGACCAGAGATTTAAAGAAGGATGAGAACTTTCTTTTCTGCTTGGTGGCATCATATTTGGACAAAGCAGACTGCAAGCAACACAGGAAGGAAAAGCATTAGGACAGCAAGTCTCAGCACTCAAGCACAGCCACCGTGCATGACAGCGTTCCTTTAAGTTCTGAACACCTAAATTCACCAACGTGTGCTTGAAAATCAAGTTCCAAGTCAGAAAGTGAAAGACTGGAGTTAAAGATGAGCTTGCAGGAATTAAATCATTCAGCAATTCCAATGCCCCCATTCTCAGAGCCAGGGTACACCAGTGCCACTGATCTGCTCTCACCAGTCATTCTTAGAGCTATAAGAACTTTGTATAACTCATGTCCTTGGACCCATCGGTCTCCAAGTTGGGCTCTCGGTCTCGTCACCATCAGACTCCTTGGAAAACAGAGATGAAGGAGGATATCAAGCCCCTAGCTCTGCTCTCAGACACTAAGAAACTGCTTTCATTGCCAAGTCCAGAAGCACACAGTTGGGTATTTCACACTTACATCCTCCAGCAGCCGCCCTTCCACCCGGAGCTCCCAGGAGGCGACTGTTCCTTCACCATCCTCTGCGTCCGACTTGGCTGGATTGAAGGTATTGGAGATAAAAATACGCAGCTTTCGTTTTTGCTAAAGGGAAGAACATTGGCACAGTGTTCATTCTGAAACAGAGGGTTAGCTTGCTTATATTCTCCTAAACAAAGCCTGATGCGTTTAGCTGCCTTATGTTCTCCCTCTCCTGGGGCAGACAAGGGAAGAGCCATTTCTGGTTCCATCCCTACAGCTGGAGCATTAAGGTTCCTAATACCCCACGCTTACAGGGACATAACAGCTTCAGTGCCTTCCTGCTGTCTTAACTAAAGCAAGAGCCTCCAAACCTTGCTTCTGGTAACCACAACCCCTGCCCTCCCCTACCTTAATGGGTCTCTTCAAAGCCTCCTGGATATCCAAGCGCTTCCTCATGATGGTCTGGTCCAATTTCCTTTCAAAGGCCAGAAGGTCCATGTAGGCCTGAGACTCGGGTACAAGCTCACGAATCTACAGGCAACCAAGAACGCAAATCACTCTCGGTGTCCCTGTCCCTCTCCAGCCAACCCCACAGCACCACGGGCTGCAGCCACACGTGCCACTCACCCTCTGAGGTAGAATTTTATCAGCCATCTTCTTCTTTTTAGCGCTGTTAAGGAAGCAGACGCAGAGGCGTTAACTCAGCACGCACTTCCTGCACCTTCACCGTAGCTTTCACAACGGGAGCCCCACAACGGCTCCTGCTCCGCTTGCTGCTGGGGCATCAGCAGCGCTTTTGATTCCCCTGCTGCAGTGGGACTGATTCCCACATGAGAGCAGAGCGCAGGGCTCCGGCAAGCACACACAGAATGACCTCAAGCCATTTCTGATGGGCTTTTCTAGGAGAGGCATTTGAAATCAAGGCATGAATCCCTGAGGCCCCCCATTATACTGCTAGAACCATGACAGAAACCTGCTCCTGCCTCGCAGCTGCACGCTTTTCCTTCATGCTGGAAGCCCCCCACTCCCAGAGGAGCTCACAAGGGAGCTGACGGCCTTTGAGCCCTCAACAAGAGCCAGCCATGAAAGCCTGAGCACAGCACGGAGGGTGGAACACGCAGACACAACCCAGCAGAGCAGCTTTGTGCTGCTCACCCCACTGCCCATGCCCGCATCAGTCTCTGCTTTGTGACTCTGGGAGTGCTCATCTGCACCCCAAACCCGCCTGTCCCAATGGGGCTTTGGGGAGAGAGGCAACACCTCTGTAACCCTGCTTAGGGATGCACCGGGATAACCCTGCTGCTCAGGGATGCCCTGGAATGCCCCGGGATGTGCCAGGATGCCCATGCTGCCCGAGGATGTCCTCGATGCCTGGGGATACACTGGGATGCACAGAGATGCCCAGGGATGTGCCAGGATACCCGTGCCACCCGGGGATACCCCCGTTACCCAGGGATGCCCCTGCTACCCAGGGATGCACTGGGATGCCTGGGAATGCATTGCAATGCCCAGGGATGTACCAGGATGACCCCGTTGCCCAGGGATGCCCTGGAATGCCCAGGGCTGTACCAGGACACCCGCGCTGCCCAGGGATGCATTGGAATGCCCAGGGCTGTACCAGGATACCCGCGCTGCCCAGGGATGCCTCGGGATACCCGGACGCGGGCCCTTACTTGTGGTTGCGGTTGGGCACGGCCTGTGGCTGCACCTGCTGGAGCTGCTGCGGCGCGGGCCTCTTGCGGGCCTGGTCCAGGCTGGCCTGCGCCATCCCGGGCCGCACCGCCGGGCTCCCACCGTACCCGGGCGGCCCCATGGAGGGGCCCTGCGGGGCCAGCCGGCTGCCCGGTAACATCCCGGGGCGCTGCGGAGAGAACAAAACCGCTCCAGTGCCCACCGGGACGGGACGGGACGGGACGGACCCGGCCCCGCCCCGCGCCTCCCCACCGGCCCCTCCCCCGCCTCACCGGGTAGGCGGCTCCCGGCAGCGGATTGCGGTACAGGCCCTGTCCCGGAGCCGGGCCCATGCGCACCGGCCCGCCCGGTGTGCCCGGGCCCAGCGCGGCCGCCCCGGCAGCGGCCCCGCCGCCGGCAGTCACGGACTGGAAACCCGCCCGCGCCGCCATCTTCTCCAGCACAAAGGGGAGCGGGCCGGAACCGGAGGTTGAGCCGTAGAGAGCGCGAGAGGAGGGCCGCGCTAGAGCGGCGCAGGCCGCAACTGGCGCCCTCTGCTGGCTGGAGGCCGCGCTGGGAGGGGGGGTGCAAGGTCAGTGGTGGGGCGCAGGGTCTGTGATGGTTGTTCTTGGGGTGCAGGGTCTGTGATGGTTGTTCTTGGGGTGCAGGATCCGTGATGGTTGTTCTTGGGGTGCAGGGTTCTGGGGGTTAGGGTACAGGATCTGCGATGGTTGTTTTTGGGATGCAGGATCCGTGATGGTTGTTCTTGGGGTGCAGGATCCGTGATGGTTGTTCTTGGGGTGCAGGATCCGTGATGGTTGTTCTTGGGGTGCAGGATCCGTGATGGTTGTTCTTGGGGTGCAGGGTCTGTGATGGTTGGTTTTGGGATGCAGGGTCCTGGGAGCAATGCTCATAGGCAGCCTGAGAGGGATGCAAAGGCGATGGCAGGGGGTGTAGGAGGGGGGGATAGGAGTGGGGTGCATGATGCAGCAGCTGTGCCAGCAACTCCCATCTCCATGCAAAGCAGAAGGTGGATTCAGCTCCTTGAATCCTGGTGCTGGCAGCCATCGAACTGCCTTCACGTGTGCTCAGGGACCCATCCACCTCCTTCAGCTGACACTGCACTCATTTTGATCTCTCCTGTCCCAGTTTAGCCTGGCTGATTTCCACTGCAGCCATAGGAGTTACTGCATGGGAGCTGAGGAGGGCTGGGGTGTCAGTCCCACACTTGCCAGGCCATAACTGCAGCACTCAGTGCTATAAATACGTGCCTATTGCAGGAGATGCTGGTCCGGAAGCCTCCCTTGCTCTGGGATGCGCTCACCATGTCCTTAACATCTTAAGAAGTAAGCTTAGGGCAGCATAAAAGGACTGAATGGAGTCAGGTTTAGGCTGAGCACCCAGAAAAGGTTTCCTGTCCCCCTCGACCGTGACTTGGTTTGTGCGCTGTTAGAATGAAAGGCCACTTTCCGCAAGTATTAACATTAAGTTCCCTGCTCCCCGGAGCCCTTCCCCTTGTGTCTGCTCAGGGAGCAAAGGGACACAAACCCTGCCGGCAGGAATCTGTGAACGGAAGCCAAGCGTGAAGTGGTTCATGATGCTCGTGGGTCATTTCCGACCTTGTCCTGCACGGGGCAAAGCGCTGGCCCCTTTGCTGCCACATGCGGTATTCCCTATCCCTGGTGGAAAAGATGAAGCTTTGAGCACAGCCATTAACTGTTGTCTCAGCATCCGTGTGTCTGCAGTTAATTGAATGCCACCTCCGACAGGCTTGGCGCCCGGCAGCCTGAGGAAATATTCATGGTGAGGAAAAGCACTGGAGCTTACCTGCTCTGTGGCTTCAGCTGCAACCCGGAGACTTCAAGCCTGGCAGGAGCCTTTCGGGCAGGCTGAGGAGGAACACACAGGGTGAGAGGGAGAGGAAGCAAGTGGAGAGAGGGAAGCGGGACTCAGCTGCTGAGCTGGGCACTGGGGGCTTGGGACACCCCACATTGCATGAGCTGAGCTGAGAGGGACCCCAGCCCTCAGCCCCTTCTGACCTGGCCTCTTGATGCCCTGATACCAGCTGGGATGTGCAAGAAACACAAAGAGGAAATGAGCCATCTTCCTTAGCTCAGTGTCTCCTCACACGAGTCCTTTCTCCTGTCCTGAGGCTTTGCTTGGTTCGCTCCTCCCAGTCAAAATGCTTCCTCATGCACCTTAATCATAGAATCACAGAATAGTTTGGGTTGGAAAGGACTTAAAGCTCATCCGGTTCCAACCCCCCTGCCATAAGCAGGGACACCTCACACTAAACCAGGGCACCCAAGGCTCTGTCCAATCTGGCCTTGAATACCCCCAGCGATGGAGCATTCCCAACCCATTCCAGGGCCTCAGCACCCTCACAGCAAGGAATTGCTTCCTTAGCTCCAATCTAAACCTGCCCTGGTTCACTTTGAACCCATTCCCCCTTGTCCTGTCCCTGCAGTCCCTAATGAAGAGCCCTCCCCAGCATCCGTATAGGCCCCCTTCAGACCCTGGAAGCTGCTCTGAGGTCTCCACGCAGCTTCTCTGCTCCAGCCCCAACGTTCCCAGCCTGGCTCCATAGAGGAGCTGCTCCAGCCCCTGCTCATCCTCATGGTCTCCTCTGGCCTTGTCCCAACAGCTCCAAGGCCTTTGGATGCTGAGGACCCAGAACTGCACCCAGTGCTGCAGGGAGGGCTCCCAGAGCAGAGCAGAGCAGAGCAGAGGGGCAGGATCCCCTCCTTGGCCCTGCTGCTCTCGCTCCTTTGGATGCAGCCCAGGGTCCGGGTGGGTTCTGGGCTGTGAGCGCACAAGGCAGCTCCTCTGAAGCCTCCTTCCCCAACCAGTAAAGCTCTGGCTCCGCACAGCCAAGCGGCATCCAGAGCTCTGTAATTATATCTCAGGGCCTGTTTCTGCTGGCAGCTTCAGCAGCGAGCAAGTGGGAACCAAGAATTATTGCCAGGGAGGAGAAGAGGTGATGCTATCTGTGCCATGGTTGTGTGCATGTTGCGAGATTAATCCTTGCTCTGGAGGGTTTCAGCAGCCACACAATCCACAAGATAAACACAGCAGCGTGCAAAAAGGTGCTTCACAGGCGAAGAGCAGGCTCAGGGGAGACCTGACGGCTCCCTACAGCTCCCTGCCAGGAGGATGGAGCCAGGAGGGGCTGGGCTCTGCTCCCAAGGGATGGGACAAGAGGAACCGGGCTCAAGCTGCCCCAGGGCAGGTTTAGATGGAGCTGAGGAGCAATTCCTGCCCCACAGGGTGCTCAGGCATTGGAAGAGGCTGCCCAGGGCAGGGCTGCAGGCACCATCCCTGTGGGTGCTCACACAGCGTGTGCCATGGGGCAGGGGTGGCCCTGGCAGGGCTGGGAATGGTTGGACTGGATGGGATTAAAGGTCTTTTCCAACCCGGTTGGCTCTGTGGCTCTGTGAGCTCAGGCCTGGGTGTGCCGCAGCCCCTCCTTGGGTCATCAGAGCTGCTTCCTGGGGGCTGTAATGAACTCCCTGTCTTGTGGCCATTGTGAGCCTCGCACCACCGAGGGACAGAAGTGGATGCACACATGCTGCCTGCACCATGCACCTTGCAGAGTGCCAGCCCTGCGCAGCCAGCACAGGATGCTCCATGGAGTCATGGAACAGTTTGAGTTAGAAAGGTCCTTAAGGCCCCTCCAGCTCCAACCCCTGCCACGGGCAGGGACCCCTTCCACTGGAGCAGCTTGCTCCAAGCCCCTGCGTCCAACCTGGCCTTGAGCACTGCCAGGGATGGGGCAGCCGCAGCTTCCCTGGGCACCTCAGCACCATAATGGGATGCTGAGGGATGGGGTGACCTCTCCCAGCACAGCCCAGTAGGTTCATGGGGAGCTGAGGAAGGGATGACAGCTTGCAGATACAGGGTCACTGCCTGCCCCGTGCAACAGGAGCCACTCTGCCTGCAATCACTTGAGGTTCATTAACTCCCTTCTGGCCTTCACTATATTATCTGATTCCTATTCAAAGCCCACCCTGTGGCCTTTGCAGCACCAGCTCTGGCAGAGCAGGACCAGAATAGGAGAGCAACTGTTGTAATTTGAATGTGTTTCCAGGAGCAGCGGGGCCGTGGCCGGAGCCAAGTGACTGGGGGGAGTCTGGCATTTCAGTATTCCCTGCCTACTGCCCACTCACTATTGCTCAGTCTCCATGGGGTCCCGAGGGCTTTTTTGGATGCCCGGTGCTGGAGCCGGCATGTTGCTGGTAATTGTTAGGATGAAAAGTGTGTTTACCTACAGCTTGTGCTATGGTGGCCGTAAACGCGGTCTGGTTAAAACCAGGTGATATTCCAGCTAGTGACGCATTCCGGCAGGATCTCAGGAGCCTGCTCCAAAGCACAGGGGTGTCAAAGCTGTCAGACATGAGCTGCTCTGTGTGTGTGCGTGTGTTAATTCTTCTCCTGTGGCCGAGGGGAAAAGCCGGTTCCCACCTTCCAGCCCTCAGTGTCCCTTGGGATGTGTTCACACTGTGGCATGGGCCCGGGCAGTAACGCTAGAGCTCGCTGAGGTTCCCAGGGCTCTCTCACCACGTTAGCACAGCCCTTGGCAAAGGGAAACTTGAACGTGATGCTGTTCAGCCTCAGCTCTGGTGTTGCCTGTGTTCAGGTGTACGTTCAAGGACGGTACTGGAAGGTTGGACCAAAGCTTTATCCTCCCCCTCCTTTTGGTGCTGGTGCTGGGATTCCAGCGCTTCAAGAGCATCCTGGGATGAGGCCATCCCCACCTGCCTCCTTAGGGAGCATTTCCAGCAGCCCAGCAAGAGAGAAAGGCTCAGTGTTCATGAGTTATATCATTCTTTATATCGTCGTTAAGAGTAGCAGGTATTGATGTACAATGCATCTGTCATCTTATTGTGCTTCCTATGAAAATGTGTGTACATAGTACAGATACCAGAGAGAATTCAACACTTTATACACTTGAAGGCATTCAGAGATCAGTAACAGAAAAGAAAATGGCACAAGAACAAGGCCTAAGTGCTACTAGATGGGTATCTACACTGGTATGATGCATATATAGAGATATATATATATATGTACACATATATATATAGTCATATATATTCTATATAAGAAATATAAAATGCAGATGATAGAATAGAAACAAACAAAAAACCTGTATGCTTCAACAAGTGAGCGTCAAGGTCAAGTCCCAGCCCCATCTTTAAAAGCTTTAATGGGAAAGAGAAAGGAAGGAAGGAAATAAATAAATGAAATGCAATGAAACATTAGGAAGAATCCATAAGAAAATTTATGGATGTGGCCAACCCGTCATCTTTGGGCGATCGCTGGATACAAAGGACTGACCCCCAGTTCCTAATTTTGGTCAGGAAGCAAATAATAATAATTATTAATAATAATATTACCAATGACAACAATAATAAACCCAAAACTGCAGTTTGGAACTAATACTTACTAAAAAGACTTATTGCAAAAGCTCTTAAAGATAAGTAGCACTTCAGCCCTGGCAGGGCTCTTGCTTGGTGTGTGGGGCCCTGGGGGGCTGGCAGGGGCCGGGGGAGGCCAATTTCCACTGGCCCAAGAGGGAGATGACGATGCACTTATGGACCTGGGCAGCAGGGACTCTGCCAGAGCCAGAGCCCAGCTGCTGGGGCAGGTCCCTGCGTGCCAGGGCAAGGGCAGTGGCAGGAGGGGCAGCGGCGGCCCCAGGGCAGCGAGCTCAGGGATGCCCTGAGGATGCCCAGGGCTGGTGGTGCCCGGGGGCAGCTGCTGCTGGGGGTCAGTGGGGTGGGAGCCTGTGGTCCCGTGGACCAGAGCACCCTGTGCCATGGGGTGTCCCTCAACCTGTGAACCCCTTTGATGGTGGGGCTCCAATGCATGGCTGAAGTGGTGCCAAAGGAGCATCCCTTGTGGTACCCCCTGCTGAGCTGGGTCAGTGGCTGCAGCTGAAATGGGGGTCAGGAGTTTTCCTTCTGCCTTTCTGCCCCAAGGATGGCTGTTTTGGGGGCCGCACGGGGTAGCCCCAGGTTCCCTGGGGAAAGGAGGGACTGTGGGGCAGGGCTGGTGCTGGCCAGGCTGTATGGAACCCAGGGGAGACAGGCAGGGAGACCACACCATCACAAGTGCCTGGGCAGCGGGGTCTTCAGTGCCAAAGTGGCACCCCATGGCCGTGTCCCCTGCGGTGCTTGTGGCCAGCCAGCTAGCTGGGCGGCTAAGCACCGCCATCCCTGGGGCAGGATGCTGAGGAAGACAGTTTGGAGAGGTGGAGGTGCTCCATCTTCATGTGCATGGAGTGGCTGGGAATGCCCAGGCAAGGGCTGGCTGCCAGCTGCTGTGATCCCAGGGGACAGCGAGGCTCTCCTGGGACTGCTGGGCACACCATGGGGCTCCTCCGTGATCCCCCCTGCCAGGCACGGGGGTCCCAGCCAAGGCGTTGGAGTGGGATGAGCATGGAAGCGACGGACGGACAGGGCTGCGGATGGAGACTGCGGCCAAACGGCTGCTTCTTCTTGGCTTCTGGGTTCGAGTTAAAAAGGCCGAGGGGAGCCGAGGGCAGGAGCTGCGTGCCCCAGCCCGCTGTGCGTGTCGCTCCCCGCACCGCGAGGGTGGCCGGGCTGGAGCATCCTCGAGTCTTTGACCTAACGGGGCAGGCACGGAGCAGCTGCCACAGGGGCTGCGGGACCCGACCGGGCTGCCCGCCCCCAAATCCAAGGCTGTGGCTCTTGTCCGTGTCCCAGCGTGTTGAGGAGCAAGGTCCCCTTAGATGTGTCTCTCTGCTGGCGCTCGCAGGGAGGAGGGCAGCTCTCTGGAGGGCTTTGGTAGCTCAGGTTGTACATCCAGGTGTCGGTTAGCAGGTGAAGTCCTCAAAGGTGCCCCGGGCCGGGTGATGAGGTAGGATGTTGGCTGCGTACGTCATGCCTGCCGGGTGGCCCCGTATGCTTTCACAGGGATTCTGCAGGGCAGAGGATGGGTAAAACACTGGGGGTGTTGGTTTCATGCAGCTCCATGCAAGAGACTGAGTCCTCCTTTCCCCCTCCCCCCGCATCACTGCCGGGTGCCTCTGCTCCTTTCCCAAGCATTCCCTAAAGTGCTGGCACCCCCTGACACACCTGGGGCAGCCTCTGGGCTGCAGGAGGGGAGCAGCATCTCCCATGGCACTTACATGGCGTTTCACATCGTCCATGCTCAGCGCGACGCCCTTGTCCGTGTTGTTCCTCTTGTGGTTCTTGCGGCACTTGCCCCGCCGGCACAGCCGATGCTTTATCACCTGTGAGAGCCACATCTCAGTACCATGGGGGCTCATGGGGGGCTCTTCCCCATGTCCCACATGAGTATTTCAAGTGCTTCACTATAACCTTGCCCCCCCCCCCCATAGCTGTAGGATGGCAGAGACCCACCTCATAGGCGTAGTCAAACAGCTCCAGTACTGTAAGGATGCTGGCCCCAATGAACAGCCCCATCTGCCCTCCAATGTCACCTGCAGAGGAGAGGGAAGCCATCAGGGTGGGGTGAATCCAGTGCCTGGTGGCAGAAGGAGCTGAGAATGGGCAGAACTCATCACTGCCGTGGCCGTGGCAGTGGGTGCCCTGCTCTGCATCCACGCTCTCAGCACATCCTTGGGAACAGGGCCATGGTGCATGGGGCCAACCTTATTGGCAGATGCCGGCTGGGTGCTGCTGCAGGGCCCCCTGCACAGCCACCAACACTCACCCAGCAAACCAGCCACCTCGTATGCTTTCTTCTGCTCGATGGTCTCATAGTTCAGGGCTTCAAAGAAGATATCCAGCACCAGGATGTTCTCCCTGTGCAGGACAGAAGATAAGGCTTGAGATTTGGGATGGAGGGACGAAAGATGCTTCCCCATCGCTGTGGATGCAGCATGTTACCCAATATACTGCTCCGACTTGTTGTACTTCTTGGCAAGGTATTTGGCAGAGGCTTTACTGGGGATCTTCACCATGGAGAGCTCTTTGCCATAGCGGGTCACATTGCAGGGCATCTCACAGACACAGTACTCATTATCCTTCTCCACCAGGAAATCTGGGCAGGGAACAGAGGGAGATGGAGAGATGGAGAAACCCAACACGTGCAGCTCGGTCCCGCAGGGCCACGCAGCCTCACCTAAGGCCGGATCTGCACACTCCTTGTACTGCTCCGGGGTGCAGTAAGGGGCATCGCCTGGAGGAGACAGAAAGCAGGTTTTCCTGGTGGGACCATGGCAGTGGGATGAGCCCAGCGGGGCCCGGGCCCTGCCGTGCCCAGGGCTCACCTGGCATGTGCACCATGCGGCAGTTGCAGTTCTCCACCAGGTAGCGGGTCTCGCAGTCGATGCGGCAGGCAGTGATGCTGTAGGTGTCATAGAACTCCGAGTCACCCGCCACAGCCTTGCAGTCGCCCCAGGGAGGAGGCAGGTAGATGAGCTGGGATGGGGCAGAAGCCAGGAGTGAGGAGAGAGGCCCACTGGCCCCCAGGATGGAGCCCCAATGATGACACCCTTGCTGTAGGGGTCCCTCTGACATAGAGAGGTCCATAGGGAGGAGGCTCAGTGCCCCACAGCAGGTCTAGCTCACAGTGCATCCCAGACTCCCCCCCAGTCCCTACCCGCTGCTCCTGGCAGGACACAAAGGTCTGGAAGCCGGGAGCCACCCCGAAGCCCAGCTGGTCGATCAGTGGGGGCTCATCCTGGCTGTGGATCTGCACCTTGATCCCAGCTTCAAACGAGGTCTCATCTGTGGCAGAGAGAAGTAGGGTAAGCATGGTGCTGGACCCCACTCTGCAGGGCTGTGCTGCATGTCCTTCTGTCCTTCCGTCCATCCATCCATCCATCCATGCATCCATGCATCCATGCATCTATGCCTTTGCTATACTATGTCCTTGCCCCATCTGCCTCTGACCCTCCTGCTCCAGCACCCAGGAGTGCAGCAGAAGTGTTTGCCTCTATTTATAAACAAGTGATGGCTGCTTGTCTAAACCGATGGGGAGTTGCCATGGCAAAGAGCAAAGATAAGGAGGAGAAAGGGAAGAAAAGGACCCAAAGTGATGTGAAATGGAAGGAGGGAAGAGGAAGGAGACTGAGGGACATGAAGGAGCTGGGAAGCACCCCGGGAGCTGCTGGTGACCGAGCAGACCTGCTGGCAGAGCCGCCTGGGGCCGTGGGTTACCTGTTTCCCCCCACACCGGCAGGTACTCGTCCTGCTGAATGTCCAGCATGATCTCCAGGCCGTTGCCAGTGCCCCCCTTCATGGTGATGAGCCGGGGCTTCCCATCCTGCCCCGCATTGAAGGTGTAGCACTTCCCATAGCGGGTGAAGACCTGCAGGAGAGGACACAGGGCTGAGGCTGGGGCCCTTCTGCCAGCATCAAACTGCTGCCAACACCGCAGCATGGAGCCAGGAGGGTACTGCCAGCCCCAAACACAGCCATCCCCAGCCTGGGGTACAGGCTCCTGCTCTATGGGGTGTCTCTCACCATTGGAATGGCCCTGATGGAGGAGGAGATGTTCCCCACCATGGCACAGACTCAGAGGAGGCATTTACAGAGTTAAACACCTCGACCCCACGTACTCCATGGCAGCCTCAGCTGCCCGAGACGGCGGCACTCAGCCCTGCTCCTGCACCAGCATCTCCTCCAAGCCCTCCTCCGTCCCTCCAGAGGACAGGGCTGGATGGGATCCCGATCCCTCCCATCCCTCCTCAGCCGTTCCAGCTGACACCTCCAGCATGTCTCCATAGACTCATACAATAGTGGAAAGGACCTGAAGATCATCTTAAGATCCATGCCACTGAGCTGCTGCCAGCCCAGGCAAGGGGCATGTGAGGCCGGTGGGCTGCAGACCCCATGGTGATGCCAGGACAGAGATGCCAGACAAACACATCCCCGGCCCTGCTCTCCATGTCCCAGCAGCAGGTCTCTGCAGCCAGTGCTATTCCCAGCTCCAATGAGACTGGACAGGAGCCTGTCCCTAAGCTGGCAAGGACAGAGTCCCCGCGGTGCCTGATCCCACACAGTGCCGGCCGGAGCTGCTCCCTGCTCCCGGCCACCTCGGGGCTACTCACCACGGTGAAGTCACCGGGGCCACACTGCTCGCCCCGGTAGCTGCAGCTCAGCAGCATGTCCTCCAGCTGGTGGCAGGTGCGGTTAAAGAACACATACAGATTGAGGGGCTCGTCCTCATCCTCAGGGCCAGGCGGGGCTGGGGTGAAGCCCAGCTCCATCCCGGGCTCGTAGTCGATCAGGGGGCCCAGGTAGAGCAGGTCCTCGTGGCTGAGCTGTGAGACCCGCACGCGGTTGATGTTGCAGAAGGTGATGGCAGGGAAGGTCATCTCGGGGCTGTCCTCCTCGCTGAGCAGCGTGATGTGGTGGTACTCCAGGTAGTAGGCGATGCGGTCGGCCACCTGGTAGAGGAAGACGGAGAGGGAGAGGAGGAAGGCGAGCGCCCAGAGCGCCTGCCGAGCACCCAGGCTGCCCTCCACAAAGATGTGGCTCAGCCCATGCAGCGTGCAGCTGCTGGCAAAGGCCACAAGGTCCGTGGGTGCCCCTGCATCCTCCTCCTCCTCCTCTTCATCCTCCTCCTGCCCATACAGGAACTCATCTGTTCCGTTATCTCCTGTCCCGGTGGCTGCAGCATCTCTTGGTCCTTCCTCGCTGGAGAAGGAGATGGTGCAGAATATCTGGAGAGGCATGGTCCAGCGTGGGGGTCCTGGTCCCTGCCCTGCCACAGCCCAGGGGTCTTCAATGCTGGGTCGGTTCCTCGGGGTGTGGGTGAGAGGGGCTGGGGGAGAGCAGGAAAGGAGGAAGGGGCAAGTGCACAGAAGAGAAACTGAGAAGAGAAAAGGAGCGAGAGGCGCGTGAGGGAGAGGAGCAGAAGGATGCTCAGAGGGGACAGAGAGAGGAGGATGTATCAGGAGCAGGGAGGAGGAGAGGAGGAGCAAGGGGCGGTTCTGCGGACTCCCCAGGTCCCCTGGGGCAACCGGCTGCTGCTGGCAGGAGAGAGCAGAGACTCCAGAAGCACCGATGCTTTGGGAGCTCCTGGTGCTGCCTGCACAGCCCCGAGGTGCTGCCAGGTCCGGTGGACACGGGTGAACAGGGGTGTACGCGGGTACCAACAGTGCTGCATCCCCACACTGCCTCCTCCATCCTCGCTGCAGGGCAGCACGGTCCTGGCAGCCTGACCAGCAGCTCCAGCCAAGGTCTCCCTGCCAGGTGCCAGCCTGTTTCCAAAGCCACCGTATGCCAGCCTCCAGGTTCTTCATCAGGACAGCTGGAGCCAGAGGTTTTCCCAGAATCCCTGTGACATTGTCCTGCTGCAGTACCCATCCGGGTGGTGCCAGCGAGGGCAGGAGGATGCTGTGGTGTCCCCAGGCTGTCACAGTGCTCACCCCATCCCTATAGGCTGATCTCCAGGTGCTGTAGGGCAGCATGGGAGCATCCGGCAAAGGCAGCGTTCTGAGCGGTGTGAGGTCTGTCCTCCAGTCCAGGGCTGTTTTGGGCAGGATTTGGGCACTGACATGGTCCAGGTGATGATTCCTCCTGCAGAGCTCAGCCAGTGTGTGGTCACCTCATGCTTCAGGTCCCTGTGGGGCACAGGGAGCCGCTGCTGTCCATGGGGAATGGTGTCCAGGCCTCATAGTGCAGTCCCGGTGATGGCGGTGGGATGCAGCCAGCAGCAGGGCACAAAGGCATCTCCTCACTGCAGCCCTGCAGCAGCACAGCCCCTGCCTGTGGTTTTGCCTTTCTCCTGCACTCAGCACTTCATAAAAGCCTCAATGTGACCACAGAGCAATCTCCAGCCCCTTCCCAGCACTGCAGCCGCCATCACCAGCCCAAGGGGAAGAGAAGCATCTAAATACAGCAGCACTTTGATGCACAAGAGCTGGACAGGAGGTTTTGGCTGATGTCTGGGTGCTCATTGCATGCCCCAGCCCACCAGTTCGGCAGCTGGGCCTCCTTCCCCACATGCACTGTGGGGCCCACAGTCCGTGATCACGTCCTGGCTTATGGATATGAGCACCCCCAAACTGGGTGACCAAATGCAACCGGGAAACTTGTACAGGTCTGATCTGATAGCAGAGCAAATTCCTCTGCTCTTCCCACGCAAGTGACACCAGTGCAATGGGAAGGGCATGCACTGGGGATCCCTGCCAGGGCAGGCTCAGCCAAGAGGATGACAATGGGTTGTCCTTTGAGGAGCCATCCTGGGGCTCCCCAGGCTCAATAGATCCAATAGGGCCCTCGTGTAAGAGGGACACTGGCAGTTGCCACAAAGCTGGGGACACTGTTGGCACGTGGGAGAAGGGGTGGGTGACCTTGGGAATGAGTGCCAGAGCCAGGGGTGAGATTTCATAGAGCCAAGAGCAAGGTCCTGCCTGAGCTGGAAACTCACCCTGGGCAACGAGACCAAGGAGGCAGATTGGGTGGCTGGGAGCCACTGTGCCATGGGGACCAGGTCACATCCCAGCCCCCTGCCTTTGATGGAGACAAGCTGCAGCTGCATCCTGGGCTGGACTGGGCTATAAAGGCATCAGGGCTTTACCTGGGATGGGGTTTGAGGAGGCTGGGTTGGTTGAGGCCCGTAGAGCCAGGCTGTGCTGACTGCATGCTGCTAGAGGATGCTTTGAGCAGGTATGAGCTGGCTGGGCTCGGGGCGGGGATTCTGGTGCTCCCTGGCTCTGGGGCAGGCAGTTTCTGAGCAATGCTTGTAAGAGGGAGAGGAGAAGAAGGAAGGAAAATGGCAGAGAAGCCTGGAGGGGCTTGTTTAGTCCTGGTAGGGCACAGTGGGTGCCCCGATGGTGTGAGCGAGGGGCTGATCTGATCCCCATGGCATGGAGAGGTTTAATGTGTCTTCTTGGGAGCGATTGCAGCAGGGAGAGGGATCTGCTGTAATGAGAACACCCCATCCTCAGCTGGGGCCATTAACTTGCCTTGCTTGGCTTAAACAGCTTGTGGAAGGTGCCAGGGCTGGTTCCCAGCAGCCGAGAGGGGCAGTGAGGATGAGCACAGCCCTGGCTCCGGTTACCACCTCCTGTTCCAGAGCTGACACTTGAGCTGGGGTGAAGGTGACTGGGGACGGGGACAGCCACGAGCACGGTGGCACCGGCCCTCAGGAGAGCGCATCCTGCCCCCACAGCCGGGGGCAAACCCTGGCCACGTCCCCAGTGTTGCAGCCAGCCGGGGGTCCCCCTGGTTTGTGCGAGTTTGGGAGGGGCTGGATGAGTCCTTGGGCTCCTTCCAGCTCTTTCCTTGCCAGGAGTTATTTTTACCCGCTCTCAGGTAAAGCTTTGGCGGGGGAGAGGGACGGGGGATGCTATAATTACCGGTGACATCAGCCCGCGTGGCGGGATGCTGCTGCCACACCCCGCCCCGCCGCTGGGGACCAGGGATGCTCAAGGCATCCTGCCCTGCCGCAGCGAGGGATGCGGGATGAGGGAGCTTGGGTTTACCTGGCTCTGGAAGAGCGCTTGGCCGCTGGCCTGGGGCACTTGGGCCCGGGAAAGGAGGTTTCCCAGAGCAGGGGAACACGGAGGCAGCGGGAGGGAAGCGGGAGGGGGGATTTGACGGCAGCAACAGCACATTTCACAGCCTGTCACGCTTTAATGGCAGAGGAGATCAAAGCCGGGATGGAGTTATTCATAGAGATAAACCAATCCCCGAGGAGGCGAGGAGAAAACAACATTGCAAGCTCTGTTATCCCAGGTCTGCAAGGGGCAGCCCAGCCCTGGGGAGGCTGTTGCAGAAAGTGCCTCTGAAGCTGGGCCCTTTTGGGCATTGCCAAGGGCTGGCTGAGCTGGGGCTGAGCTCCCTGCATCATCCCGGCCGGTACCCAGAGGCTGGAGCTCACCGGTGGGAAGGGGTGAAAGCAGCCAGGAGCTGGATTTGGGAATGGGTATTTGGTGGAGCAGATGGGCCCCCTGCAGCCGGGCTGTCCTGCTCCCACAGGTGTATTGCATTGAAGGGGAGGAAAATGAGGTTTGCAATGTGCCTTGGCCCAGGAATGTGCTTTGCAGCCCCCAGAGCTGCCGTGGTGCTGGTGGTGGTGGCACCCACAGTGCCTCCATCGCTGCCCTGGGCAGGATGAGCAGCTTTGGGAGAGCTCTATGGCTGCGGATCCCCTCCCTGACCCTGGTGAGAGGCAGAGGGAGGGCAGCCAAGCGAGGTGGGATTGCCCGGGCAGTGGGGATCTCTGCTGGGACTAATCCTGCCACCCTTTATCAGATACTGCCACCTTGCCTCCACTTCTCCGCCAGCCAAGCCGGGTGCAGCTTGTGTTATCCAGCCCTTTATCCCTCAGATTAGACACTTCACAGTGGATTAGCGTGTCACATCCTAATGCAGAAAAATTGATGATTAAAAAGGAGTTTCTCTTCTGTATTATTCCCCACCTCCGCCTCCTCCCCACCCCGTCCCTGCGGGCCCAGCCATGGGGACTGGTGATGCTGCGGTGCTGGCTGAGGCAGCAGCCCTGTCTCTGGCTCTCAAAGGGGATGGGGCACCAAAGGTCTCTTTTTGGGACCGTGCAGGGCTGGTGTGCTCCAGTGCAACAGCTTTTGATGGCAGAGCTCCCTTGGAGCATCCAGCCCCAGCATCTACAGCACAGGACTTTAATAAAAAGCACATTATGGTGAGTAATGTGCTAAGTGGACTTCATTACGGACCTGGGGCCTCCCTGGCTGCCGTTGTTCCATATGATTTCATATCAGATGAGCCTTATCTCCTCTCCAAACGCTTCCATTTAAACTCCATTAATCTTTCAGAGCTTCTCTGGGCCAGTGCTGCTGAGCGCTTCCCTGCTGGGTGCTGGTGCTGTTGCCCCAGTGGCTTGGGGGCTCTGATGGGATCCCCATGGCCCCAAGGGCAGTCAAATGTGTACCTGCAGCCGGGTCCTCTCCATGCATCTGTTGTGACACCTCCCAAAGCCACCTTATCCTTGGATCCACTTATCCAGGGATCCATTTATGCTCTTATAACTGAAGCCGTTTGTGATGCCGAGCACTTCCCAGGTGATCTACCCATTGGTGATGTCTCTTTATGCCATGGAGGGGTCACTGGCACTGTGCTGGCTCCTGCTTTAACGGGGTACAGAGGATGCTGCTGAGGTGCTGCTAATTCCCATGTGACAGGGATTGCTGTGTGCGGATGCTTATCCCGATGCCTTTCTGTGTTCCCTGCTGATCAGGAATTACCCATAAGCAGGTTGCGATTTCTTCCGACATCCTTCACAATTGCTCAGGCAGTTCATGCAAGAAGATCCAAGCTGATGCTTTTGTTGGTGGTGGAGGGGGGGGAAGTTGTATCTCTGCCTGGTTACCTTGCTGTGCTCACTTGCTCCGGCTTGGCACGCATCACGGTCTTCAAATCTAATCTAATCCAAGCAGGGGAACCGCAGAGCCCCGGCGTGCAGCTGCTCTTGATGGGTCTCCCTGTCCCTTTACTTGGCTGTGAAGCAGCAGGGGAAGCAGAATCAGGGGGCTTAAAACCCCTGATAAAGCAGCGGGTGAGTGGGAAGCCCCCTGCTCCAGCACCGTGCTGTGCCCATCTCTGCCCTCAGGGGGAAATCTTGGTTGCAAACGCACCAAACCCTTCACACAGGAGCAAAAAGGGAATGCAAGGTGGCCGTGGCCAAGTGTCCGGGCCTGTGTAACTAAATAAGAGGCTCCTCGAACGGAGGAATGGCAGGGATGCCTGCTGCTTGGGGAGGCCTGGCTCTGGCCAAGCTCCCCTCAGGCACCTGGAGAAAGAGAGAAATGAAAGCGGAGGCAAAAGGCTGGGAGGTAACTTCCTGGCTCTCCTATGGAGGTCCCTGCCTCCTCTCACCCTGCCTCATGCTCAGGGGACCTGCCCCGGCTTCCCCCCATTTGGACTGGGAGGGGAGAGGGAGAAAGGGCACCAGGAGCTTTCCTGGGAGATGCTTTGAGGTAGCCACAGTTGGCAAAGGCTCTGGAGCTGCTCCCCTGGGGCTCAGGTACCGACCAAAGGAAGAGTAAGGGGAAGGGTCTGGAGAAATCCCGTGGGCCAGGGCTGCATTTCCAACTCGCAGCTCCCTTAGGGGCTGGCATCCGTGGGGCACATCCTTGCCTCTGTTGTGGCTCGATAGCACTTGAAAGCCTCTTCATCTCTTCCAGCAGCCACAGAAGCTATTAAAGCTTATTAATAATAATTAATAATTAATTTTTAAATGATTCTTTATGTGCAAAGGCATCTCAAGAGGAGCACCGATGGCCTGAGGTGCATCTGAGCTGCTCCGAGCCCTTGGCATGAGCCCTCTGGTTGCCCACAGTGCTGTGTACTGAGCACCGCTGTGTGTGCTGCTGGTGCTGGCCATTGCCCCTGGGCAATAAGCGCCCAGTGGCCGGGACTGATCCTGCTCCTGCACGTCCTCCTCTCTCCTACCCACCTGCTGGGATGGGTGGGAGCGGTGCTGTTCAGTGCTTAGAGCTCGGAGGTGCTAAATGATTGACCTGCTCTGTTGCAGAGCTGCCAATGAAGCAGCTGTGAGGCACAGGCACGCATCGGCCTCCCACCCTGCTGTGCTCAGCACCGATGTCCTCAGCCTGTTTGTTCCTGACCCTCTTCTGCACCAGCACAGCCAGGATCCTGGTGGGTTCAGTAGCATCGCTCCCGGGCACCAGGGGTCACACCAAGGCATTGCTGTCCCGCTGCAGAATGAATGGGAACCGCAACTGGCTTCCAACCAGAGCGGCTGCCTCCACGTTCCTATGGGGGGAGCAAAGCCCCACAAGCAGCTGAGGGATCCCAAATCCTCCCACCGCTGCCTGGAAAAGCCTGGATGAAGCCATGGAAAGGCGGCAGCTGCGGAGCAGCACTCGCCAGCATCCCTGCTCCGTGCCCCAGGGCTGAGCTGCTCCCGGCTGCTCTCTGGATGATTTGCTTCGAGGCAAATACAGCGATACTGGAAAACCTCTGCTCTGCCCATGAGCCCCCAGAGGCCGGGTGCTCCCGGCCCCCTGTGCTTCCCGGGAAAGCCGAGCCATCCCCAAGAAACAGCCATGATCCCGAGCGCGGCTGCTCCTCTGCTCCATCGCATCCGATTCTTTTGCACCAGGCAACCGGTGTCCCACTGGGATTGCTTTGTTCAGCTGGAAAACGGTGCAGCCTCTGGGGTCAAACGCTGCTGCTTTTGGACAGCAAAGAGGCCCATGTGGAGGGGGAGCCTGGCTGGGAGCTTGCAGATGATGCAGGTGGGGATGATGCTGCTGGGTCCTGCTGGGGAGCTACCAGGCCGCTGAGGTGAATGGCTGCTCAGAAAGAACGGATCCATGTGAGCAATTTCAAATGCTTATAAATGATTTAGGAGCCCGTGTGCTGCTTTCAGAAGTGATTTACATAAATCACTTGAATGTCTTACAGAACTTGTACACGTGCTGGCTCCGGCGGGCGCTGTGCTGGGAGCTGCTGGGCTCCGCGTGCACCGGGTACCACAGGAGGGTGATGCTGTTTGGGGCCAGTGGCCATCCCTGCTTGCCCGCATGTGCTTCCCGGGTTGGTTTTCCAGAGCCAGATGAGCCCATGTGGGGTTTGTATGAACTGTCGAAAGCTGCAGGAAAGATGTGGGGATCAGTGGTCCCAGCGCTGGGCTCTCCAGCTGTGTTGGAGATGCTTTTCACTCCAGCTCTATGATTATCCACTAATGCTGTGCTGCAGGAGAGCAATGCTCACCGTGGGGCTCCTGGGCTTGTGACTGCTGCAGCTCCATGCAGGGCCATGGGGTGCTGGGAGCTGATCTGTGGGTGCTGAGGTGTGGGTCCTGTGGGGCTGAGAGTTGAGATGGAGCATAGAGAGAGCAGCATCCCCTGGGTGAATACCCTGAGACCAGCAGCGTGCAGTGGCTGCGGTGAGGAGGCTGTGGGCTGCGCAGGGAGCTTGGGGGGTGCAGAGAGGCTCTGGGGCTTAGCAGGGCACGGAGAGCACAGTGGGGTGCAGAGGAGCACAGCAGGATCTGCGTGTGTCCAGTGGGCTCCAGAAGGTTGCAATGGGGTGATGCGAGGTACAGCAAGATGCTGCTGGATCTGTTCTCTGTCACAGTAGCTCCTGCATTGCTCTGGAGATGAGGAGGATGGTTAGGAGTTGCTGGAAGTGCTCCAGGCCTTTCCTGTTCCCTCCCTTGCTTCCCCCTCTGTCCACTCGGTATTTCCAGGGCAGAGGATGCAGAACTCAATGCAAAAGGCAGCAGCATGATCTCCATGTCAAACTCAATTCCCCCTAGTGCCAGCTCAGCCTTGGAGCCTCATGGAAATGGTCCAGAGGTCTTAATCCTCTGCAGCTTCTGGAGGATGTCCCATGTGCTCTGCCCCAGGGCTCCCAGCTCCATGCCAGGCTCAGCCCCAAAGCAGGATGCTGACAAGGAGCTGGGGATGTAGCTCTCACCCCAGGTCAGGCTCATGGGGTGTGAGAAGGGAAAGCTGCAAGTGCTCATTGGTCCTTGCATGATCCCTGGCTGCACTGACACCACCCCCAGCCCCCACCCCAAAAAAGGGGCTTCATGAGCATAGGACATCATCCTTAGCGCTGGTTTTACACAGGGCAGCCCCAATTCCTGTCCCATGGGCATGGAGAGGGAGCTCAGCCTCTGTGTTGCTCTATTCCCTGTGATGCAAAGGCAGTTAAGGGGGTTTAGAGCCCAGAGGGGACTGCTGGGGCTTTGTCTTGCTGGGCAAGGAGCAGAGCCATAGGGAATGAGGATGAAGGGAGAGGAAACACAAGCTGGGAGCCAGCAGGGCTGCGAATTCCCGCAGAGGAGGGAAGGCTCCAGCTTATCAATAATGAAGCAGCGAGTGTGAACCATTGATCTCTGCTGCTAATGGGCACATCAGGGGGCACGGCGCTGAAAGGGGGCAATAGCCAGGGCAATTCCCCCTTCCCTGCAACGGGAGCCAGGCAACCACCCCCTGCCTGCTGCCCATGTGGCCCTGGGAGCGCAGGGCTCTGGGCACAGCCCTGGGAATGCTGCCATCCTCAGCCCATGTCCCTCATGGCTGTGTCCTGAGAAGGGTCAGGACTTGCCCCTCAGCCTTGTGTTCGCCCCTCTGGGGACAGTTGTTTCCCCCTGGGACTTCTTAGAGGGTTCAATGCCCTATGCAGGATGAGTTCAAGCTTGGTCAGCTCCACCTCTATCCCTGGAGCATCCCTGCATCCTGCACATAGCTGCTGCTGCTGAGCACCAGCCAGGGCAGGTGGAGATGGAGGGAGATGAGCAATGCCAGGGACCTCCTGATGTGGCCTGGTGACGATGCAGGATGAAAGAGGAGGTGGGGAAAGCCCATATAATCCCAGGATGGGCTTTCCCACGGCATCCTGCGTGCTGGGGGATCCTGTCCTGGCTGCACGGTGACACCATGCGCTGGGGCAAGGGGGCTGAGACCCAGCAACAGCCCCACTGCAGTGCTCCAGGATGGGTGCGATCGCAGGGGCAGCGCGGGGGGGTGGGCACGGTCAGGAGCCCCGGTTCCCCTCATTGCCCTTCGCCGCAGCTGCCCCGAGCCCTCCCTTCTGCCGGACTCCGGTAACGCGGCAGGGTCGGGGCCGCGCCGCTCTTCCCATCGCCTCCCGTGCTGGCCGGCATCAGCATGCAGGCAGCATCGCCCCGCCGGCCCCGCGGCTCTCCCAACGGCAACAGCGGCAAAGGACACAGGACCAGCCCTGTGTGCATGCAGGCAGCTCCCCCCGGCCCCTGGGGCGGCCCAGAACCCCCCCCCCCCCCCCCCGGGGCCCCCTCCGAACACGGCCCCCCCCCCTTCCC